>JAODJU010000001.1:31650793-31677714 GCA_026776725.1 Gnathonemus echidnorhynchus
AACGCCCCCCCCCCCCCCCCCCCCCCATTTTTCCATATTTACTTCTGGGATGTGGAAACCATGGTAGAATCTGTACAAATTAAAGTTTTTATCCCTCACATCACACACTTTTACCTGTGACTTGTCTTTCAGATGCGTACCAGAATGCTAGAAAATTATGTGATCTGTATTATAAGAACTCACCAGAGTTGAAGCTGGAAGAACTGAACGGTAAATATAAGTAGTAAGTCATTGACTCTTTTTTTTGAGCATTTTTAAAATTCTACCTTTTTAATTATCTGCCACTGATAAGGGGTCACATTGCACAAAATTAATTAAATTATTAAATTTTGTACGTCACGCACAGTATACGTTATTAGAATGTTAAGCACGGATTGTAAGCTTTAGTAAATAAGTGCCTTAAATTGGGTGACTTACCTTACTGAAAGGTACAAGAGCATAACTACTCTCTGGTCCTGATCCTCGAAGCCTTTTGTGTCCTCAGTGTTGAGTCCCGCGGCTCGGCATTGATGTGATTAAACGCATTAGTTTAAAAAGGACTTGAAGGTGTTAAAGTAGTGAGTGCAGGCGCCATTTAATGTGAATGTGTCTGTTGTATTTTGATGTGTCTGCAGCCAAAGAGCCTGGAACGCCCATAATGGTGGTGTATGTGCCTTCTCACCTTTACCATATGGCATTTGAGCTTATTAAGGTATGTGCCGTGCTGGTGTACACCGGGGCTCTATGTGGACGACGCAGAGTGTTAGCCGGGTTTCTACTAGTCGCAGCATTAAGTGACTTAGTGAAGAGTGAAGTTTTATTTTTTATTTATCTATTTGTTTTGATGGCATAAATTGTGCAGTACTTTGTTGAACACAAAGTGTTCTTAAAATGTGATTTATAAATGAAATTTACTTGCTAATTTAATAAGGTCATACAATTTCTGTATGTGTTTAATATTTTCTTCATAATTTTTCCAGTTGAATCAAATTACTTGTTTAAATACTGAAACAAAATTGTTTATATTGATGTTCATATTCCGTTTGTGTGTGTTTACTAACATGCTGCTTTGACTATGGGGAACCTAAACACAACTGATAATTGTAGAAACAAACTGATGGAACACGCAATGTTAAGCAGCATGTGAAGGGATAGGTTTAGGCAATATTTATTTGTAAGATTTGCAATCTCTCGCAATTCTTTTGCATTCTCTTGCAATTCTTTTTGTGTTCCCTCACAGAGTTTTGCATTCCCTCGCAATAGACGCAGCTGACATGTTGATGCATTGACACAATGTGTCATGAAGCTGTATGATAAAGCATGAAAACATTAATACTGTATCTGTGCGACAGAATATTAGGGAGTTTGATATTGGGGGAGCACAACTTAATAATTTAATTACAAAATTCTGTTTATTGGGGGGATGAATGAATCTAAATTAAATATTGGGGGGTACAGATCCCCCCTGGCCCTCACTTCCAAAGGCCCTGTGTGGCAGTGCATAGGAGCAATTGAAATGATGTCCCAGCTCCTGATTAAAAAATAAAAAATCATATTATTTCAGTCGGGACCAAACATAAACGTCAAGGTGAATTGATGACTAGGTCCTATATGCCCCGCCCCCGCGGGCCGGGAGCTAGAGCGGCGCAACGGCGTTTTCGACACTATAAAATATATGTATGAAATTGGAGCAGCATAATTCCAAGAGAGACCTTATGTGAAGGATGTTGAGAGTAAAGAGGACTTTCGGATGAGGTGGTTGTCACCCAAGTCACACATAAGATACTTAGATGGAGAGATAGGATCTTTAAAAATCCATATAAAATTGGGGCAGCATAAATTCTGTTGGATTGTTGCAGGAAATGAAGAGGGCTTTCTGCGAATATAACATACATGGAGTTTCCTGTGCCCTTGTCTCTGGGTATTTTATGAAGTTCAAAGTAAAAATCAGTTAGGTCAGGGGTGCCCAATCTTATCCGCAAAGGGCGGGTGTGTTTGCGGGTTTTCGCTGCAGCTCCCTAATTAGATTACTAATTAGAGGGCTGATTGGCTGAAGAGTCCTCACACCTGGGTTTGAACAGCTGACCTACAGGTTATCCCAAAAACCTGCATACACACCGGCCCTTTGCAGATAAGATTGGCCACCCCTGAGTTAGGTGATCCATTACCATTGGATCTGCTGGAATGCATGAAACAGGATTACGAAGGGGCACATTAGTGTTAATAATCTCCAACTCTGTCCGTTTAGGGGCTCCATACAATGTAGCTTACTGTGGTAAAGTGTGCTTTATAGTCGATAAACTCTTATGAACAGTTTTTAAGTTGTTAAAAGGCCTGCATAGTATTTCAGTAACATGGCATACCGGCGACAGAACTGGCCAGCCCCCCAGCAAGGGCAGTTGTCTCTCTAGCGTATAAAAGTGTTTGTTGGGACTTTTTTCATATTTTGCAGACAGATTCTCTAAACACAAAATTGATCGTGTGCATCTCAGCCTGTGCACCGGACATAAAAATGCATGTTTGTGACCAGTAACTGGAAATAACCAAGAAACCTTTTGTGCTGTTTGCAAGAAGCGGATCAGGCTGGGCATGAGGGGTGTTGAGGTTACATGTAGGTCAACCTGTAAGTCAACTTATTTCTCTAGCATCCCAAAATGCCATTTCAGCTGATCCAATGAATATGTACTGCCCTGGTTAAATGAGCTGCTATGTCATCTGTTATGTATACAATTATATTTATTGTATATGAAGGTAGACATTGTGGTGGAATAAGATTTGGGGGCTTGGAGGAGAAGAGCATGATGGGACTGTGGTCAAGCCTTGACTTGTTTGTCTGTGTGTGTTTTTTTTGGAGATGTCTTTGTCCAAGCAGGAAACTGGAAGCAAAGGTAGCAGGACTGGGGGGGGGGGTGTTGTGAATGTTCCAAGAAAATTGGGAAAAACAGGAAAATGCTCATTAGCTTTAGGGAACGTGTTGAGTCATTTCTAGGAATGGGCGTGTGACCCAGGTTCTGCATGGGTAAGGAGTAATATGCAATGCCATTGTCTAATCAGGCATTGAGGGAATTGGGTCACTTGTATATAGTTTTATTCAACAGTCCTCTAACAGTAAATAAGCATCCTTCAGTTTAATTCATCAAAAGGTGGACAGCTGCAAAAATACTATTTTGGCCAGAATATCAGACATGTCAGGAATATCAGACATCAGATTATAAAAACGACCCCCCACTTTTTCAGGAGCTTTTTTTGGGAAAAAGTTCTTGGAATACCAGATTTTTACAAAGAAAAATTATTTTATTTGCAAGAACATTCAAGAAGTTAACCATCACTGTGGGTGAGATCAGTACAAGTTTGTCTCAGGGGGTCTACACAGACAGGGCACCAAGACGACGATCGCCGCTCATACGATGTTGTATTGCTAAATGGGTGTTGATTCTGATGACTGCATTTCAAGTGTATGGCCAGGAAGCAGATAATACACCATCTGTTGTATGTGTATAATGACATTTAAATTCTCGTCCATGAGTAAAAGACTACACCAGTTTTTTAGATTTCTTATATTTCAGCGATTACAGTGGTAAGGATAACTCTAAACAGATGGTAACACTAATGCTCTAAGTGTGGCATTAAAAAGGTCTTTAAAAGTTCAGTGTTCTGATAACTGCATAAACCTGGTTGGGGATGTGCTTCCCAGAATGCCATGCGGGCCACCATGGAGTTCTGCAGAGACAATGAATGCCCTGAAGTGCATGTACACATCACCCTTGGGAATGAAGACCTAACCGTGAAGGTACGGCTTTTCCCTGAAGTGACTCCACCCCCCAATTAGATTCATTTGTACCCCCCCCCCCCCCCCATATTTGAGGAAGCTTGTTTTTGGACATTGGTAGGTGAGCGACCGAGGAGGGGGCGTGCCCTTGAGGAAGATTGATAGGCTATTTACCTACACCTACTCCACGGCCCCTCGACCCCGCATGGAGACCTCCCGGGGGACCCCCCTGGTGAGAGATCGCTGCCTTATTGTACTGCGCTTATACTCTTGAGCATCATATTTAGCCCAGATTATCCCAGTAAAGTTACAGCTGGGCAATATAACCAAATATTTTCTCATGATGATTTTTTTCCTATTAGTCATTATTAATAATTATCCACTATTAAGCTCCATTTTTGCTTAAAATTTCCTTAGGATTCCATTTAAACAGATTCAAAATATAAAAAGGCAACAAATTGAATGAACTGCAAACTGAAATCTAATTTTTAATAAATCATACAAAGATAAACTTTTTTGTTCCTTGGGCACTAACTGTACCAAATGCCAGTAGCCTGGTTTGTCGCTGGGTTTTTTCTCATTCTGTCTCGTTCTTGTTCGCCAGTATTCTTTGTTTTGTGACCAAGGGATTGGTATACGATGAAAGAGCCAAGAGTTAAAAATACTGTAATATTGTGATACCGTTCTTGTTGATTGTGGCTAATTCTGTGTATATATACTGTAAATAAGAACATAATATTTTTGTTCAGTTTTTGCATTCTGTAAAAGGTACATGCCAGTGTAGCCATACAGTTGAGTATTATGGGTTAGTCTGTTGACTCATGGCAACACCACCAAGTTGGGTGACAGATTCTATTGGTTAGTTAGTTCTCTTTGGTTATACAGTTAATTTTTAACTGTTAAATATCGCTAAAACGTCAAATATCACAATATTGTTCAGCCCTAAAACACAATTACAAAATAATAAAAATACTACTACTAATAATTTATATTATATAGTTAGGCCTATTATGTACCACATTGTGTAAGATGATGTGGCTAAGTGGCAGGCTAACTTTTGTTTTAGCAGCAATTATTTTGACATAAAGGGATTGTAGAAAGTAAATTAAGCAAAATTATTCAAGTAAACTTGATGACCAAGACAGCCTAGGCTACTCTCAGAGGCTAAATGGCACGTAACTATGGCTAACCTGGCATTAGTGGGTGAGCCCATCACACCTGAATGTCGTCTTTTAACATGTACAGTGGTACCTCAGAACTCGAAATTAATCCATTCAGAACTCCGGATTGAATCCTAAAAAGTTCGAATTCTGATATTCCCATAAGAAATAATGGAAAACCAATTAATTGGTTCCCGGCCCCCAAAAAATACACCGAAATATGTTTTTTTTTTTTTTTTTTTTTTGCATTTAAACACAAAACGAACTGGACAAAACAAGAAAAGCATATACTGTACTACATCTAAGCACATTTATCGAAAGAGTAAAAGTAAGAAAATAAATGTATCCAAACAATGTGTCCTGCCCCGATCATCCGCTCCTTCCATGTGCCACGCCCCCTCATTAACCCCATGTGATCAGCTCTTTCTGGTTGTTGTCATTAGTCTTCTGTATTTAGTCTGCGTTTCAGTTTGTTTCCCCAGTCCGGTCATTGTATTGTCCATCTGCGTTTTGCCTGCATTACCTGTAATTAAACCCAGTATTCCCCGATACCCTGACGTCTGCGCCTTTGTCTCCGTTCCGTCTCTACTGGGCACAACAATATTATAATAATTAAATGTATTAATGGTTTATTATTAATATTAAAATAATAACAAATCTTTATTTTTAAATGTATTTTATTATATAATAATCACTGTTACTGTCTATCATTGTCTAAAAGTATTTTTACTGTCTAAATATATGTATTCAGCTAGTGTAAACATGCACAATGCTATCACTGCGAATGCGAGGCTTAGACTGAAGCTTTACCCTTTGTTTCCGCTGAGAGACGTGCCGTGTGACTCATTTCCCCACGCGTACAAGTTATCTTAGGTCGGCGTTCACGGTTTGACTTCTGAGATTCAGATTGAGTTCTAGGTATTTTTTTCCGAACTGTTTGGTTTCAACTTTTAAGTCAATTGTATGCATATTTTAGGGATTACATGAACTCGATTTAATATTTTGTCAGAACGTGAAGTAAATTGTGTGTAGAATTTAATACTGCATACCTGTCCATGCCATGTTATTGTTTCCGGTACAGTTTTGTTGGTCCAGCCTTTCCAAACATACTTGTTTTTCAAAGTATCTCAGTTTAAATGGATTTGTGCTTCTTGTTCACAGGCTGGCTTTGGTTATGGCCTGCCCATCTCACGCTTGTATGCCAGATACTTTCAAGGTGACCTGAAGCTGTATTCCATGGAGAGCTATGGCACCGATGCTGTGATATACATCCGGGTAAATTGGCTGGCTCAAAGAATTATTTGATTTTAAGACTATTCTTTTAATTTAAATATCATTTTGCTATGATATTTAGCTTAAACAGTGTTTAAAGATGGCCCTCATGTTTGTATGTAGGCATTATCCACGGAGTCCATAGAGAGGCTTCCAGTCTACAACAAGTCCGCCTGGAGACACTACAGGACGATTCACGAGGCCGACGACTGGAGCGTGCCCAGCAAAGAGCCCAAGGACGCGGCCACTTTCCGAGGAGCCTAAGTCTGAAGCTGGAGTCACGCCGCCATGCTGGGGACTGCAGGGACAGAGGGAACAAGAGACCTTTCCATTATTCATAATTTTCCACATGAGCAAGTGATTGACAAGCTCCTTTAAGAACAGAAAGGGGTTCCCGCCTGGTTTTAACGTATTCAGCTGCCTACGCCTTACTGGTGGTTTTTTATGCTACCATTATGATGCTGTGAGTGTGAAAATGCAGATTTAAGTTTTTTCTTAAGATATGTGAATTTTTGCTGTAGTGGTAACCATTTCCACGGTCAGACATTTTAGACATTTCATTTGCTGCGGCTGAATGAGCTGGTCGCCTGCCAGGGTCACTGTTCACAGTGCAGGTACTCATGAAACGCATGATGAAAGCTGGACTGAAGGTGCTTGCCGATTCTAGCTACGAAGGAGCTGTGGGCTGTATTGTCCTATCAGGGCTTTTGGGCCTGGTGGTTTCTGTACCCCTGCTGTTTGGTTCAGGTACATTTTTTATCTAGAAATGAATATTTCCTGCCTCGAACACATGGGAAAATTTGCCGCTGAGCAGGAAAATAGGCATTTATACCCCGTCCCTACAGAAAGCCACATTGATACCCACAAGATTTTAACAGATAGACTCTACAATGCTGGTAAGGTACTATTTAAATTTTCTTTCAATTCTGAGGATGTTTTGATGTGCAAAGGTCATATGGCATTTAACAGATGAATGTAGGTAGAGGGTTGTAATGTGTTTCATTTACCGGTATTTGTTTAATAAGCTTATACAGTATTATCCATGTATGGTGGCTTTAGGGCAAGAAGGTACTTTTGATAAGTAAATCTGCAGTTTACCATTTTTCTCTCTTTGTCATATTCAATTGTGCTGTGAGGAAGATATTTTGGGGGTATGGGATGGACAGAATTTTTAAAAATATCTTTTGAGCTTGTCTAAAATCACTAGAACATGTATATAAAAATACCATGTAGGCTACAGAACAATGGCTATCTTCTGAAGGTCAAACATTGCTGTATTTAGGAACACATGCATCCAAAATACTGTTAGCCTAGTCCACATTTCTAATGCAAGCGTACCTTAAGCCCTTTTAAACATTTACCAAATTCCAACAAATCTCCTAGTCTTCAGATATCTTTGTTCTCTTAATAATTGCATATTCCATATAACCAACAGTAATTCATCAGACTAAAATGAATGCGATATTAGCAATAGCATGCAGCTAGCCAGCTTGTTTCATTTGTGGGTCTAGCAGACAGTTTCGTAGCTTTGGCTCAGTTCCAGTCTTACATGTGTAAACAGCATCTGACCGTTAACCCTGACCATGTTTATAAAGCACCCAGTCTCTCTCGGTGTGATTATGACCTGCTCTGGTTATTTCAGATGCTGGTATATCAAAGATGTGATACAGAGCTTGCTAATTAGTGTTTTTACTTCTAAGTTTGAGGCCGTTACTTTTGTGTTCCCATGTTTGCACACTTTCACACAGCAACACTACCAGATGAGAAAATTAGTTTATTAGTGTAAACCTGTACATTATCAGGGAAAAGAATTGGCCTAGTTATCGGGGAGCATAATTTTATGTCCATCTAGCAAATTATATATTAAGTTGCATATAAGTCATACATGTACAGTTATCAATTATTAATTCCATGTATACAGATGATGTTTGTGGTTATATACACTTCTAAACAAAAAAGGAATGTGGGGAAAGCTGACGCGTCATCCCCTGTTCAACAGGGGCTTGCATGTGATGCAGTCTGGCTGAGTACTGCGTTCGTGATGGAGTACTGGCTGAGTACCACGTTCGTGATGGAGTACTGGCTGAGTACCGCGTTCGTGAACGTTGTCTCAGGGGAACGCTGACTTTGCTGGGGTGCAGAAAATCTTTTTTTTTTTTTTAAAATGCAAAAGCGATCCTGTTCTGACTTCTACGTAGTAGAAAATAAGACCTACTGAACTCTACTTTAGTCAAAGTTAACATTATGTAGCTAACTATGCATACATATAACATTTTATTTGTACATTTAAAGCCATTTTTCATTTTAAAGACAATTCTTTCTCATAACCTTTACAAAACTCATGTAAGAAAAGATCTGTACATAAGTATGTTACTTCTAAAAAATACAATATAAAACATTTGAAAATCAGAATTCAGTCTATAGTGGACGGCACCATTCTCTGGTAATCTCTTTCAGGGATAAAAGAACTACAGTAGTACATAAAATATTTAAAAGAGATTCATTTGCTGAGCAGTACTGAGAGCTTTTTGACCCGTGTTGATATTTTATTTGAAGATGAGGTTCGGTATTTTAAAAGCCAGAATGCTTTCCTTTTATTCCTTTTATGCACTTTAAGTCCAGGTCAGCCACCTGATTTGGAGCATGTGTTGTGGGCTTGGCCCACACTGGACTGGAGAATAGACTGAACAGAAGAGGGTCAGGCAGTGACTGGAGCTCACCAGTAAGGAAGGCGGGAGGGACGCACACGCTAACCCTAACCCTAACCCTAAGCACTGTGTCAAACATGGTCACTCCAGATGGCAGCCATACCATCACTGGCCATGTCTGACTACAGCGTCAAAATCACTGCTTGTTCAAAATTGACATATCCGGAACATTCCTTACTATTAACTGCTACGACTGAGAAATGAAAAACAGGCCATGCATACAGTGAGGATTCTCCTAATTTGTTGAAGTAGAACTTGTATTTGTCAGAAACCCACAGTGCGGTCCAGCTCGCACTGGAGCGGGAAGCTGGAGCAGTGAGGACGCTGTGGGAGCCTCAGCAGGAGGAGTCTGTGCTGACGGGCAGCTTCCCGCTCCATAGTGCTTCCTTCTCCCTCTTTTCTCGCAGTTTCTCCAGCTTCTCCTGAGCTTTCCTCATGTCCTTGAGCTTCTTCTTGATGGTGGCACGGTCACTCTGGCTCAGAACTCCCAAGGTCTAAAAAAGAATGAGCAGCTGAAGTGATGCTTGGTTTTAGTCACTGACTAATCAGCTGCCAACATTTAAACTCAATGTTCCAGTCAGGCATCCACAAATAACAGGACATGAATATATTTCACATATATTAATTCAGTCCACTAGGTGGCAGTCAAGTACATATATTTCTACCAGTTATTACAAGGTCCGACTCATACACAATGTATTAAAACTATTTCTCTAGTTTTTATTTACCTCCCTTGATGCAACAACTATAACCATCAGTAACAGTGCTGAATACAGTTAGCCATTAGGAGGACAGCATCCCACCTTCAGTCTGTCACTGTCCAAGTGCAGAAGCTGCTGCCCATTCACACCCTTGGCTGTGAACTCTTCGATGTACTGCTCCATGTTCATGCCCATCAGCCAATGGCAGACCTGCGTCGTAGTCCACTCTGTGACAGGCCGGTTCTGCCACTGGTACTCCTTCCCTGGGAGTGCTGGCTCATCATCTAAAGTCTGTGGCCCCCCCACACAAACACACGTGCAGTTAGAGAAACAGCACTGTCAGTTACACTGCTCTGCTACATTTAACTCCATACAAATGGCTAACATGTTAGTATCATATAACGTACATGTACATAATTTGTTTATAATTACAACCATCTCCCCGATCTCTCTCTCTCTCTTAGCGACATGGCGTTTACCCGAATACTAGGGATGTGATGGTACACAAAAGGTAGTATTCGGTACAAATCTCAGTTCACAGTTTGATATAACTTTGGTACAGCAGAGAACACAGAATTTGTTCTTGAAGTGTTTATTATTAAAACTGCAAACAATTACGAACAGCTGTAACCCAGAGTCTCAATATGCCAGTTGACGTGTGTGGATAGCAAAGCTTAAGAGATTAATTTGCACATTATGTAAATAAATATATATAATTCAAAAATAACATTGCATCATAATAATAATAATGAACTGAATCCTGTGTTTTCTACTACTGCCATACAGCCTTTTTTTGAGCGCAATCTGAATTTCCTGGAACAGTGCAGTAAATGCCACGGGGAGACTCATTTGCATGGACTGTTCCTTGCCTTGCGCCGGTCGTACGTTCTGCTGATGTCGTCTCCAATGTTAGCATGTCGGATGTGCTTCCAGTAACATATCCCAGTTCAGTATAACAGAGGTGACTGATAGCCTCCATCTTATCAACAACTCTGTAATTTCTCCAAATTACCGATTATGACTGCCGTAAACTCCTCACAGCCACAATTAACGTTTTCCGTGCTGGGCATCCTTTAATGGAATTTAGGTTCCGCTCGTGTCAATAAATGTATTTGTTTCATTGTGTGTTTTGAATATGATGTAACTGAATCGCACATGACAAATGCATGTACTGTGACAGCCCTGCTGAATATGTACATGCAGCAACTCATAATCCATTGATAATATATACATCTCAAAAGTTAGTTGGCATTATTACTATTAAACCTTTATTTAACTAGGTTAGTCCAACTGAGATTTAAAACCTCTTTTGCAAGAGAGGCCTGACTAATATAAGCAATAATAAAAATAGTTTAACACAGAAAAAAAGAATATATAGGACAAATGGTATAGAAGATGAATAAATAAAATGAACGAATGAATGAATGAATAAAAGAAATATAATGGAACGTATACATATGTACATTCCTGTCCCAGGTGTTTCACCCGGGCATAACCCAGAAGCTATGTAGGTTTCAGTCTATTTTAGTGTCTGAGTAAATGATACTCCTCCAACACTACGGATCAGATCTCAACGCAGGCGATTGCTCTCCACGCTGCTGGAGAATGTCAGGATCGCGCACGCATCATAATACGCCCAGGAACCCGGCATCTCAGCCTATTCCAAGCCAGCGAAAGTGGTGAAGACGACCGCGCGAGACTGAAGGTGCGCATGGATCTGCACACCCGAGAAGCTCCCTGGCCTGCAGGAGGAGGGACCGAGTTAAATAGAGCAGGTTAAAATCTGGAGCGCGCTGAGAAGAGAAAAAGCAGGTCAGCTAAAAAGAGAAAGGTTTGGACAAGCTCTTCTCCTCTCGCACACCCTCTTTTAGACACTATCACCTGGGGCATTAGCTCCTAAGAAGGCTACGTAACCTTAAGGGTATTGACAAGTCTCAGTCTGAATGAGAGCTCAGAGGCACGCAGACTTCTGGGGTGACAGTGGTGAGACAAGGAGACTGATCCAATTATGCACGACAAATGTGGATGAGAGTGAACTTAAGACGTTTGATGGAACTCAGGTGACCAAAGAAATTAAGAGTAACATGCTTGCATTAATACTGAAAATTTTAATAAAATAAACTTCTTCGTAAATATTCACACGCAAGTGCACTGATTCTGCCTCTGTCCTTCTACATGATTCAACCACAGCTACTTGGTAGGAGCTGTTTGTCGAGGGTGTTTTCCCAGCACCCACTAAATGGGTGGCAAGAGTGACAATTAAGACCATGAGCTAGACTCTCTACCATACACTCACCTCATTGGAAGAGAAGGTCAGAGTGTGTGAGCGCCCAGACAGACAGGGCTCTCCCACCAGCCCTGCCAAGCCCAAATCGGGACTTCCAGGGTTTGAATCATCTATGACTGAAAAACTCTGGAATGGGTGGAAACAAGCAACGGATTAAATGGACAGAGCCACTTGGCACACTGTTTCAGGCTCTACAGGGCTGAGTGAAATGAAGCACTCTTCTGAAGAGCAACTCAGCAACTCCTAAGACAAAGCAAAGCTGTAGTGGATAATTTGGGCCTGTTCCCTCTGCCCCAGTTTGTTGTGCTCAGCTCTGCAGTACTGACAGTATCATATGGGGGAGATTGGGGTTAGCAGTGCTGGGTAATTCAGGTCCAGAGAGTAAAAGTCCAGACCAACCAGTTGAGTACTCTGACTGAGACACTTTATGCTTAGCTGGTTGGTTGAAACAAAATCCCGGTCTGGACCTTTTACTCTCTGGACCTGAATTACCCAACTCTGGGGGTTAGTTGGAACTTTTGACAAATGCCTCCATAATACAAGAACTTGATTTGTTTTTGAAAAATGTTTGTTCCACTGCAATCATACATATCCAAGTTACAAGTGTTGCATGTAATGTTCTTAGACTTTTTGGTTATACTCTATATCAGTGCTTCCCAACCCATTCCTCGGGGACCCCCAGACAGTACACATTTTTGCTCCGAGAGCTGGGAGGGAGCAAAAACATGGACTGTTTGAAGGTCCCCAAGGACCAGGAAACACTGCTCTATATGATCCACCTCAGAAATGATTATCTCTGGTGTTCCATATTAATGCTACTATTGGGGTTAACTGACACATGGCATGGAGTATGCCGGAATGGGCCTCATAATTCAGGTCATGGCTGAAGAAAGCACTGAAAACTCCTTATACTGTAGGTCAATTTTTTCATGTAATTTACTTTATTACTATCTATTACGTAACATGTTCTAACTAAACCCCGCATTAATGATCCAACTAGCCCCAATCAGTCATGTGACATTTGTATGTGTACTACAGAAAACTTCTAATGACATATTTGGTCTCATTCTGTAGCTGCTAGAGTGTAAAGATTGAATGAGTTAATTTAATCTATTGACAATCGTCACAGAACATTTACTTAAGGAAAAGAAAATACTCCAAGTGTCAGAAAATATAAAAACCTCTCTCCTGTGGCCAACTTTCAGTTCTTATTCAAGAAACAAATATGGTGGATGGACATTGTTCTTGTCTACCCCTAGATGGCAGCACCTCTCAAAATGGATGATTACTTTGTTAGAAAATTTCAGTGTTTTGAAAAACCCCTTGTTCCAACTAACCCCACTCATCACTTATCACATCCCAAATCGGAAAAACCAACCAAACCATGGAACCAAGAAATGGAAAGACTACAATGAACTGTATCGTTCTCTATGAAATCAAGAGGCACCCATTTAAATTTTTACTGAAAAAATAAGAATCTGAACATTTCTGGTACTTTGCAGTTTTATACATTTGTATAATTTTAGAGCCATCTACCTTCCACACATTAATCGGTACAGGTGCTGGCATTTTAATTCTGAAATTATGAAAGAAAGTTCTCTCTATAAATACAAGTGTCTCAGGCTAACAGAGGTTAAAATAAGGCTTTGTCCATTTTAAATGCTATAATTGAATTACTAGGTGGCTTTTGGCTAACAATATTATTTCCACTATATGACCTTAAGGACTGTATAAGGATCATAAGGATAAATAAGTAGTACTGAATAAATTAGGAATTTTCCTACAATTTTTGGAGGAGTGCTGGTTTAGAAAAGATGATGATTTGATTTCATACAGAAGGGACTCCAGCGTAGTTAGTGCCATGGTGGGAAAGGAGAACAGTGGCCTGGAAGCGCACGGAATAACCTTAAATAAAGTGCAACAGGGGCAGCTCACCGTTCCAGGGTGTCCGTGTTAAGGATAATTCTGTTCTGTGTTCCGTAATAAAGCAGCAGAGCTATTCTAATATCTACTGGGGCAGCAACACCAAATACGGGATGGAGCATGGCAGGTACCACAGAGGAGCAGCACAGCGCTGTTTAATAAGCAGATTAGGATGCGATGGATGGGACGTAAACCCTTCGCCATATCGTTACATTTTTACAAAATGCTGAAACCTGCTCCTCTGTTAGATGTTGCACCAGCAGGCCTGATCCCATATTTTCTCTTTCAAAATTAATACCTAATACAGTGGTACCTTGGAACATGAACTTAATTCGTCCCTGAAGGCTGGTTGAGTTGCAATTCGGTTGAGTCCCAAGTCGAATTTCCCCATAAGAAATAATGTAAATGAAGTTAATCCGTTCCAGACCCCCAAATAGCCTATTTGAATTAAACTACCTACCTAACTAATGATAAAAAGCATTAACAATTAATATCAAACTATTAGACACATGAAAAAGCACATAAACATAAAATAAATGACAATCCCACACTCGGAAGCGAGAGCAGACACATGTGCACCACCTTCAAGTCTCACTATAATCTTCTTTTTAAACTCTACAGTTACTCTCACTACTTTCCTCTCTGGTTTGCTGCTATCACTGCTCAGTTTCTTAGGGGCCATGATTACTGTATCACTAAATGTACTGTAGATAAAGCACAAATATTCACACCAAACACAACTTTCGCATGTCGAACTCAGTCGATTCATAGGCGTCAGCATCCCAGTAGGTCTGCTTTTTCAGCTCATTGGAGACACGTCTCGATCTGTACAAGGTTTAGCAGGTCTGATTTGTTTTGTCCCGTTTTCTGTCGAGTTGCGGTAAAATTTTCCTCAGCCGACCCATTCAAGGTCCAAATTGGTTGAGCTGAATGTGTCTTGACACATAAAAGTTTTAGCAGGAACGGTTGCATTATGAGGTACAAGTCAAAAAAAAAATCAACAGACCTGTTTGAGTTGGTCAAGTTATGAGGCGTTCAGGTTCCAAGGTTCTACTGTATCTTGTTAGTAGAGTGGCTAATAGACTAATCACTTCTCGTTAGTAGCTGTTTAACTATCTCTCCTCTACTGCCAACCTTCTAATTACTAAGATAAAAAAATGTTCATACTGTACCAGATCTAAGGAACGACTGAATAAGGAAGACCAGGACAGGTTTGTCTGTTTAAAAAGAGTGTGTCTCAGTGAGATATACTTCTCATGTGTCTTCAGACAGCTCCTTCCTATTAACAGGCCTAAATGGTTAATGCTCAGTCCGCTTTGCCAGTATCAGGTATTTCGTAATGTTGAGGTATCTGAGGCATATGGGAATGCTTGGTGATTGAGGGGCATTCGCAGTCGTATGTTCACTCTGGCTTCTGTTTCCTGTGCTCTGGAGGAGCCTGTCAGTCCTCCTCTGCAAGCTCAGGTTACTGTCTGTTGTAATGGAGACTCGGCCAGATCCGGAACCCGGTGAGTCCGACCCTGTACGGGCCGAATGGGGGGGGGGGGGGGGCCATGATTTTAAATTACACTGTCATTAGCATGCTAGACTCATTCTAGTGTTTTCAAGACAGGTGAAAAACAACTTTAATGGCTAGGTACTGGACCAAGGACCGTCCAACCTGAAACATCAGAAACTGCTGAAAAGGATCAGTCTATCGTCACAGCCTCGCTGCCACAAATCCCAAAACAAACTCGCAGAACTGGTTTCGGCATGAGGCTGAAAAGCTATAACATTCTGACAGCAAAGACTGAGTAGTAGTCCGTTGTCAAAAATAAATCATTCATGATTTATAAAAATAGCTCCCCCATGCATCAAGGACTCCGCATAATTAAGCTCAATTAGTTATGGATGAATGAGCCATAAATTATTCCAGCAAGAGTGGACTCAAAACAAAGAATATTCCTTACAATCATACAACCTGCACTCAGGAATGCGTCAGGCACAAGTAGACACTCTCTTTATACATGTCCTATCCTTATGAGACTGAGTTTGTTTGGTCTGGATGGTCCCACTTTCTCTCCTGAGAGTTTCCATGAAACGTGTCCTCGATGTGACAACAAAACTAGCACATGGACAGCTAGACACACAGAGGACTTTGCACTGAAGGAGTGTGGGACAAAACATGTGAGACACAGGAACAGGCTCCGCCACCTTTTGCTCTTCAGCGGTATGCAAAGGCATCCATTTTTAATACCACTAACCTTGCTTTTCAGGTCCTGGTTCTGTTCGGTGCCGAGCTCTGTGACAGCTCTAGGCAGGCTGGGGCTGGTTGATAGAGGCTGCCTGTCCCTGTCCCCGAACCGGAAGAAGGGCATGCAGTTGGGAGTGGACGAAAGAGTGTCTGAGGGCGACAGGTCCCTGGGGCTCTCCAGCAGGTCACCTGACCCCCTGGGCAGTTAAACACAAATACCTACTTAGTACTGTCCAAAGAGACTCTGGAAGTTCTGGGAAAAGGCGTGTGGCAAGGCGATGACATCATCGCGGCTACCTGCTGTCCAGCGATCCCCTCGGTGTGTCCTTCCCACGCTTCTTCCCTTTGCCACCAGACTTGCGAAAGCCGCTGCCATTTCAAAAGGATTAGACAAAGTTCATGTTGTTGGCAGCCAGCTTTTCAGATGCGTGGAAGTGAATGTTGACATACCCGAAATCAGGGAACCAGCTCTTCGGTTTGGCTGTGGATGACGTGTCACTGGTGTCGTCTGCGGAAAAACAAGGACCTTTATAGCCACCTTGTTTTACTCATGAAGACTTTCCTCAATGACAAGGACAAATAAAGAGAACTGCTTTCCAATTTTCATCCAAGTGCCATTTCACTCATAATTTCTACCAGGTTCACAACTGAAAACATGAACGTTAAGAACCTTTGAGGAGGGACGGAGTTGTTCTGAAGTCACTAACTAGCCATTTCCGTAAGAATGAGCTCTACCTTTGATCTCCTTGACTTTGCCCTTGGAATCACTCTTTTTGCCACTAGACTGGAGCTCCAGAGATTTGCTGGGAGATGAAGCATCCGTAGGAGACGCTGTGCTGGGGCTCTCACTGCTCTCTGTGCTCCCCCTCCTCTGGGCGGGCTGGACCATGTTGGAGGACATGCTGGACGGCTGGGCTTTTATGCCGGATTCGCTCCCCAGGGCGGGACCTCCCTGCTGGTCAGCCGCACTGAGCACTGGCACCAGTGAAGGTGAGCTTGCCTGGCCTCCCTGTTGGGGAACCTCTGTCTCGCAAGCTTCCTCTTTTTCATTCGCCTGCGGAGACAAGATGGCAGCTTTGAGAACCTGAAGCCTGCCCCCACCCCCGCAATGTGGCACCTCCCCATCGTTCTCCTGGCAGAGCGGGATGTGTACAGTCGCATCCGGGAGAAGTGAGAATGACCTGGTTCTGGGAGCAGAGCGATTGGTAAGCAAACGCACCGAGCCCGGGCCTGTGTGGGCGGGTTCGCAAGGTGAGCGGCGGGTTTCGGAGGCCTACCCGTTCGTGGCAGGGGGAGTTCCCCAGTGCCTCCCTGAGTTTGCGTGATGGTGGCTGGCGCCGGGATTTCTGAGCAAGCTGGCCTTTGGCCCGGTGAGCGCTGATGTCCAGAAGCGGAGTTTCAGGCACCACATCACTCCAGTTGGGGTCTGCAGAGGAAGCCAAGTTACACCTCACTGCTAAGCTATGAAGGAAAGGCAACAGCCAGCTCAGAGGGGCCTCACTGCCCCCTTCACCCACATTTGCCATTTCTGCCTCTCACCAGTGCCAGTCGATTTGTTGTACTCACCACACAGTGCAGGAAGTCGCACTTAATTCATATACATAAACCTTGCTAAATTAAACTCTGTGGAAATACACCGTGATGCTCCTCTATTGAAACGACTGTAAACATCCCTGCAGTCTGCCCTCACAGACCAAAGTGCCTGCTAACCATGTCCTGAATGAAGGGCTGGACGACGACATCGACGTGACCCATTATACAAACATGTTTAGCGCGGTGAATGTCAGCGCATCGTGTTATCGCGAACTTTGACGACGGCAAGATGGCAGTGAGCAGTAATGAAAATCGTCTGTTTAAAAGATCGCGGACATCAAAAGTGTGGGAATATTTTAAGAAAAAAATAAACAAAAATAGTGGTGGTGTTTCTGACCAATACCGATGAACATTATATTTTTGTCTAATTTCGGCAATATCCATACCGATAACCGGCTAATCTTTGAGCTACTTGCCGAGCTTTGGGGAGGGAGTTCCCAGCAGCCAAACTTGCTGCACTTCCCGGAGTAGATCGGTGGAATAATGTTACGTCGGTTTTCACAATGTGGATAATGAAGGATTGACCTGTGAGCCAGATTTAATGATGAATTATCAGCATGCTGTGGGCCAGTACTTTGAGACCTACAGGTGAGCTTATGGAATCCCTTGTCTGCTACTATGGAAAACGGCCCATCATCCAATGCAATCATATACGTTTTTTATATTATGCATTTATATTATAGTTGTGTTGCTAACTTTGAGTATTGATAAAGTTTAATTATTGGCCAGCAATACTGGCCAAGACTGACACATCGGACTGATGCAGATTTTTTTTTTAGAAATATCAGTTGTTACTGAAATATCCTAAGTTGTATTCAAGTGTTACTTAAACTGGTTTTGCACTAATTGAAATTCATTATTTTAATTTATTTGGAAAGATTTTTGTTTTGCATACCTTATTGCATTTCATTAAATTGTTGATATTCTGATTGTAAGAGTGTATTGATTAATTTTTGATACTGTTAGTTTTATTGGGGTTACTAGATTTTTTTCATTGGAATTTTCAACAGATTTATCATTAGATTAGTCGACTAATTGAAAAAAATAACCGCTGGATTACTGTATTTGTACTTGTATTTTGATACAAAAATAATCATTAGGTACAGCCCAAGACTGAATAATAAAAGGAAACAGCATGTGGAATGGGAGGGGGGGGGGGGGCATAAAGGTCACATGACTGTTTATTTGTAGTGATCTTTATTCCCTGGCCATTTGCATATATAATGGTGTGTGCTGCATTGTAATCTGGATTCGTCAGCTCCAGTGGCTAGAAAATATCTATCCTGTTCCTCTTCTCTTCTTGCTAAAGCAGGTTTAGTCTGATATCCCCACACACAGTCTCTTCCAATCTTATCTCTGTACAATTCTACCATTTCTCCCCGGAAATGAAGACCCCGGCTTTCCATTATGCCATCACGTCATACCGGACTGGCCATTCCTGACCGGCCAATCGGATTCTTCTCTTCCATCTGCCGTGTCCTTGCTGTTAGGGTGGCCCCTATGCCCACCCTCAGGGGGCTGGGATTCCAGGACAACAAGCTGCAGAGACACCACATTGGTCCATGAAGCTCTCCCACCAGCTCACCCACAGCAATCCACTAGTCCACATAGTCATCACAGGTACGACGTTACAGGATGATGTCAGCAGTATCCTTTTACCACAGTCTCCTGTGTCCCTCAGAGCTGATCATCTCTGAGATCTTACCTACATGGTTACACTGAAACACCTCCTTTGCCCTGTATGGTATCACTCAGACACTTCGTCCAAAAAGAGCCCCTGCTCTGTTGCCACAGTGTACCCCAGGGGTCTCCAACTCCGGTCCTGGAGAGCTACTATCCAGTAGGTTTTCTGTCCCACTTGGCTTCTGTTGAGCCACACCTGCTCCTGGTATTTACCTGAGAACAGGTGTGGCTCATCAGAAGCTGGGTATGATAGAAAACCTACTGGACGGTAGCTCTCCAGGACCGGAGTTGGAGACGCCTGGTGTACCCATTCAACTTTGGAACTGCACCCCCTGCTGCACCTGCTCTGCACCTTCACAGCAGTCACTCTTTCGTTTAATCTTTACCTGCTCCTTCAGTCTCTCCATATGCTCCACGTGCTGCTTCTCCTTCTCATCCAGAGCCTCCTTTAGCTCCTCCTCCTTCTTCAAAAACTCAGCCTCTCTGGGGGGGAAGAAAACACAACAGGCGGATATCATTAGACCCAGCTGAGCGTTTAATGAGCTGTGAGAAGCCATAGGAAACCATTTTTAAAATGCAGTGAGTAACTCAAACAGCCACACAAGCGTGGACTGACAGACAGGTTAAGAAGGGCTGGTCAACCTGGAAAACATCTCCTTTTTGAATAATGAAGAAAAACATTATTTCAATGCGTAGGTCATTGCCCTAGACATCCAGACTACACCCATGCTCAGAGGCACACTCACTTCTGCTGGTGCTCCTTCAGCAATTTCTTAGCCTTGTTGTACTTCTTCTCCAGGATCTCATACTGCTTCTGGGTTTCCACCAGGTGTTCGTTGACCGTTGTGACGAGGGCCTGAGCCTCCAGCCAATACTCTTCTAGTTTGCCGATCCTGTCATTGTTCTCCCGTATGTCATGCTCTAACTGGGCCTGTCTAGACTCCTGTGACATTCTCTCCTCCTCCGATTTTCTCAGCTGCACAAACACACAAAAATCGCAGAGGATTACAGAAAACATAACCCCCCCCCCCCACCTGATGAACTGCCGCGGTCATGGTTTAGCTTGTTAAAATGTGTTCATGTCTTTTTAGAGTGGAATGAGCCGCAGCTTCCCAAATCACCAGTTGACTTACCTTCTCCTTTAATTGGCTGAGCTCTGCAGTGGCTACACTATACTTGAGCTGGAGCTGTTGATATAAGGAGAAGGAGGAAAGACAAAGTAAGGAGTGTCTGCATTCAGATTCATGACTTAGAGCTCGTCTTATGCTAAAAGCTCAGCATGAAGTCTATACTAACAGCTACTTTTCTGCAATAATGGAACAATACGAAATGCATTATTTGCATCACACATGACTGTAAAAGTTCACGGTTTATGACAGCCAGCTAGAAACAATGCCAGAGCTGTACTTCTTAAATGCAATCAAAAAGTAATTACTGACTTTACCTCGTTGTATGTAAAAGCAAGTTGAGTAGGGGCCATTTTTGAGGAAGAAAACATCTCATCTCCGGGTTCATTCGTCTTCACCAGCCCCTCTGATGACCTCGAACCATGGACCATGTCCTCCCTCTCGAAGTACTCCTCCTAAACAAAGCCATAACCGTGAGACTGGAAGGCCAGAATGAAAGGTACGCCCATGGAAACAGCAGATGTGGTCAAGCTGGCAAGCCACATGGTTACCCCATAGGAAGAAGGACAGGGGTTTCTAGAAACAGGCCAATGGGAACTCAACCCAGACTTATTGATGTGCCCCATTGCCCAGACCAGGAGAAAGCCATATTCCTTTATGGTGGAGGCCTAGAAAATAGCACAACATGCCCTCGACATCACCTCATATTGCGGAATACATCAGCTCTTGACAAGATCAGGATTCAGATAACCATGACAGAGTTCCAAATGTTCACACTTTTTTGGTTTTGTGGCTGAGAAAACGACTAGAAAACCAGGCTACAACTGAAAACCAGCCTGCTGTAGAAGGCACAGAAATACCTACCACAATAACCCAAAGTGAATGTTGAGCAACAGTATCAGTGTTGAGCAAACACTGCCCTTGCTCACCTGTCCCAAAAGGGACTAGCCCAGAAGGGACATTCCCAAATGGAAACTGCACTCAAAGTAAGCTATGCGGGAGGCACCGTGGGCAGAGCCAGCCTGCGCCGGCTGTGTGGGCCAACTCACCTCCATCAGCTGGTGGGCCTCGTCAAAGCTCTGCTGCCTCTGACTCTGCTCCTGTTCCAGAGTCTCTCTGATGAGCCGAGCCACTTCACTCTGTGTACCGGGCTTCTCCCGACCAATCAGAAAGCTGTGCATGGGGAGAGGCAGACGGCTGGTGGAACTCAGGAGCCCAAACAAAGACCCTTGGTCGTGTTGATTATATATTTGTTTGTTTATTACTTCCTCCCCTCTCTTTGCACTTTACAATGACAGATGGTTTGCTCATTGTTTACAAAAGACCACCACGCTCATTATCTGAGGAAGTAAGTCAGGGATGGCAAACAGCAGTGATCTCATCACTGTGTAACTCGAGTTAGTGTGGGGAGCTCATTTGACTGTGGTGAACTATTAACGTGCGCCGCTGCTCTGTCAAGGCTGCACTGTGTCAGAGCTCGGCCCTGGAAAAAAGATCAACTGAGCTTTCCAGCCTCAGGGCACCAACACATCAACTCGAATGTTATTGTTCCTTGTATTAATCTACGTGTTTGCATTTGCATTCTCACAGTGTACTGCTGTCCTCCAAACCACCTAAGCTCACCTGACTCTGCCTTTGGTGTTTTTCAGGACTGTGGCAGCAAAGATCTGTGCTACTCCCACCAGGCTGATCCCATCCACCTCGATGATCTGGTCATTGACCTGTATCCTATAAGGCGTCAGACAAACACATACACATAGCATGATATGTTTTATTACCATTATCATTGACCATAATAATTATTATTAACCCAACCCGTCATTCATTTCACGCTGTGCCAATCCAACAGATGAAGCACAGGTAGTGTTATGATGGATGCAAAACAAAATGAGAAAGGTGTTTAGAACACTGACCCATCCCAGTTGTCAGATTTAACAGTGTGAAGTGTTACGTTTCTGTAAAACAAAGCAGGCCTCCTTCAACATCAAGAGCTCATACCGTCCATCCTTCTCAGCGGCTCCCCCTTCTGTTATGGTCTTGATGAATATCCCCAGCTTCTCCAAACCCTGGTCTGCCCCTACTCCCATTCCGATGATGCTGATCCCCAGGCCGTTCTCCCCTGTTTGTCCAGAAGGGGGAGCATGTCAGGAGTAGGGAAACCATCATGATTATGGGAGTAACCACTGAAGGGAGAGGAGCCCACCCTTCTCGATCTCCACTGGGAACGCGTCCATCTTCTCCAACCGCTTCTCCAGCTCGTACTCGGCAGATGCAGCCACAGGATCCACGTCGTCGTTCCGCCTGTCGTACTCTGTATTTGAGTAGGTGCTAAACACCTTTCGGGAAGGACAGAAGCGGTATTGGAATCATAACATAACAGCAGGCCGGAAGGCAAAATGAAAACCGTATTACGAAATGCCACACAATCAGTGGTTTGCTGAGGTGACCGGCAGCCATGTTGAATTGGGCACAGCCCAACACCCACACTACAACAAAGAGAAGCACTTGCTGCATTCAAAGACAATGACTCTTTATGGTATACGTACTCCCGAGTCCCAGTGTCTCAACGCGAACTGATGTAATTTGCTATAGTTTAATTAAAAAAACTCTCATGAGTAAAACACCATCAAAGTTCAATTGAAGAAATAAAGAGCAGCTTCTCTGTCAGACTGAAATGAATACCATAGCACCCCAGCAACGAAGTAGGTCAGAGCCGAGAGGAGCGCCACAGATTCGTAAAACTAGCATTTTTAATCTGCTGCTAATAAGGAACTATAAGAAACATTTGCTTCTATGTCTACACACACACACACATATACATACATACATACATATACATATATATACATATACATATATATGTATATATATATATATATATAAAAAAAAACCACTGTCACAGAGCACCAATAGGACATACTCACACATCTGAGTTACCCTAAAAAGTAATAGTAATAGTACGAAATATACTTTTTTATTTCACATTATTTTATTTGGGAGGGATTCCAAATACACATCACATGAAAAGAAACCAGCTGAGGTGGTTTGGGCACCTATCTAGGATGCTTCCATTGCGCCTCCCCGGGGAGGTGCTTTGGGCACCAGGGGGAGACCCCAGGGAGACCTAGGATATGCTGGAGAGATTATATCACTTGGTTGGCTTGGGAACGCCTTGGTATTCCCCGGATGAGCTGGAGGAGGTTGCTGGAAAGACAGAGGTCTAGGCATCCCTGTTTAGACTGCTGCCCCTGCGACCCGACCCTGGATAAGCGGCAGAAGATGGATGGACGGATGGACGAGTGGATGGATGGATGGACGAACTATTTCACAAAGTGAAGGACACATTAAAAATTCTTGAAACTTTGTTATTGAAATGATAGCATTTTAACAAGCATCCTTGACCATCCTTGACTATAACATATATGACATATGACATTAACGCACAAACGCATAATTTCTATATCCCAACATTAAATTTCCTAACACTTACCACAAAAACCAGGGAGGGCATAACTATTAACAGTTGTGGGCCTATTTTTCACCAATATGGCCTAGTCTTCCAAAGCTAAGTTGAACAATGACCTGTCAATTCCAAACATCATAGGACAAAGTGTGTTGGGACAAGTGGGATAATGCATATGTTCATTGAGGACTACACACCTCTACCTCCCTACACACAAACACACACATCTGACTCAACGGGGCTGTAATGACCAAGTGCTCCCCAGATGTTGAGGAACTGGGAACATGCACTTTAAAAAATACAAACCATAATTTAAGCCAGGACATGCTTGTAGAGCGAGTGAGTGGGATGTAAGATTACAGGATTCATTTGGAAGCTTAGAAATAGGAGTGACATAATATAGTAAACATTTCCACTGGAGGCAGTCTGGATTTGGAACGTGTCAGAACTTGAGGAACCAGGCTGTACCTTGGAGACTCTCACACTCTCTCTAGGCTCAAACACAGGTACTGAGTTCACCCTGTTCTCTCTAGTGCCAAACAGTACGAGTTATTGGCCCACTATGCAAATGAAGTGCTGATACTTTTACATTAGTTATTTGTTTAGGTCACCCTGAGACAGAGGTTGTGGGCGGAGCTCCAGATGACACTCCGATAACCACTAAACCGGCCTGGCTGTACAAGCACAGCTTCTCTTGGAAATATTTAGCTCATGCTTTGTATGTTCCAAAACATCATTTATAAAGTGATTTTTTTCATTTGCATGATTTCTATACAACCGTATAGAGATGCATAGGTTTCACAGTAGCTTCCAAAAAACTGGTTTTAACTAGCCTCTTTTTTCCTTAGTTATTAAATATCCTAAAAACCCCAACTTAAGTGACTCAGACATAGAAATCAGGCACCCAATAGAGCACTTATGGGTTCCTCTCAAGCCGGATTCACTAAGCGAATAAACCAGGGTACACCACAGGCAGAGCTATGTGTCAGGCCTCAGTTGGGGTCACTGGTTACGTTTGGCTGCTCTCTTCACTTTTTCTCAGACGTCCCCGTTGCCATGGAGCACTACAGCCAGCCTAGAGAATGCCTCTTTCTTTTGCTGCGGCTCAGTACTTCAGAACGTATCATGGGCGGGAAGGCAAATCAGAAATCATCATTTCTCATGCAGGAGAATGAGCGGCACAGGAAGGATTATGAGGAAGGTGGCTGTCCCCTTCATCAGCGTCTCTTGGGGACACAGAGCCTTCCTGGTGACTGCAGGTGGGTGAGGTTTTTAGAACAACCCCCAAGACAGGGTGTTGCTCTGAAGCATGCAGATTCAAATCTGTTAAGCCAGTTTCATTTATAACTTGATCTTAAAGCAGGGAACAGGTCTGAAAGGACGGCCCACAGGCTGAAACCAAGCAGAGTACACATAATGCAATTCAGCGTCTATAAAACATTTCAGTTAGAAGTTACTAAACATTAGGGAAATTTATTTTTTTTACTTCATTGTAATTTTAGGTTTCGATAAAGCTGCTCTTTGAAAAAATAAGCATTAAAAGTCTTCCATTTTCTAGAAATTCATCACAATTATTTAGCTGTATTATAAAAAAACTGATCTTCATATGCTTTACGGTTTGCTGGCTCGGGTTCACAGAGCAGCAGATTTTAAATGACCTTTGCACCCACCCTCACACCCACGAGGTCCCGCTATGAAGACACAAAGAAGATAAGATACATCCCACCTCCTGCCAGACAAGGCTGCCATGGCGAATCGGGCAGCAACCAGTGACAGGACTGAGAAGACCTGGGGAACCACATGGGCAGAGAAAGTGGGTATAGAGGAGCCCGTGACATGGGCACAAAGCTGGAGCATGCGGAGAGGGGCTGGTCCCTGCTGGCTTCAAAACAGGACAGAAAACTTGCTGCTAAATATTTTAAGGCTGAATAAAGCGCACTGGCCAGAGGCTCCCTCCTTACAGATGCTCTTAACAAGACACTTTAGATGGGGGGGGGGGGCACATATCCAGTCAAACAATCCGGTCACCTTGACAACCAACTTAAACGTCAGAGAGCATGTGCCAGAAAAACACGGCAAATGTGTCTTTTTAGGGTGCATTGCTGAATGCTGTGGTTTTGGAATTCAAGCTTATTGAATCATTGGTGCAGAAGAAAAATAAGTGAGCAGGGCGCCCTAGTGGACTGGTGATGTGATATAGACCGTCGGAGCATCACTGGCCGCAGTCTGTCACTAGGCAGACAGCGTTTCACTGCACGCTGCTCCAAGGGTGTCAATGGCGCAGTCAGCAGTGAGAGAACGTGCAGTGAGAGAACGTGCAGTGAGAGAACGTGCTAGCGAGTGGACTTCTCCAGCTAGCGCTAGAGGGCCTGCGTGTCTGGACAGCCATCAGCGGGGGCTAATGAGTTCATTCAGTGGTTAGTACTGTGACCTCACGCCTCTAGGGCTGTTCAGCTCGCATGCTTACCTTCTGTTTGCAGGGGTGACCTGTGTGTGTCCTGCAATGAACCGCCACCTCATTCAGAGTTCAGCAATTTAATGTCGAGATACAGAAATTGTGCCACATGCCTTACACCTCCTGGGATAGGTTCCAAATTCAGAACAACCCTGAACTGGATAAAAGTTTAAGGAAGATGGATGTTTGGGGCAAATGCATTGACAGAGCATACATGCAAAATAAATAAACCCAGTTCTATATACTTAGAAGGTCACAAAATGGGAGCTTTAGACAAGCAGTAACCTGAATCAGGAAAAAAAAAAGGCACAAATATTAAATGCGAAAGCTTGTAGGGAAGATATGGCATGAATTATACAAGCAATGCCTGAACAAACAGATCTCTGCATCTACTGAATACGGAATATGAAACACACAAAGGCTACAGCTGAAAACACAAGACCAGTCCGGCACCACCTACAAGCAGCAACAAGCTGATTAAGAAATATTCTTATCCATCCATCCATTTACCAAGCCGCTTATCCTACTGGGTCGCGGGGGGTCCGGAGCCTATCCCGGAAGCAACGGG
>JAODJU010000001.1:31682477-31694618 GCA_026776725.1 Gnathonemus echidnorhynchus
CCAAAAACTGGGGAGGTGGGTTTGGGGGAGCCTCCAAAAACTGGGGAGGTGGGTTTGGGGGAGCCTCCAAAAGCTGGGGAGGTGAGTTTGGGAGAGCCTCCAAAAACTGGGGAGGTGGGCAGTGAGTACTCAGTGGGGCTATGCACTTCAGAATAGCTTTCTGTGCTCCTTAAAATAACTTTGTTATTTGTTTCCTCACCATCACTATCCACAATGAAGTTCTCCAACCTTCTGGATATTGGGCCAGCATTTAGGGACAACCTGGACACATGCTTCTTCTCCTCTCCGTCACACTTCTCCTCTAGCTTGCTTACAGTTGGAGAGGTGGAGGTGGGGAAAACTTTGGGAGTGCTGGTGGTATCTTCACTGCCTGGCATCAGCTTCCCGGGACTCTTCTCCTCAACGGAATTTTTGCTTGAGGTCACGGGACTGATGGCTTTGCTGGAGATGTGGCTTTCAGTTGCTGGGTGGTCTTGCATTCCCCTCTCAAACAGCTTCCTAGTTACAGAGAATTTCTCAGCCAGTACGGCTTTGTCAATTTCAACATCATCTACTTTCTGGCTTTTATCAGTACTTTGTGAATCCAGGCTGATACCCCTGTCCAAAGCTGTTTTATGAGCACTGGTAGAAAACTGATACTTCGGCATAGTGATCTGGGATACATCACTTTTTGAGACCATTCTTGCATCTTGGCCCTCGTGCTGTTGGCCATCCATCTGCAGGAATATGTTTTTTATCTTATTCACTTTATTGCCAAAAGGTCTCCCCCTTGTGTCCTCTCGGGTGTCGCTGGAGCCATTTGCATATGACTTGTTAACGCTGTCAGTTTTAACTCCGTCAAAGGAGCATTTAATCGTGTGGAAGTCTGATTTGTATGCATTCCTATGCGGAGAGACGCTCCTCAGGGTCCTGTCGCCTTTGCTGTCGGTCTTGATCATTTTCAACTGTTTAAAAGACAACGCTTGATCGTAAAGAAAGTCTATAAAGCGAAATCGAACGGTTTATTTTCCGTTCTGTTATCACATTAGCCGCCCTTTCCACTACTCCGACTGTGCCATGAGCTCGCAGAGGCTCCCCAAGCGCTGCTCTTCAGATAGCGTCATCTAAGACAAATAAGAAACCGCATACATAGATGTCGAATAATTACATTTCATAGTACTAAAATTCTGCTGATGCTTAGTTAAAATCCACGCGATCAGTTCCATAATTTGGCTTTCTGCCATTATACTGAAACGTCTTGTTTTATTGAAACGCTTCAGCTGTCCTCAGTGCAATAAAAACTTCACAGATTGTATTTTACGTACAAGTGCATCTAGTCCCGGAGATACATTTCCGCAGCAATCAGCATGAAATTCACACCTGGGCAGTTATCGACACTCTCAAGAAAGAGAGAACAGGAATAACGTGCGTACACCACTTTTCTCTAAAAGCAAAGTTACCGCTTACATCCGCACCGATTCCACAGTTTACAGTACCGAAAATTAATTAGACTGATCAAGCTTATCATCAAACACAATAAAAAAGTTAATAAAACTGATGGCTAAAATCTACTGAAATAAGTAAAAACAAGTCGAGTACACAATTTACAGTATTACCTTCACGATCTCCATACAGTGTACACTTCCAAACTTGTCACCACTTCACCGCCATCATTCTTCTCTCCGGCGTTTCTTCTCTCCTTCGCTTCTCCAAACGCAGACCTGTCTTTCGACCGCGCGATCCCGCATTACTCGGCGCGTCACTGCTCGCGCAAAGTTTCCGGGTGCGCGCATCGATCGCATTCCAGGACTGAGACTTTCTGTTACCCTTCACAGCGCGTTCACGTGGCGAAGACTGGCAATAGCATGGGGAAGAGTTTCTTTCCAAAGAAATATCCGGAATTTTGGATGATTAAAATTTAAGGGCCATACGTAAAAGATATATTTTTTTCTCCTATGTGCATTTTTATCAGAATATTTTTTCCTCACTGTTCGCTACGTTTGAAATATAAGAGCATGCATGTGTTGTAACAAAATATACAGGCGCTGCTGTGAATTGTGATGGCCCAGTAACTTACTTTTGGTTAATCTGAGTATCGCCTAGAACTAATTTACTTGTCTTAGCTTAATTAGGGGGAAATATGACTTGAGGGAGAAAAAAACGTTTGCCTATAGAAAAAGATAACAAAAGTACTCATAGCTGATTATTATTACAAGATTTTCTGTAAATGTCAGAAAAGCAGGGTGAGGTTTACCTGTTGATTTAATTAGATTCTGTGCTTCCTGTTGTTCAGTAGAGGAAGGCAAGTAATGTGGACTGCGGTCTAACAGTGTGCACCTGATATAACACCTCTGATGGACCCTTGCACTGGGATGGGAGTTAAAACTGGCACATGGAGTAGTTCTTACTCCATTTGATAAACAAAAACATTTTATAGCTGCTGGAATTACAGTGTAAGTCTATCAGTGATTGAATCAATCCGCTAAAAGAGACGCTGAAGCTATATCCGGGCTCGGTGACGTCCTTGAGGTACACTGTAGTCTTTCCTGGAGAGGATTCGGAGGCGATTCCCATGTAGCTCGGGACCTAGATTTCAGAAATACCACCCAACCCAAGACACAGAAGAGAAAAGCAGAGCATTACAAGGAAAACGTGTTAAACACTCTCATTGGCTCGTTCACATCAGTGCAATTTGGTGACACATGCTGGTGCATTATCTTCTGACTCACAAGAAGTATCATGATAGCATTTGCGTTAGTTCCACTAAAATTTTAATACCACACAGTGTATTAAATTAATGGAAAGTCAAAATACATTTGAAAGGTAAGAACAAGCCTTGATCCTTAAGCAGACATTATATTTTTAGATTTGTTGAGTGTTCTTTTGCTATTTATTGCACCAACCATTAACAGATTAAATAGATTAAAATTAGCAGTCAGGGGCTGCCGAATGCAAGTCTCATTACCTTTCACAGATTAATTCACTTATTAATGGCAGTTGGGAAAATTCGCAGCTCAAGAGATATGCATGTATTCTACATGCTAATTTGCATGTGTAGGACAAAGCAACTGAAGATTTTGAATTGGCCAGTATAACCTTATATTATTCATTTAGCTTATCATTGCATTTGAGTTATATTTGAAGTTTGCACAGTTTTTACCCCATGACAAGAGTACGAACTATGTAATATAATTGAAGTTGTTGTTACACAATTTACATTTCCCGCCAAACATACTCTCAATGCAAGAGCATCTTACATGCAGGAACAAGCTTCAGCCAGAAAAACAGGCAATATCCTGAGAAAAGGGATGAAAAATCACTTGGGGAAAAAAGGTGATGGATTGCAAGAAGTGTGTGTCTTGTCTAAATATCAAAAGGCTGATTGTTCTGCCATGAACTTGTACCATGACAGCTGATGAGTGAAGGCTCATCGCTTAGAGATGACATTGTCCCATTCAAGCAGATGGTGCTCTATATAGTCCATCCTTTTCAGAGCCTTGCTATAGTTTTGTTCATCTCAGGAAATATGGAAAATTAACCTTGCACAACAAAAAATCAGTCTGCATCTCCTTAGGAAAAAGGTGTCAGGCTGTGTTACACTATAGGATATCTTCATTGGAAAATCAAAAAAAATGACTCCTATTTAATATATACATACTAAAAAGAGATGCTCTGTCCCTTGTCTTTTGACTGATTCATTCATTTGTCTTATTTTTGACTTTTTGTGACATGTTATAAGCATTGCTATGCTTTTACTATAAGTACAGTTGCTAAAAATCATCCAAAAATTCCCCAGTAATGCCTTGTGGCAGAAATTTCCGTGTACGATTGTGCACTTTACTGAGTTTGTGTACAGAGACACACGAGGGTGTTCACCACCACAGTTCCCCTGAATAATCTCTTAGCAACCACTTAGCTGGGCCCTGTAGACAGAGAGGTGACCACTGGGGCAGGCTTTACTCTCAGGAGTTCAATACAGGGCATTGTGATGCTCACGGTTCCTATGACAACCCTTCAAACATTTTTTTTTTTTTTTTGCCTTTTCACAGATGGTATCTTCATAGTTAGGGCAAACTAGAGGAGTTGAATTGGGCAGCTTGTTTGAAAGGTGAAATAAAATCCAGGTTGCTGTGGGCTCTGGCCACATCATCACAAGTTCAGATGACCCGTCTCTATAATGAACACGCATGGAGATTTAGAGTAATCAAATCCATTGTTTAGGTTCACTCAGTTACACCACTGAGTACTTCTTGTACGCGTTTCTTACTAGCCTGTAGTGCCGCAGTTTCAGCTTTATAGTGGGCCAGCTGTAAGACATTAGTCACTAAGGTAAATCTAGATTCCCGAAGTGTATCCACTGGTTGTCTCCATTTTCAGGCAGCGAACGCATAAATTACTAATGCGAACATGGTATCCAAGTGCAGCTGGGCTTTCTGTGAGCGCACCCATCCGCACAATCAGGATGCACCACACAGCACCCTTTGGTCCACACTGAAAACACTTTTACTAACATGAGCCCCAAAAATGGATATACAAATATAAAGATTTTCCATATTTACAACACCCTGTGAAAGGCTTATGTGTAACCAGCATATAATGTATGATTTACACAGGTAATAACTCTGTCACCCTGTGTCTAATGATACAAACAGCTCATTATCTCTTCATGGACAAGTCAGACGATGTTACCCCCATCTCAGTGATGACGTATGAGATCTAAAAGAGGAAGGTATTTACATGAATGTGGTGTCCTGAAATATATCCAGCATACAGCATATGAGCTTAAAGTTTTACATTTCTGGATGAGAGCATCCGATAGGCAAATAAAATGCAAATAGATCATTTTAAGAAGGTTGTTCAGGTGGCTGCTCGATTTTTGTAATTTCACAGTGGGGTTGGTGCCCATCCAACCCTGTCCTATGTGTCTTACCCCTTTCTGGCCAGCAGGTTTCACTGGTCATCCTGCTCCCCCCCCCCTGTCTTGTAGCTCTTCAGCCCCTGTGTCTGGCTCAGAGGCTGTACCCCTCCAGTCATAAGTTTGCGCCTGGCCAGAGGCCAGCTTCACCTGTTGTGTAATTTAGAATTGGTCGACCCTTAGAGTTTGGTACTTATCTCTGTCTTTGCTTTGTGTCCTTGGTTTTTGTTCACCCTGCCCATGCTCACTTTAATTTCGTTCTGCTTGTACTTATTTTCCTACTCTTTCCTAGTGTTAGCCCTCATTCTTTGTCAATGTTTCCTTGTTTCCGTGTTTATTAATTGTAACTTATTCCATAGATCTGTTTCTTATTGTCTCATGCCTGTCCTGATTGGATGATTTACTTATGGTCAACACTTGCCCCCGGTTAGCCTTGTTGTTGCTTTGCATTTCTTAGTATTCTTGATTATTATTCCCTGTTAGTGTTTTGTAGTCTTTCTGTTTCACCCTGCCCATAGTATTGTGGTTTCTGGTGTTGCTCCCTTCCTTAATGTCTGTTTTATCAGTGTTGTTTGACCCCTCACGGTTCCTTCATTTTCTGATTTCCCATTTGTGCTTTGTTTTGCTAAAACAAACAATGCCATAACAGGGGCATGACTGAGGAAGGGCAATCCATGTTAAAAATACATTCACAGGTCAGATCCAAAATGAGACCACACTCTACTTGCCAGTTATTCCATTACACCATAATTTAAAAACTACTCAGATAATTGAAGTGTTCAACTTATCTCAAACGTATTAACTCTAAAACTCTAATCTATCTCATTCATTTCAATTGAAATGCTCCAATAATTTTATTTCATGGCACTGACAGTTCAGGATAAGTGGCTGTAAATTGATGGGGTCATGTACACTAAAATATACTTTGCTGAGTTTTTCCCAGAGTGATACAGATGTACTAATGCCTTGTACTAGGTGCAGAGAGTAAAGCCAGTGTAGAAATGCATAGATCTTCACAGCAACTTACTGAGGCACTCATTCATAAAGATATCCTTGAGCTATTTGACCTGATGGCTATATTGAAGTCTGCAATGGTTCAGGCTACAAACAGACAAACATTCTGAAAGCAGTGTCCATGGGTACAATGCCAGTCCATCATCTAATTTCTCATCCTCTCCTCTTAAAACCCAGAATAGTATTAAAAACAGATATATCAGCTACCTATTTTGTATGCATTTGAAGATCATGTTTTACATCACAGTTACTCTACTGTTTAGCCTGAGCTGTAAATGGGTCATTGTCATTTGGTCTCAGTATATTTTCCCTTTTCACATTTCAGGGTAAATCTATTTACACTTTTGAGACTGTTTCAGACATTTAAACAAATGTTTAACAGATTATTTTTGCTTATGTGGTGATGGTATTATGTTAGAAGAATACTTAGCAATTAATGATTTACTTAAGTCTTGTGTGGAGTACCAATATTTTGCTTTTTTACTGATTTGCTTTCAAGTCTGTGAAACCTGAGGAAAGGCATGAAGGGCATAAATAAATATCACTATGGAGGGACAAGTATATTGTTCCGCTATGACTGTGATATGGAAAGTCTTATCTAAACTGGGCCAACCATATCCAAAGAAAAGCTATATCTTTACAGAGCTTTTTATAGATCCTATAGTGGACCCAGAGCTTTGAACATTTAAACATTATATTTCAAAGCACTGTCCAGCTCCATATTTCCAGAAATCAGTCATACATGCTTAGCGAATTCTCTATTTTTATTAATGTTATTTCTTACCCAGCAAAGCTATAATTTAGCAGGACACTGGCAGATGAAAATTCAATGATAGAATTTTATCAATTTTATCATTAGAAGTGGGGATTAGTGATCATGACCCAGGAGATCCAGTAGAAACTACATTAATGCTGCCATCTTCTGGTTATAAATAGAAACTGCCACCTGTTCGAAGGAACCATCCATCCATCCATTATCCTAATCAACTCATCATATGGAGGGTTACGGGGTCTGGAATTGATTTTAAAATGTTATTTATGTGTTTTGGAAAGGTTAGTCTGAGGTCCTAAAATGTTATAAATAAAATGTAAAGAGAATAACCTTGATGCCCAGTCTATAAAATTCAATTATACATGTTTTAACAACTCTTTGTGCTTAATTAGTTGAACAAAGGCTGATAAGTTAAGGACACCAAACATCCACAACAAGTAGAAGGAACTAAATATTAAATATATTTACGAATGCAAAATAAAAGAATCAAATATGATCTATACACAAATGGAGAAAATCACTTCAGTATCAGTGGGCAATTTTTGGCTCCTTATACGAAACCTGAATCAATGGGAAACATTCACAGAACCTTCTTCCAGTGGTTCTGTGGAATAATCAAATGAGGAATAAATTGTGGGTAAAGCCTCAGGCTACATTGGACATTCCATTGTAGTAGGCTGTAGGTTTTACTACGTAAAAGTAGATTGTAACTGGTTATTAGCTCCTCTGAGATGCTTGTAGGTAGTGTAGCAGTATACAATAGGTGATGTGGTAAACTAACTGTTTTACCTATGTTAAAAGCACCTGAACTTGTAGTCCATTCCATAATCTGTTACTACTAGCTGTTGTTTGCAATAACCTCAGTTCTCCTTTTAACGCCACTAATATTATATTTGTTTATTTGCATTGTCACTATAATCAGAATCAGAATCAGAAAAATTTTATTGATCCCGGAGGAAATTGTCACTACTAGAACATAAAAGAAAAAAAAAAGAAAAAAGAAAAAATACTATACTGCCGGCCAGCACCCCTAAGTGGCCTTAAAACCTTTGGCCTAAAACCTTTGGCCTTTGCTAGTTCGCTATGAGGCGCCAAACTGGACAAAAGCCATGCGAAAATCGCGAGAGTAACAACTTGGCGAGCTAATGTTGAAAGTGCGCATGTAAAAACGAGTTAAAAGACCCCCCCAGCCCATTCTAAAAGGTACCTAGTTTAATAATTACTGATTCTGATTGGCCACAGTGGCTTCACATCTGTCTTACAGGTATAGCCCTGCATATACTCTTCATCATTCTCTGCTTCATCAGAAATTAACATAATGCATGTGTACCATAGTCAGGTAGAAGCTTGTCCTTTGTAGCCTATATAATGTGTGTGTGTGTGTGTGGGTTTGCATAGATCACATTTGAGGACCAAATTGTCCTCAAAGTGTACTAAAACCTGAAATTTCCCTACTTTTGGGGACATCTTTTGAGGTCTGTATTTGGATAACCTCAGTTTTATAAAAATCTGTGAGTGCAATCAAAGTAAAAACGCCAAGTCTTGTATTTGGGTTGGTTACTTATGGTTAAGGCTAAGGATGGGTAGAGGTTAAGGGCGCCATGATTGGGATTAGAGTTTAACCATAGAACTGAATGGACAGTCCCCATTTAGATGGGTACACCAACGTGTGTTGTGTGTGTGTGAGAGAGAGAGAGAGAGAGAGAGAGAGAGAGAGAAGAGGATTTTGTTACTAATAATCATTGAATGTAAGTCACTGCAAAAAGTGGTCACTTAAAATAAGAATGTTAAAGCAACATTTTGCACTTTCGAGGTATTTTTATAAATAACTAATTTTAGGTATCATCTTCAAATTTAATAAATGGTATATGGTAAAGTGAAGGACTGATAAACACACTGTCATTCCCACTAGCCACCCAGGCTGTGCACTATGTGGTCTAAGAAAAGATTTTGCAGCAGACATCGCCAACTAAGACACTAGATGCTATGTCTTCAGACTATTTTGCAGTAGGTGGTCAACCATTTTTGACATTTCAGTGTTACTCCCTGAAACTATGACTGTGCTCAAGAACATTATACAGTAAAACCTCGGATAGGGAGTAACTTGGTTTGCGAGTGTTTTCCAAGACGAGCAAAATTTTTAAATAAATTTAAACTTGGTAAACGAGCGAGGTCTCGCAATACAAGTATGACGTATACGCTTTGTCTGCCGAGCATCACGTGATCACAACTGAGCCGATGGTTCTTTCTCTTTCTCCCTCCCTCTCTCTCACACTGGGGGATTGTGGGTAATCGTCTCCCATGCTCGGTCTCAGTCGGCATCCCTCACTCATATAGTCAAAATTTAGTAGAAAAGCGCCACCCGAATAAGGGCGTAGCAGTGCGAGCGATGAATCTGTTTAACGACAATGTCCATATTTCCGTGGAATGGAAAAGGACGCAAAAGCGGCTGTCATTGGACAGGTTCCATGGTAAAGTCGCACAAAAAGAAAAAGATTCCAGTGAGCCAACAGATAGCAGTGATTCCGTTAGTTATAGTGAAAGTCGTCCTACAAAATAACCCTCCTCTCTCTCGTCTCCCTCACACCATCCACGATTCTTTTCAAAGGTAAAGTGCAGGTTAATTTGTATTTTTACTTTATATTTTGTATTACTCATTTTCATATGAATATTTTTGGGTTGTGGAACGAATCATCTGAGTTTCCATTATTTCTAATGGGAAAATTCGCTTTGATATACGAGTGCTTTGGATTATGAGTTTCCGGAACTAATTCTGCTCGCAAGCTGAGGTTTTACTGTACAAGACTTTTGGCATTGATAATCTGTGACTTCAATAAAAAAAGTCACAAAATTGAGTTTCCCTCCCTGTGGGACCGACAAAATGGACCCCACATTAAAATAGCAGGTTCTCTTTATATAGATCTCACGAAGACGCACACACACACTCACTGTCTCAAACACACACACGCTCATTCCCTCACACGCTCACTCTCTCCCACACACACATACACACATAGTGTTTAGACTCACCAGATCTTGGTGCTACATGGGTTTAACATGTACAAATCCATGTTCTCCATCAAGATGGCGGAGGTACTCTGCGATGACAAGGACAGAGTGAGCGGGGACAAGCATCATGAACAGGGAGCAGTCCGCGGATCTCACGCCCGCCCTCCTGGTGCCCCCTGCAGGCTGCACACACACCTTGGCCTCCGTGTTCGCTGACAGGATCTTGGCCCCGCACTCCACAGAGGCATAGTTATTTTTGAAGTTCTTCTGAACCTTCTTCACCGAGTGGGGACCCCCATTGGAGGTGGTGTGCAGAGACTGACCTGGGGGGGGGGCATATAGGCTCAGGAGTGAGGCTTAAACACACAGCCCGTCGTTGACGTATCCCATGAATACTCGTGTGTCTTGCCGGTGGAGGGGGGGGGGGTTGTAAAAATGGCTTATCTTATGTGTGGGGAACAGGGGTGGGGTCTTTATAAGACTGAGCTGGAGTACAGGGACAGATCAGCATAGATGGAGAGAAGATCCAAGATCCAGAAAGTCTTATGGTACTTTCTGGGTTTTACGCAACCTTTACCCCTCCCTCGATGTCTTGCCACTTACGATATCTCTTCCTACAAAGTTTCAGGATATCACCCTCCCCCCCAGGCAGCTTGGACGGGGCCTGTCCCATGGTGACAGCGGTATTCAGAGATATGATCTGACACCCCCATTTCTGCTCCAGTGGACCAGTCCATTAGCCTGCCGGCATTCTCCCCGAATCCCCCTGACACAATGGGCATCATGCATGCTCCATTTCTCCCCGCTGACACTCAGGCCCTGTCTGTGAGGACACCGCTGCCATGCCAGGGTCCCGGGCCAAACCCTCTAACCCCACCAGGAGTCAGGACAGCAAAGAGCCACCTCCCACTTACTCTTCTCCTTCTCAACTTCCATCACCTTCTTCTTCCACTCATCAAAGGTGGGGATGTCCTCCTTGCCTGGCACGGAGGGGTCTGGCTCCTTGGAGACAGGGATGACTGCGGCCTGCCGCAGGACGAGCAGAGGATTAGCTTCTGGTGTGCAAACAGCAGACCATTAGTGAGCCAGAGCGATCACCAGCAAAAAAAATAAAATAAGTATATAAATAGGCTCTGAGCTGGGAATGTGCGCTACTCAAGCATTCTGGGAAATGAACATTCGGAATTCAAGAGTTTGTCATCTGCTGACTAAACAGTCAGTCACACTATGCAAAGGAAATCCATCTCTGCATGTCCTTCCTGTTACCGGTAAACACAAATCCATCACAAAACACGAATGCAAATTGAGGTGCTTCATGATAATAAATAAAAGTACAATTATTATGACAGTAGATATGTAAACAATGCGATGCCAAGTAAACTTATACTGCAATATAAACATGTAAGCGATATGCAATGTCTGCAGAAGAAGTGTGTGTCTAGTGGGGGAGGGGGGAGCTTAGGGGTAAGTACAGACCCAGCCCCTCATTGGCTGGAAGCACATCAACAATTTGGGGGGTGCTGGGGGGGTGGGGGTGGTTCACAAGCCCAATAGCCTGCGGGTAGACACTGCTCAGGACAGACAGGCTCTGTGAAAGACTTAGCACCACAAAAAGGGCACATAGAAACTATGGGAAAGAAGGAAAAGATTCATTAAATATTTAATATTAATCTAATTTAATTAAATACTTAGACGCAGCCCCAGCTGACAGGTATGTGCACCGTCTCTATGGCAACGAGGTTAACCTCAATGACCAGCCCTTGCAAGTGTGACGCCCCTCTCAGGGGCCCGACGGTGACATCACTCTGCTGACCCTGGGATTTAAACCGGTGACCTTCTGCTGACAGTCACAGTGTGCTGACTGATCGAGCACCACACCACCCCACCACAGTCGACCGACTGCGACATACAGCTGAGAACTCGATCCTCTGCTTCTGTCTTGCGCAATCTCAAAAACACCGGCGACAAGTCGAGACAATCCTTCTGGCAGGTTCTCCAGGCGGTTCCTCTGAACGGCTTTACGAGTTGCACGAGAGTGACGTGACACCCCAACGCAGAGCGATGCCGGGCGACGTTCGCACCTGCTCCTCGTCCTCGAGCTCGTGGGAGGTGTTCCCACCCTGGTCCAGCTCCAGCAGGGCCTGCTCCACATCCGGGAGGAAGTCCAGAGGCTGACTGATCCCCTTCCCTGGGCCCAGGCCACTGGAGGCGTTGTCTATGTGATCCACGTCCAGGCTGAGGAGAGAAAGGACGGAGAGAGAGAGAGAGAGAGAGAGATGGGGGAGGAAGAAAGGAGATACATAAAGCCAGTGAGTCTGTAGCTAAAATGGAGACAAGAAGAATCATGGAGAAGCAGAGACAGGCTCAGTTTGATCGGAGAGCAGCCACGTCTGAGTGGCACTGTCGGGGGGGCTGGCGGCCTGCAGCTCAGCGTAGCGGATAGAGCAGGCCG
>JAODJU010000001.1:31711856-31729351 GCA_026776725.1 Gnathonemus echidnorhynchus
GTGATTGGTTGATTAGATAATTGCATTAATGAGAAATTGAACAGGTGTTCCTAATAATCCTTTAGGTGAGTGTAGTTCTCTGCCTGATTGCTCTGTTTTTCGCACCTGCAGAGTTTGGGATGATCACAGTGCTGTTTGTGGCTGTGCTGCTTTACTTCCCGTCACGCCCCCCTGTGCCCCCCAGTGTGGCTGCTGCTAGTCAGAGGCTCAGCTACAGGAGCAGTATCTGCAGGCTTCTCAGGTAAATTAATGGTTGTTCCCCCTATGCAGACCTTCTAGTATACTCATAGTAGTATGGTGAAGTATAGGATGTGTCAGAATATGTTCCTATAGAATTTACAGTAATTCCACAATAGCATTTGTTATTATTAATTTGTAAAATTCTAAAGACATTAACTCTGCAAATGCTTTTTTTCTTTAAACAAACTGATGTTCACTGACCAAAAAACGGCAACATAAAGGTAATTAATTTGACCGACTGAAAAGCCTGCATCTTTAGAAATATTTACTATGCCATGGTAAGTGTCCACAGATCTTCTAAGCATAGAGCTGATTTGCTCTTTGGAGGAGCAGGCAGGTGTGTCTATTTAATTGACCACTGAGTGCAGTGACTGCACAATTTTGAAGTGTTTTGGGTTGCTATTCTAATGAAGAAGAAAAGACTGCTCAATCAGCCGTAATTATGACGGAATGGAATACCTTCGAAGTATGCTAAACTGTGCTCGTTGAGATCGCCATGGGTTTGATAAAGATCACTATCACAGTCACCTTCCAAATACCTCCAGACCATAACGCTGCCTCCTCCATGCTTCTCAGTGGGAACCACATATGCAGACTCTGTGTTTTAGAAATGCATGCTGGTTGAACCTAAATATTTCAACTTTCAAATTTAACTCATTGCACTGCAGTTTGTCCTATTCACATATGCATACACAATATGGACAAAATTTTTGGGACACCTGGCCATTATTCCTACAGGAACTTCTACGATATCCCATTCTAAATCCATAGGCATCAATACGGAGCATAAATATTTAACGTTAGAATTTCAGTGGCATATAAAATTCAAATTGTGATGACACAGATTTACTTCCATACTTGGAGCTATACTGGCGACTGCTCCCATTGTTACCTTATGGACAGGTGTCAGTTTATGAAGCTCCAAACCTATATTGGAATCACTGATGAGCATCACTGAACTGTCCTGTTTCCTATTCTCCCTTTACAAAAAAAACTGCACGTGCATCACCAGTTAGCCCTCTGCTGAAGTCCTCCGATGACTGCTCCATTTAAGACTTCATCAGGAGTTGAAATGAGTCATAGTACAGGAAGCTGAAGAAGAAGAAGAACCTGCAACTGACCATCAACAAGACAAAGGAGCTGGTTTTTGATTTACAGGATAACCTCTAAGAACCTCTGAGACCAATGAGAATCCAGTGAGAGAATGTGGAAGCAATAAAGTCATTCCAGTACCTGGAAATTCATCTAAACAGCAGGCTCAGCTGGAAGGACAATAACGCTCTGTCAGAGCAGTTTCCTGAGGAAGCTCAGGTCTTTCATTGTGCACAGTGTGCTGCTAGAGATGTTCTTCTAGTCTATTGTCACAAGTAAGTTTTTCTACTCTGTGTCAGTTGGGGGAGCAACACCAGCTCAGGCGGTTCCTCTTTACTAAACTGGACTTATTGGAAGCAGTGGCAGAGAAGAGACTGATAGTCCATCAAGAGCCCTGCATGCCCTTCGCACAACACTCAATCCTGAATCAGCTTTAGCTGTAGGTCATTGTGCTGTGGTGCTTTAAGGGGCACTACTGGGAATGTTTTCTGTCATCAGATTATGCAGCACTTTCTCCATCTTGATGAAATGGTTTTGCTTTTCTTTTCAGCAATGTGCGCTTCCTCATGATTGCATTGGCGTACTCGGTGCCTACAGGAGTGGCGGCTGGCTGGTCTGGAGTTCTGGACATGGTGCTCACCCCTGCCAAAGTCAGCCAGGTAAGAATTAGTAACACTGCCCTGAACCTAATTTACTTGCTACATGTGATTTTTAATGTACAATTGGAGGTATTATGTGTTCGCATAAATTCATCATATATAAATTCATCTTTCTTAACATAGGAGGTAAGTACTGAATGATTGAATTGCAAATTATTTTAAAAATCACATCAATTATGAAGTACTAGCTCATCAAAGAATGACACCTTGGATTTAAACTGCTGCTTATTAGTGTGAAAAGGGTCGTCGTTGTGCTGCTCAAAGGGAATCCCAATCATATAATCATATAAAGTGAATGTATGTGTATTCAGTGGAACCTCCATACCCACTGATTAGGTATCGGCAGTTTCAGTAATCCATGTTTTACCGTGACCTGAAAATATTAAGCAGAGGGTGAGTACAGGAAACAAGCGATACAATTCCACATTAAAGTAAAAATGTTGGGTACAAGATGTTTTTCATTGCTGCGTTGTCCGTTGAGTGTTAAGCAAAAATGTCAGAATCCTGATTATTCAAGAGAAAGAGTGAGACCACAATCACATGACTTTTATTACAGTATATTGTTAAAATTGTTTTAGTAATAATTATTGTTGTTGATGTCTTATTGTGTGTGTTCCGGTACAATCTAGTGGTGAATCATAACAGAAAATTAGTGCATAGGTTGGAAATGGGGAGAGATTATACCTATTACAACAAATGTGTTTTTCATGTGATTTATTTACCAATATTGACTGGTGACAATTTGCTCAGATGTGGATATTGCCAAATCAACAGACAAAACACCTCCACCTAAAAATGAAACCTTATGTTCAGCTAAAAAAAACTCTCAGACAATACACTAGAACTAACTCCCTAAATAGCCCAAAACCAAAGACAAAAAGTTTAAAATAGACAATGGCATCCACGTCCAACAGTCCAAATGAAAAATGAGAACTAAAGTAACAAATAGAATATCTAATTTACAAGTATATACTAGGGTCAACAAAACCAAAGAAGAGACTGAGCAAAAATCATTGTCAGAAAACAAGTCCAGGTCAACAAAACCAATGAATATCTGGGCAGCTACGAACAAAGATATGAAAAGGAAACCATGGACCGGAGTTGAACTTAGTGTGACGATGCATGACCTAAAACAGGGTGGCAATACACAGTGCAAACAGCTACACACCATAATGTGTAATTTATAAATTGATCTTTGTCCAATGAAACACAAGTTATATATAAAGCATATATAAGTTATATATATGCTATCCGCGGCAGGTCTTGGGACGTATCTCCCCGGGATACGAGGTGAGAACCATAAAACAATCACCAATTGATGTTTTTCCCAGGTGGATGCTGGCTGGATTGGGTTCTGGTCCATTGTTGGAGGATGTGTGTTTGGAGTGGCAATGGCTAGGTAAGCAGCAAGAAGTGTTGGTATGTGCTGTTAATTACTACGTATGCTGTGCTGAAATTGGGGGAATGCCACACAACAATTGTTGGATAATCTCACATGTCAGATTCGTATTTTGTAGCAAACTTTGCCCCTTTAGGACCATAATGATCATGAATCAAAAAAGGTTTTAATAGAACTACAATGGTAAATACAATTTAATAACCAGCAGTATGGCATTTAACATTAGTTTAACACTATAAATCATACTTTGCATTTGTTGTCCCAGGTTTGCAGACTCCATCCGGGGCATGTTGAAGCTCATACTATTGCTGATGCTGGCTGGCGCCTCCTTAGCCTCAACTTGGTTCACCCTAACCTGCTTAACTCGGGTGACTCATCTCCCCTCCACTGCAGGTGGGTACTTCCCTAAGAGATGCAGACATTGCCTGAATGACCAGGAAAAGTACACACACAGACTTCTGGACAGTACTCTAATCAGAGTAAACTGGAAGAAGGTTGCACAAAAGAGACATAAAAAATTTCTGATATTCCAGTGTTTCATTGAGGTTTGTAATTTCATGTCTAGATGTGTCAGTGTAGTGAAAGTGAATGGCCTATAATTTCTTGCTTGAACAAAAGAGGAATTACTTCATATCAAGGCAGTAATTTTCTTCATATTAAACGGTAATATTCTAGTTATACTAAAAACGTCCATGTTTTTGCTGGACGATTTGCAGAATGATAGCCTTGTTTTTAAGCTATTCCTTCATGATTCTTGTGTGTTTTGGGTAATTTTTTTTGAATATTGATCTTTATTGTAAGCATGCATACAGACTGAAGGAAAGTCCCCCCCAGGATTCACTTGTATTTGGATCCACTCTGTTGCCCTTGATGGCATTAAGCTCCCCAGTTCTTCCACTAATCCCATACTATAATGCTGCCCACTGGTTGCTTCATGGTATTTGTTTGGTCCCGATCAGATCAAAGGGTTAAGTTCCTTCTGATCATAAAATAGTCATCCAGTTAGTCTAAGGATGTCTCTTGTGATTTCTGGAAAACTCCAGGCCTTTCTCCGAACTAACTTCCACTAACATTGTCAATCTTCCAGGACAAAAGTTGTGTAGTGCTGAAAAAAAATGTCAGTTTCTGAACTGTTTTCCATCTCAGGCAATAGGCTTTGTAACTGAAATGGTACTTTTGATCTTTTGGTCATTAAACTTATAGTTACCCTCTCGTGTAATTTTTCTTCATTTTGACAGGTGTTAGGATTATGGTTTTGCCATATAATGTTTGACTTTGTCACTGTGGACTTATCTGTGCTCCTGTCAAACTTGGGCATCTGTAGGACTACTGTTATATCGATTAATACATTTTGCTGTCCTTACTCTGTAAATATAACTGTTTTCTTAACTTCAGTAACTCTTTTTCTCACAGCCACTCTATATACTTCCTGCATCCTGGTGGGCATTTTTATCAACAGTAGCGTACCAATCTTCTTTGAGATCTTCATTGAGACAGTTTACCCTGTGCCTGAGGGCATCACGTGTGGTGTGGTCACTTTTCTCAGTAATCTTTTCACTGGCCTCCTGCTATTTTTCCTCACTTTCTACACTACAGGTAAGGGGTCAGCACTCAAGTTTCATAACTGTGTTAATGTTAACTTCCATTCTGAATTTTGACATTTGAATCAGAGTTAAGTAATCACTCCATTTGTTTTTCTGTTTTCCGGCTGTTAGGCAGTTCTAATCTTAATTGGTATTCTGAACAGTTGAGGATTGAGTCTGAATAAAATTTTTGAGTTGAATTTAAAATTTTATATTACCATGGTTCTGTCACAATTAAAGATTTTGCTAAAAAAGTAGAATATTTCTTTTTATTCTTTTCACACAATGTTTTTGCCATTTTCCATTGAACATTTCCTCCAATATATTGTGATTTTTAAAGAATGACTGCATTTCCTGAAGTGTATGAAGAGAATATGTTGTATAAAGTGAATGTGTTGTATGAAATGTATGTTTTGCCATATATTGCCATATGAATTCTGCAATGGTAAAATATGACTCCAGCTGAGTGGTAAATTGCTGATACAAGCAATAATGTTACAGTTATGTGTTACTAAATTGCCACTTTATGTTTTTGTCATCAAAGTAATCCACATTACTCACTGTAGTGGACTTTTATTTTTACAGATCTGTCATGGCTGAACTGGTGCCTGACGGGGTCCTGTGTTTTCAGCCTCATCCTCATACTCTTTTTCAGAGAATCCTACGACAGACTATATCTGGATGTCTTTGTCTCTGTCTGAATGATACCCACTATCAATGGGATGACAGTGATTAAACTCCTTGCTCCAAATTGCACAATAAAAAATCTGAGGAAAAGAAGTAGGAAGAAGTAGGAATAACATATCCCTTTTATTAAAATGATTTTATTGGTTTCTTTCTAGTATTAATTAAATTATTAAATAATATGAAAGAATGATGATTATATGTGTTTTTTTAAGTAAGAACCACAACCAACCGGAGGTCCTTAAATTAAGGGTAGGAAATTTCAGTTGATTGTTATGTCAGCACACTCAAGTTTTCAAGTTTACTGCAATGTAATGCTTTCTTTTTTATGCCAAGGGACTGTTTTTTTATTTTAAGAACAATGTTACATTTAGGAGGTTTTGTAACAGGCACAGTGTCTTGTGGAAATCCTTGAAATTGCCTAAATCCTTTGAATCTTTTGAGTTTTTTTTTTTTAAAGTTACTTTCAGCTTACCCAGTGTTTCTTGGGTGGCACTGTTGAGCATTATTTTTAATGTTTAATGTGTACAGATCAAGAACTTTCATGATCATTGAAGAAAATGTCTTGACCTAGATTTTGTGATCTGTATTATATGTTCTGTTTGGAATATTCTGTGTATAATTCTGAAAGTAATTTCAGACATTTTAACCATTCTTACTATTGTACATGTTTACATTTACTTTAGTGGGCAACACACTAAGACAGGGAATAATATTTAATAAAGCATGTTATTTGACTGCCCACTGGAATGATACATGCTGTTCTGGGGGGAGGGGAGTGGCAATCAAGGTTTATCTTCTGTTCTTAAAAATTCAATAATGTCAAACATCTTTCATCCATCAATACCGAGGAATCAATGATAGCATTGAAAATTTTGGAATGTATACATTTTTTAAATACCCTTCATTCTGGAGCTTCTGGTATTGTTGTTATTATTTAACATAATTGTTGCTTTTTTGTCACCTGCACATTCATGCTGCGAATCTCCTGTTCCACCACAACCCAAAGGGGATCTGTTGTATTAAGATCTGGTAACTGGAAAGGCCACTGAGGCAGACTCAACTCATTTTCCTATTTATGGAATCAGTTTGAGATGACACATGCTTTGTAATATGGCACATTATCCTGTTGAAAATAGCCAATAAATGGGTAAACTGTGGCCATACAGAGATGCAGATAGTCAGCAACAATAAAATTAATTGGTAATAGGGTGCCCAGTGTATGCCAAGAAAACAATTGTTACACCACCAGCAGCCTGGACTGTTGACATAAGGCAGACTGAGTCCGTGGATTCATGCTGTTTAGTCCAAACTGTGACCTGCCTTAGTAGAAATGGAGATTTATCAGACCTGGCAATATTTTTCCAGTATTCCAGTGTTTTTCCAGTTTCAGTGAGACTGTACCCACTGTAGCCTTGTTTCATATGTTTAGCTCGCAGGGGAGGTGGCAGATATGGCTGTCTGCTGTTTTAGTCCATCCACCTCAAGGTTCAAAGAATTGTTCATTCAGAGATGCTTTTCCACTCACCATTGTTGTAAAGAGTGGTTATTTGAGCTACTGTAACTTTCCTGTCATCTTCAACCAATCTGGGGTGAGTTTCCCGAAGCCTTCTTAACGCTACGTCGTTCGTTAGTTCTATCTTTTTACACGGAACTTAAGAATGACGTAGCGTTAAGAAGGCTTCGGGAAACTCACCCCTGGCCATTCTCCTTTGACCTTTCTCATTAACATGGCATTTCTGCCCACAACACTGCCATTCACTGCATGTTTTCTGTCATTAATATCATTCAGTGTGAACTCTAGAGGCTGTTGTGTATGCAAATCCTAGGTGATCCGCAGACGCTCAAACCACACTGTCAGGCACCAGCAGCAGTTTCACAGTCACATAGATCACTTTTTTTATTTAGATGTTTGATCTGACCATTAACTGAACCTGGTAAATGGTAAATGGACTGCATTTTGCTAGCATCAATAGGAACTGTGGCATTTTGTTCTCACCAACCTTCAAAACACGTCTGCTATTGGTTCATCTTAGTGTGATTTTTATTTTATGGCTCCATGTTACCATGTTCACATTTGTTCACAATCCACCTGCATTCTGCTTTAACTATTTTTTGAATCCATTGATCAGATGTTCTTGTAAAAGGTATTCTAAATATCTTTCCAGCTACAATCTTATTAATGTGTCATATCCATCTATAGTTTTATGGCTGAAGTACAGAAATTTTGTAGTGGTTTTTAAGAGGAAAATTCATTTCACATATCTTTTACATCCAATTATATGATGCAGCTGTGTAATGTATTTCTTCTTCTTCTTCTTCTTTTGGACTAAAACAATATGGGGAGCAGAAACCATAACATGTAGAAACACAATTTGGTGGAGTGCTGCAGAATTCCCCCCATTACTCAGGCAAGCAGACTCATACCTATTGACCTGATGGTGGCACCATAGCGCAGTGTTTTACATTCTGGCCGATATCTCTGGAACCTTGAGTGATAGAAACAAAATTCTTTTTTTCCTCAAAACATTCCCTGGCTCATGTCAAAAAGATTGTAATTGGGACTATGAAGCTCTGCCTACTTAGATTTTTTTTTTGTGAAAAGTCTACTTTTCTTGTCCTAAACCATTCATCCAAATCACACAAAATTTGAACTGTAGGCCTACCATTTTGAGACCATACAGACAAAAAGTTGTTTGTAGGATTTTGATCATGCAAATTGTTCTGATGCTACAGACAGAGAAATTTCTTACACGTAGGCTTTTTGCACTTAATTACCAATTTCTCATCCACAGAACATCCAGTTCTCACCAAACTTGCTATGTGAAGTTTTACAATATTTGAAAGCCACTCCCCAAATTTTGTAAAAAATAACCCAAAAGGGGGTGCTGTAACTCAAAATAGCTTATAACTCAGAAACAAGTGGACACAGAAAGATGATACTATGTATGCATATTCATGGCCAGATGTTCCACCTCGTCATTTAATAATAATCATAATCGATACTTTATTGATCCCTTTGGGGAAATTGTCTTTACACCTTCCTCAACTTGCTCTTTGCAAAGTAAGCCGTCTGCGAAGGGCAGCCACCTGTAGCGGCGCCCAGGGAACTGGGAGTTAAGAGCCTTGCTCAAGGACCCGCAGACGTGCTGAGGCTGGGTTTGAACCGACCTTCTGATTACAGGCACACAGACTTAGCCCACTGTAAAAGTTCATCTACTCATTAAGCATAGCTGATAATAGCCAATCAGATTTCAGGAGGCTATAATTGCCCTTGTATGTAACCTAGAATAATGAAATTTCCTCCACTGTTCAGGGCTGTAAAGAGACATTGGGGAGCCTAATCGTTGTTCTGTAGTGCCATGTTTTACATTTTAGCCCATTTTTTCTGAACTGTGGGTAATAGAAAGTAAATTCTCTTTTCTTCACATTCCTTGGCTTCAGGGAAAATGTGCAAAATCTACTTTTTTGAACTTGTCTTAAACCTTTCATGTGATTCACACGAAATTTGTGGCAACATCTTGATACCATTTAGACAAACAGTTCGATCAGAGTAATTCCGGAGTATTCCAACCCTGTAGACAATTGATATCTTGTGTGTTCTCACCAAACTTGCTTTGTCTAGATGGTGTGGCATTCTGAGGCAACTTTCCAAATTTCATAAAAATCCATTGGGGTGCTATAATTCAAGCATTGAACATAAAATATATAATGTAACATAAAAATATTCAATTTGTTGCAAAGTGTTCATGGCGCCTATTCAGGCCACAGTGCTTGGACCCCGTTAATCACCTGCGGATATGTTTTGTTGGATTTGGTATATGGTGTTTTAAACATAAGACAAGAACCATATTTGAAAAGTTGAATTATGAACTGAAAGTTTTCAGAAAACTTAGTTGTAATGTGCTCAGACACTGATTTAGTGTCACTTTTCATCTCTATTCATTCAGTCCTTGAATGAAGCAATGCACATAAATCAGTATTTGTTGAGACATGACACAATCAGTCATTAAATAAAGTGAACTGCATTGTCTCAGTTTTCCAGCTGAAATATTTCTAGACCAAAGACTTGATTTCAGTGGTACCAGTAAGCTTCTCCATTCCATATCCTCAATTGAAGCAGTGACAATGTAAGCAACTGAGCCTTTAAAAAAAAAAAAAAGAAAAGAAAAAAATATCAGGGAAAGCAAAGTTTGGAAATGCATTTGGATGGCAGTTCAATGTTTTGCTCATCCATTAACATGCACCACTTAATTTATCCACTTATCATTACAGACTGTTTGGATCATTTAACCATAAGTGTTGGTGGACAAAATCTGGAAGCTGGTGGCTTGTGTCCAGGTTCTGGGAGATAATAAACAGACTGAAACATGGCTAGACTCCAATCACTTCAGATGACCCTCCTGACCACACTCTACTGAGAAGCCTGCTCCAGTAGCAGCAAACAGTGCAGTTTTTTTGGTTTTTGGTTCCAGTATGCTGGGGTTCTATGAGAGCTGAAGCCTGACCCATTACACATCAGTCACCTATTCTGACAAATAATAGGTAAGCAAGGTGTTTGTTACTGTGAATTGAACTATACAAGCAACAAAACAAGTACACTAAATCTTCAAGATGGCTGTATTGTGTTATGTTATAAAAGTTTTACATACTGCCCAAGTCATTATTCCAGCCTCAGACAGAAAAATAAAAAATAGTTTTTAAATAGTTTTACATATAGCTTTAAAATGGCCTAAAAAAGAAACCCAACACATCATTATCTGTTTCACTTACCCTAAGTAGCAGTAATTGACATTATGGAATAGCTTGCCTGCAAACATGCAAGGTACTGTTTCACTCTGTCTTTATGTCATGACTGATGGCTCATTACTTTGCTATCTGTTTGTTATGCAAGTTTACTGAAGTGACATACAATTGAAAAACGTGGAGCAGTTGAGGTTAAGGGCCTTGCTCAAAGGCCCAATGGTGAAATCACTATTCTGACCACAGTCCAAACCTGAGGACCTACAGTACACATTTAAAACATGTGGCTGACTTCTAATTACAGCACTTAGCACAGTCAGCTGACAGTACTTTGTATCTGGCCCCCTAAAGTACCAACAGAAAGCACAACTAATTATAATTGTAGAAAAAGTAGTGGGGTAATAATTTTACACTGCATGTAAAATTAAAATACTAACAGGAAGATGCTATAAATAAAATTATGTTTTCTATTTTTTCATGAACATATACATACATACACGCATACATACATATGCATACAGACACACACACAAACCATAGTATTCACATCTTTGTGGGGATCATCCATTCATGTCTATGGGAAACACCCCACTGCCAACTATGACAACCTTAACCCCTACTCAGCCCTAACCTTAACCATAAGTAACCAAAGAAAAATACAAGACCTTTGGTATATTTTAGGTTTTTGATTGCAGTCACTGATTTTCATAAAACTGAGTTTCCCCTTGTGGGGACCAGAAAGGTGGTCCCCACAACATTTTAATAAAAGGATTTATCTTTATATATACATGACCCCCCCCACAAACACACACATATAAACTCCTGTACGGTAAGTCAATCCATGTTTTATTAATTTTTGCCATACTATCACCTGAAAAAACATAGTACTGTGAATATTAATTATGTGTAGTATCTGAATAATGGGTGAGTACAAAAAGACAAAGCGAGTTAGTGTTATAATGAAGAAAATACTAAATATAATATGTTACATTCCTCGGTGGTAATGGCTAACTTCCTAGTATGTAAGCATGTCTAAATTTTAACCAGGGCATAAACAAACATGGGCTGAACCAATACAGCTTTCTGGCCCAGCCATTCATTGCACAATCACTAACAATGTGGTTCTTTCTAATCCAGCTCGTTCTGACTTGTCTGATTGACAAATATAAATGCACAACAACACCGTAAGTCTTTTTTAAACTGTATGTTTGTTTTGTATATCTTGGATATATGTCTTATGTAGTTACATGCATTTTATTAAATATAATTTATTGTGTATATTATGTTTTAAATTACATTTCAATTTGCTTATAGACCACTTATTACTTATTTTGACGAAAATGTAATGGTAAATGCTTTTAAAAGTCAAATCAACAAATCTGAATAAAATAATTATAATAATTTAGCAATTACTAAATATGTAGATGATTGTATTCTCTATTAGTGATATACAGTAGAGGAATTTAATACCTTTTTAGCAAAAACCAGTATTAAATACAGCCCAATCGTAGCTACATTTTGATTAATAATGTAACAAATATTTGTGTAATTTGAAAACAAATTGCTGTATAATGACTATAAATTTAATAACACTAAAATAATGCAACAACAACTACTTGGGTGTTTTCCCGCTGCCTATTCGTTTCAGTGATCAGGTCTTTTCAATCACACCAAGACTGCAAGCGGATGTGGAACTGCTCAAGAATGTATCCAGCATGCATGAGGTTATTCATCAGCCATCTTTTTTGTCCACCTGTCAGTCCGTTCAATTTAATTTAATTATGTTTTTATAGCACTGTTGTGACAAACTTCTTTTCTGAGCATCTAATATTCTTCTAAGAGTCTTTTTTATCTGGGACACCAAAACATTTTCATTTGATTTTGTTGCCATACAGTGCATTACAATAAATGATAATATTATATTAATATTGCTACAATGTAATACAGATAGTAAGCTATATTCTATATGTTGTTCTACTAGACAGTACTATGGCAGCCAGCCTCACCTGATCAAATCACCATCAATGCAGAAGTTCACCTGTTTATTCCTGCCTCCAGTCAAAAGCCCATCATAAAGCTACTACAAAGATATGACATCACACACAGGTGATTTTTTCCTTTCACAACACCCATATTTTTTCATTCACATATTTTTTTATACAACTGATTCTTTTAATTCATAATAACGATAATGGGTAAAATTCAAACTACATATGAAGTTTGTAAGCCCTATTCATCTCCCAATTTCTGAATGAATCCTGAAAATAGAACTAGGACTTTCCATAAAAATCATTTATGTATTTTTTCAGGGTTTTGCTGGCAAACGCTCAAGAGCTGATTGAGGCACAGAAAAGAAACTATTCCACAGATCCCAGGAGCAGCACATCTTATTATGAAAGATACCATCCCTTGGAGGATGTAAGAACATATTTTCCTGTCAAGTATTTGTGTTTTGTTATTAATTTTCTTTAAAAATTAATTATATTCAACCAAGATGTGTCTCCTCAACAGATTTATCACTGGATCAATAAAACAAGTCGAGAATATTCTGAAAGGTTACAGGTCATACTAATCGGATCATCTGTTGAGAAACAACCTCTTTTTGTTCTGAAGGTAAAATTCTTCTCCTTGATCTTTTATGATAAAGCATGCAGAAATATTCATGATAAATAAAATTTTTAAAAAATATTTAATTTTTCACCTAAGCTATCCAGATGAAATGTCATGTCATAGTATTAGATTATACAGTGAGAAGCAAAAACATTGGGACAATAAAGGTAAAATGGGTTATTTTTGTCATATATTCATAAAAATGAGTTCCCAGTCAAAAGATTAACATGAGGATAAGGTTCAGTACAACCTTTATTACTAGAAAGTATTTTCCTTGCAATATTAAGCATATGTGAAATATGTTTTTATTATTTGTTGCGTTTCCTAAATCTACCCAATTTAGACTGAGCTTCACTATCGGGACAAAAGATTGACAAGTAATTCTGATTGCTCAGGTGTTCAATGTTCCCTTAATTGTGAACACATAGAAGAGATGTGTGGGGTTGTGCAGGGTTGGTTGTAGTCATTGGGAGCTTGAATTTGAGGTTACAAACAAGATGAAAACAAGAGAGTTGACTATGATAGAAAAGCATGCAGTTTTGAAAATGAACTGAAATGAATATACCAGTCAAAACCATTGCAGAACAACTGGGCATTCTGAAATCAGCAGTCTGGAATGTTACAAAAAAAAAAAACTACTGGCAGTGAAAGTAATTTGCAAAGGTCAGGCTGTCACAGGAAGTCTACAGCAGCTGATGACAAAACGATTGTTAGAGCTATGAAGAAAAACCCAAAAATAACATAAAATATGGTCTACAGAGTGCAGGGGTGAATGTGTCAATTTTCAGCATTCGTGGAAGTATTCAAGAGAAGAAAAACATTAGCTGCAAGATGGAAATCTTCCATCAGCCAGAAAGGAGAGGCTGGAATTCACAAAGTAGTACAAAAACAGTCAGACGAGCTTTGGAACAAAGTTTCATGGACAGATGTAAAAGTAAAAATTGATGTTTATCAAAGTGATAGGAAGGGGAAAATTGAGAGAGGGACTGCAAATGATCCTAAGCATACCACTTCATCTGTAAAGCATGGGTGAGGTATTGTCATGGACATGCATGGCTGCATCTGGAACTGCCTCTCATTGACTTTATTGATAATGTAACTGGAGATGGTAGCAGCAGAATGAATTCTGAGATTAAAGAAACAGAACCAAAATTTCATGTCATTTCATGACAATATAACAAAATTAACCCATTTTAGTACAGTGTCCCAATATCTTTACCTTTTAAAGGTTATAAAATGGATCTATCTATCTATCTATCTATCTATCTATCTATCTATCTATCTATCTATCTCTGTTACTATTCAAGCACAAATTATGAACAAATATAGCGGCTTGAAGAACCACATTAACTGTTATGACAGATTAATGATTAACGAACATGGGATCAGTACATAAGTAACACTTTCTAACAGTTTCTGGTTAATTAACACATTAGGTATTAATTAAGTGTTACTAAAGTGCTACTACTTTATTTTTGCCTCCTCAAGTAAAGTGTTACGCTTTGTTTTAGTTCTTATCCAGTTCACTTAAAACTCAAGCTGCGCATTAAAGTGCAGAACATGATATATTATGTTCTCCAGCCATTCTCCAGGTCAGTTAATCCCCTCCACCAAACCATCTCCAGCCATTATTCCAGTAAATGGTCATATTACTACAGGAAACACAGGGTACACCCTTAATGGGGTGACAAAAAACACACAAAATTCTAATATATTTCTTGCATTAATTTATATATACTTTTTCCTCAGTTGTCCGGTAAAGGACATCAGCCCAAGAAAGCTATTTGGATGGACTGTGGCATTCATGCCAGAGAGTGGATATCCCCTGCATTCTGCATGTGGTTTGTTCAATATGTTAGTAACATATGTATATGTGTCAAGCCGTTATATTTTATGTCCTTCTTAGTGTATGTTAGCACTGACAGATCATTTAAAAATAGAGCTGCCGTAGAGTTACAACCACAATTTTGTTGGGAGATATTGTTCCCATACTAAAATATATATTTCCTATTCCTTCTTTTCTGTTTCACAGTCTGTCATGTATTATAATCAACATTCTGACATCACTGAAATCCTTGATAAAATGGATATCTATGTCCTACCAGTTATGAATCCTGATGGATATAAATACTCATGGATAGAGGTAAGGGGTTCAAATAGCAAAAAAAGTTAAAGTGTTTTGAGAACAGGTAGTTTTTTGAGTTGGACATACTTTATTAATATACTTATATATAACATATTAATATATTTTAGTATATATTTCGCAACTTTACTTTTAGAGTCCATGTTCTGTACTGTACAACAATATCCAGTATCAGTATGTTTATGAACATTATAAATTAAATTATACATATAAATGAAAATAACTTATAAATAACATATAAATGAACATATTCCTGATAGAACTTTCTTCAGTATTTCAGGCATTTTCAGTCTGTATATTTGATACATGCAGTTTTTTTCCACCCATAATTGAGAGCACTGAATTCTCATTGGTCAGAACCGAATGTGGAGAAAGAATCGTTCCAGAAATGTAGACAATGCCTGTGTAGGGACAGATCTCAACAGAAACTTTGATGCAAACTGGTGCAGTAAGTGTTGTTATTAAAAGTAATATACTATTAACGTTCTTTATTTATATGTATGTTTGTTTATTAGTTTAATTATAAAGAATGATAATGTGGTAGTTACGTTCGTGAAAGTACAGTGATAAACTAATGTGCAAAAGTAATTAGGAAGTTATCACTGTATTCTTATGCTTGTATTATCAAAATTATAGCAAACAGGACGAAGTTGAATAAAGTAACAGGTATCGGGAATATAATGTGGCCGTGGTTTGACTTTTTATTATGGCTGAACATACAGCTAAGGGATCATCGGATAACCCCTGTGATGAGACATACTGCGGGAGATTCCCAGAGTCAGAACCAGAAGCTGCAGCTGTGTCTAACTTCATACGGAGCAGAAAGGATCTGGTGAAGCTGTACCTCTCCATCCATTCCTACTCACAGATGCTGATCTTTCCATATTCATGTTCCTATCAAGAGGCCCCCAATCACCAAGAACTCGTAGGTCATTTAATCTGGTTAATTAAAGATGTTCTTTGTCAATTTATAAACATTATAAAATGTTTCTAAATTATTTGCTTTTTACTTTCAGTATGAGATTGCACGGGAAGCAGCAATGAAAATCAAAATGCATTACAAAAACAATTACAAGTTTGGGGCTGGAGCAAAATCTTTCTGTAAGTTACTCTTCCTCAATAATAAATAACTTAAAATATTTCAGATATATTCAGGCATATTGTTACATTTATCAAAATAATGCCTAATACTGGAATAAATAACAAGCATCAAACTGTTCCTTTCGATGTTCAGATCTTGCTCCAGGTGGTTCTGATGACTGGGCATATAATCTTGGGATTGATTATTCTTTCACGTTTGAGCTTCAAGACAATGGCCGCTATGGATTCCTTCTCCCCCCGTCACATATTTCGAAGGCTTGCAGTGAAGCTCTTACAGCAGTGAAGAGCATTGCCCTCAATGTCATCAAGAAAAGGCATTTCAGCTAAAACAAAAATTCAGAATTATTGACAGAAATGCCGTCATATTCTTTTTAATATAATACTATACTGTATTGGCAAAGTCCTTCTACAGTACATGTGAGAGGGATATGATGTTGGGAACAACCATTGAAATTATTTTTTTCAGTATGTTAAAATGGGAAATAAATCATAAGCTATACTCCTGTATCTGAGTGTATGTTGTCTGCAGATTCTCCCACTGTGGGTTTCTATGGCTTCTTTCGGTGTAGTATAGGTGAACTGATGTTTATAAATTTCACTAACCACAAGTCAGTGTAAATTTTGTCAAAATTACTGAGGGATGAACCAATATCACACTCACAAAAAATAACAAAAATATGCAGCAGCATTTTGAACCCAAAATGTTGCTGTTTTGTCAATATGTTCAGCATCTCCTACATATGCAAGTAACCTCCAGACACAGAAAAATGGAGATCAATACATAGTTTGTAAGGATGTAAGTACACTATGAGCTACTTCAGGTTTTACAAACTACTCTAAAACTGAAAGGCTCCTGTGCTTGGCTAATTAGTTCAATTCTTCTTGTGCTTTTACTGGTTTGTTTCCTTGATTAAAAGACTCACCCAGCTGTTTCACGTTAACATTATTGACACATGCATGATTATTGGACACTGACTAATCAGCACAAAGCAAGAACTCGGTGCTAAAGTGAAATCCAGGTCTTTTTTAATTGAAATGGTAGTTTACAAACCCTGATTTTGCTCATAGTGTGCCCTCTGACATGGATTAGGTCAGAGGCGGGCAATCTTATCCGCAATGGGCCGGTGTGTATGCAGGTTTTCACTGCAACTCCCTAATTAGGTCACTAATTAGAGGACTGATTGGATGAAGAGTCCTCACACCTGGGTTTGAACAGCTGACCTACAGGTTATCCCAAAAAC
>JAODJU010000001.1:31729451-31742087 GCA_026776725.1 Gnathonemus echidnorhynchus
TGATTGGCTGAAGAGTCCTCACACCTGGGTTTGAACAGCTGACCTACAGGTTATCCCAAAAACCTGCATACACACCTAGATGAGGTGATCACATTACCTGAGTTTAACAGTCAACTAAACCAGTTTGCGAGCATTTTAGGATTACTGCAGTGGTCTCCAACCATTTACAGTGAGAGCTACTTTTACACATAAAAAAATCTAGCAAGCTACCGCGTCGCGACGGTAAATCCTGTTGATCTGGGGTCCCCCTTTCAACCTCTGCATTACTGTAAATTCCTATAGCAACAAACACACGCGCATTTTCATTTCTGGAACGAAATATCCCTAGTACTTTGTGGTAACGCTGAGAGTAATTGCTAAATCCACTTTCTGTTAAAAAAAAAAAAAAAAACACCGCTGATAAATAAGTAAACAAACAAACAATCCGACTTTGGTGGTAGTAACAGAAAAAGATCTTTTTTTTTTTTTTTTACAGAAAAACGTACTTTGCACATACAAAAATTGAAGCTACGCGTATCTACCTACGTCTTATGACATCAACTTCATGCGACGCGCAGATGAAGGACCAGCGCTGATCGTGATGCACGTCGACGGAGCGTTTTGTTCTGCGAAAATGTGAATTGCGATTCGGCGTTAGACGTGTTATTCCTACAGAGTACTTTGGTATTTTTGCACTTATTCCCCGCAGCTTATCGTTTGATCTACGACGATCTCTAAGATGTCTGTCACGGAAATGTTCAGCAACATTCAGGTTTTCCTATGTGCAGATCAAGATATTCGAGAGGTAACTAATAAAGTGAACTGGAGTCTAGGTATTTAGCGTCTATGAACAGTATGCATCATTCATTTGCTTTGTGCATGTCTTTCATTATTATGCGTAACTGTATACACGACGAATACAATTATTCGAAGAGCTGTAAAGATAATAACTAAGAAAATTCAGTTTTATTAATCTAGCTACGAATTTAACACGTTTCATTAACTTCTGTCTTTCCCCCTCAGGATATTAGGAAAGTCGTCCAAACTCTAGAACAGACTGCAAGGGAGATTTTAACTGTGCTTCAGAGTGTCCATCAGCCATCTGGTTTCAAAGAAAGTAAATTCAGTTTTCTGTACATTTCTAAATAGTGAGACTAGAGTACATTGATCAAATCCACATGTCACAACCATCTGTACAGTGTCTTTGTCTAATTATAATTACTTATTTTTCCTATCCTACCAGTTCCAAGCAAATGCTTAAGGGCTCGGGAGTTGTTTTGCATAATAAGGGATCATATCGGAGACCTGAAGACAAAGTTCCCCGTGGAGCAGTACTACAGGTTAGTTTGATTTGTCTGGCTACTCCTGTAATAAATGAATAAATGTAGTGTTAAAGTTTAGAGGATCCATTTTTACATTCTTATATTTTAGGAGGCCAGCATATGAAAAAATGTGGTGATAACCAAATAAAATGACTTGGCTGTTTTTCTTCTTTGAGGTCAGTTAATCCTCGGGCATTTAATCTGCTGTGTGTATTCTCTGTTTCATACAGATTCCATGAGCACTGGAGATTTGTCCTGCAGCGTGTTACATTTCTGGCAGCATTTGTAGTTTACCTGGAGAGTGAATCCCTGGTCACACGAGAGGAGGTGGCACAAATTCTTGGAAGTACGTACTTGTAATGCCTGTGCATTCTTTCCCAGTCTTGACTCAATTCTTTGAGAAGTTAAACCATATGATTTTGTAACTGTTTCCTCTTGATCCACTCTGCAGTTGAAGTGGACAGAGAAAAAGGCTTTCATCTGGATGTTGAAGATTACTTAGCTGGGGTGCTCATCATGGCCAGTGAACTTGTGAGAGTCCATGCAATCTTTACGTTTTGCGTAATTGTGATGCATTTCTAAGTTAGTTTATGAATTTTTAGTAGTACTGCAGTAATTGCTGCAAAAAATTGACTCATTCATAAACAGTCAAAGCGTAACACACAAGCATCCATTATAAACATAAGGGGTTTCATGTTAGGAATGCCAATTTTATTGTACAAATTAATTTTTTTTTTTTTTTAAGTGCAGTCCACTCCTGCTCAGTGCATTAACTTTAATATTGCATCTATATACTACTAAGGGTAAAAATTTACTGAAGTTCAAAATGTAAAAAAGTTTCAACTTGAGATCTCTCATAATGCGAGTTTGGTTTTACAATGTTTGCATTATACAATATTTTCTTTTAATCTGATGTTGAAATGCTCCCAAACTTTTGATAGTTTCTGCTGTTTTCTGCCAGTAGTTTCTTTTGCTCTTCCCCATTTTCATTTTCCTCTTGATGCTACAGTTAATGTCATCCATGGACTGCTGCAGTCTGTGTATGAGAGTTCATAAAGCGTAAAGAATCTGCCTTGATAATAATTCTAATTGTTTGAGTTATCATTTCAGCCATACAGTATTGAATTTCATTCATTTTTGCACCTTCTCTATGCCTATGGATTGGAGTCCTAAGCCTTTTTTCCAAGATTCCTAATTTTTCCTTCATATACTGTGAATATTTAAGTAATTAACTTAAAATACAAATATAAAAGTACTATTGTTTTGTGTGATATTTGCTTAAACATTTTTAGAAGAGGCTCAGACAACATTTTAGGGATTTTTAATGCAGGAATACAGAAGGGATTTGCAAACTTGTAGTTCACAGCTGAATTTAATGTGGGGGAACAGTCTAACCTTAATGATATGCAAGATCTCATTTTTACATTTATCACCTTTAATAAACTTTCATGCACCCCTCCCTACTTTCAGTCTAGGTTAGCAGTGAACAGTGTAACAGCAGGAGACTACAGCCGGCCACTGCGCATCTCTAACTTCATCAACGAGTTGGACTCTGGCTTTCGGCTGCTAAACCTGAAGAATGATCCACTGCGGAAGCGTTATGATGGTCTCAAGTATGATGTGAAGAAGATTGAGGAGGTTGTGTATGATCTGTCCATCCGTGGTCTCACCAAGGAGCAAGAGGCTGTTACAGACAAGTAGTTTAATGGACAGTGGGTTAGTTTAATCATAGGCAAGTTTTGTTGTGCATGTTGGAACAAGGATGAAAGTGCAGTATTTCTAATGCAGGTCCTGCATTATTTTGACTAAAATTATTGGAAAGCGGTCATTTGAAAAATCTCAAGTCCTTTTTGCTTTATTGATGAATAACATTACATTGGAGAGGTTACCTTGTGTAAAGTTAGTAGATAATGAAAAAATTTTATAGACTTCACATCTTTTCTAATTGATTAGATTGCTCTATACAAATATTGCCATCGAATAACTCAAAGCACCCTGTTATCTAATTTCAGATGTGACTTAATAGTTGACTTGGAAAATACCCTTCATTTTCAGATTCAATCATTTTCTCCTCTACACATACTTTGACATGTCATATGAATGGCAGTGAAATGTAAAACTATGTGCAAACTTTTCCTTCTGTGTTGTTGCCTTTATTGTTGAAATGATTTGATGCTGAAACGTTCTTTTTAAATCAGTATCTAACAAACATTAGATGCCTGCAAAGAAAGAGCATGCAGGCGCCCACTCCAGACGTAAGACCCATTTTTTGTGGCACTTGTCTTTTTGGTTATAGCATTTTTTTTATGCATGAATCTGTTGTTGACTAATTGTTAGTTCATGGTATGTTAGGTCTTATTCATTTTGGCAAGCATAGCCAAACTATGCAACTGTAAAAACAAAATTAAAATGTTTAATTTGGGGAAAAAAAGAGTCCCTGAATTTCATTATGGATATGTATGTGGTGGAGGCCTGGAGCATATCCCGGTTAGGGTTAGGGTACACTCTGGATCAGGATTAGGCAACCCCAATCCTGGAGTGCCGGTATCCGGCAGATCTTCTGTCCTACCTGATGAGTAACCATTTGCTCTGCCTGAGATGTGGTTCTTTAGAAATCGGGTATGATGGAAAACCTGCTGGATACTGGCACTTAAGGATCAGGTTAGCTGTTCCTACTCTGGACCATTGCTCACACAATATGGGCATTATAGAGAGACAGTGTTATACTAATTTCTTGTTTTTTGGGCTATGGGAGGGAAGAACATGGTCTGACCTTGGAAGTGTCAGGCCACTGTGCTGCTCAAATTATGGGAATTGGTTTCTGTAAATTTTGGGTGTGGATATGTGCCCTATGATGGACTGGAACAAGAGTGTCCCTGCTTTAACTGTACTTCTGGTGGAACGTAATCTGTATCTGAAGTTGCTACAGTGGTCAGAGGCCTCCATAGTCAGAAGGCTGAAGGGGTAGGTGAGATTGGTCTGGAGATGTTGAAAGTACTGGGTGAATGACATATTCTTAGTTATTAGCAGATGATGTGCTTTTAGCCCTGTCAAACCAGGAGTTTAAGTATCCTGAGAACATTTTCAAAAGTGATGGTGTGACGGCAACAGATTTATAATACAAGCCATTCATCAAATTAATAAAAGCATCACATTGGACAATAGGGAATTAGCCGCAACTGTCCGCAGCATGCAGCTAATGGCTGCAGTTTTGTAGACAGTAAGGGGAGGTCTGTGGTGGTGATGCAGTCAGTTAAGTGATCTGATGTGGCGTGTGGTTTACCGGTCAATATACAGTACATCCCTACCCTCATCTCTGGGCATCAGCTATGGGCAATTACTGAAAGAAAGATAATCAAAATTAGGTTTCTCCCTTGCTGGACTCTCTATGACAGGGTGAGGAGTGTGGAGGAACCTAAGAAATAGCTTGACTACTCATACAAATTCTGAGGAATCATCTCAAGCAGTTTGGGTATCTTATAAGAATGCCACATGGACCCTCCCTCAAGGGGCTATTCTGAGCACGTCCCACTGGGTGGATGCTACAGGGAAGACCCAGGATAAACTTGAGGACATGCATCTCCCAGCTGACTTGGGAACATCTGCAGTTAGAGTCTGTGGCCATTGGAAATAAACGATGTCTGGCATGACCTGCTTGGTAGGCTGCCACCACTGCCCCAACCGTCACCAGGAAAACTGGTAGGACTATTAGATGAGATCGGTATACTTTTTGTGTGTGATTGTGATTATTTTTGTTGTAGAAATCAGTCAGAATCAACAGGAAAACCACATGTCTGCAAGAAACATATTCCAAGCCAGTTATGAAGTGAGAGAGAAAAACCACAGAACCAGAAACTGACCCCACACCATGATGACACAACTCACCATCACACCAGATTTATGGCCATTGCTCTGGGAAGAACTAGCCTTTATTTGAACACAGCATACCATCAAGTGTTGTTTTCCTCTCATGTGATTGGACAAAGGAATTTTTCACATAGAATGTCACATAGCAATCAACAAATTTTGTGCTTCCTAAAAAACTTTAAAAACTAATTTATCAAGATGTGAAAGATGAGATGTGCTCATGTATTGAGAGGTTGTCTCTCTCAGTGTCTGCGTCAACAATCAACAGAATACCAATAAAATAAACAGTACTTACAATATGTCTTACTGTATTTCTGAAATATTAAGAGAAAATTATATCTAACAAAATAAAAAACACATTAACCTTTTCTCTGCAATCAAATGGCAGTCTATCCAGGGTATTCCACTTCCCTGTGTTACCCAGGATTAACTCCAAGGAGACAGATTAAACTAAAAATGAAATACAATATCTGAGAATGCAAACAAAAAGAAGAAAATGCATATATACACATATGATTATGACCATCCACATGCGGCTCTCAAAATTCGTGATCTGAAAATGTTTCCCCAAACTTCATCCACCACGGACTGCGAGACACCTGAAGCATTGTACTGTGCGACTGCCTGGCCCAGGAGGCCACGGGAGCAGACCTGCTGAGGTAGGCATCTACATCTAATCCTGAGCTGTTTCTCAGAGTAGGAGCACCTGAAAAACACAAAGTAAAGAAATGGCTACTTGCTCCTACCTAAATGTATATGATTCTTTTTGTAATTATGAGCTGAAACATTAAACCACCAAACTAAGGGGAACCTTACTCATCAGTAGCTCAATGTCTGTGTTAACTTGAGCAAGAAGAGCTTGTCTGTGCTGCTCAGCTCTCTGGTCCTTATCCTTCTTCATCAGGTTTTGCAGCAGCAGCTCCTGTGTCCTCAGATGAAGCTCCCTGCAGCTCTCCATTGAGACCAGATTAGACTAACAGGTATAAATGAAAGGTTAGTAGAACCTTTGTCTCGGCATTCAAAGTGTAAAACATTATTTAAATGTCGTAAATACACATTGAAGCAGGTGACCAAACCATTTTAGGGTAAATTGTTTTTTTCAATGCACTTCCATGATACTTGTTTTTGTAAACAAAAGATTTAAGTATTACTTCTACAGTAGAGAATACTAGTAAATATTTCACTTTGGCCCATTTATATTTACATACAGAAAAACATAAGGCAAAGTTATAATTACATATGATATCAAAACTATAAAATAAGCAAGAATATACCGCTTGTCCTTCCTTACAGGATGAAGTGTGATGTATTCGTTGACTTCTTTTGTTAGGTCTGTTCTTATGGTGTCAGTCAAATGCCTAGTTGCCCTCCATGGAGAGGGCTGCTGCCTGATAGCCCTCCTCCGCTTCAGAAAACCCAGTACCTGCAGCATATTGTGAGAACAGAAAGTTTACACAGCCTTTCAGATGTATTTACCATCAGACACTTTAATGTTTAGCATTTGACTATACTGTGCATAAATTTTTCAAAGAGCAATAAAATCTCTCATTTTTTACATTTGTTGTCTTTGTACATTTATAATTAAATATAGGGTTTAAATTATTTGTAAATCACTGGATTATGATTATGATTTATTTTACATAGCGTTCCAACTGTTTATTTTTATGTTAGAATCCAATCTCAAAATGAAAACATTCTGATTGAAAGAATCGATATTTTAATATCAATCCGCACATCCCTCCTAGCCTATCTTTTGATTTGATAACAAGGGGTATGTTAAACTGTTTGCAGCTGTTCTGGTTACTTGTATTTATGATGGTTTTTCTTGATTTTTTAAGGTTTAATAATAAGCCTCTTGAATTACATTAAGGGTACACAAAGGTTAGTATTGTCGCCTCACACCTCTGGGACCTGGGTTCCAAGTGTGTGGAGTTTGCATGTTCTCCCTGCGTCACCATGAGGTTTCCTCTAGGTACTCTGGTTTCCCCCTCACAGTTAATTAGAGCTACCAAATTACCCATAGATGTGAATGGTATGTGAGTGTGCCTTGCGATGGCTTGGTGCCCCATCCTAAGTTGTTCCCTGTGCCCACTGGTTCCAAACCCCCACGACCCTGAACAGGACAAGCAGTTACAGAAAATGGGTGGCATTATATTAAACTTTGGCTATTAATATATTTATTTTTGCTTGATTTATAGACCTATCTGTATGCAATTAATATCCAATATGAATTCAGTTAAAATATAAACAATAAGCTCAGTTTTCTCTATTCCTGTAGTTATTTAACTTACAATGGATGATGTCATTGCCATGTTTTCAAAATTCATTTTGGTTATCCTGAAGTACTGACTGAAATGGTTGTTATAATGTTTAAGCTTTTAGACTTGGCTGTATCCAGTATATGAAAAGTATGTATAATCCATGTGCCAAATTTTAAGAGAATCAAAAACAATTATGCATTTGTTGAATTAAAATGGAATGACCCAAGAAGACTCTGGAGATTCAAGAATGCTTATGTAGGTTCATCGTCTGAGGAAAATGAAACATTGCTCAGGTAAAATTGAAAAAAATAAAAGTAACACTGAGCATCAGTCAAAGAATACATGAAGCATGGAGGGAGGAGCATCCTTTTATAGGGGTCTTTCTCTGCAACTGCCAGTGAAAACCTGCTGGCCAGTTCTGGAAGACTACAATCGCTACAGAGGTTTACCTTTCAAAACGACAATGATCTGAAACACACTTCCAGAGTTAATTGCCCTACTTTGGTACAGTCAAGATGCCAAACCTCAACTGGACTGACAACATGTGGCGTAACTTGAACAGCACATACCAGCCCACCAAGTGGTTTTCAGTTGTTAGCTCAAAAAATATCAATTTGAAATGGCACGTAAACTTTCTATATGCATTGTTTGGGGGAAATACTCATGAGAGAATTCCTCTTAAGAATTACAACTCCTCTTCTATACTAACATTTTATAGATTATTTAACTAACATTAGGTAAACTAGAATGTCACATGGAGAATTTTTAATGAAAGTAACACTAACATATGTAGTAAATGATATACCGCTCTCTGTATGGTGACTGCTGCTTTGGACTTCTTCAGTGCTTGCTTCTGCTGCTGAACGTTTTTCCTCTCTCTGTATCCTCTCCATACCTTCTGTATTTTTATTGCAGCTCTGTGCTCCACTTCACATAGATACCTGTCCATCTGGTCTGTGGAAAACACTAATGTTATGCAGAGGCAACTAAGATATATGACCAAACATCCAAACATCCAACGTCCAAACATAGACTATTTAAAATATTCACATTTCAGAATAAGGTAATCAATATAGTCAACTCCAAAAAATGGGAAAATACAGATATATAAAACAAGAAATACAAATGATTCAAATTTTCCTCAAAATGTTTGCAAAAACCATTTATCTATTAAAAATCAGTCCCACAAGAAAATTGTTTTATTTTGAGAATACTATATTCTCTCCCGGAACAAATCAGGCTTAATTGTTGGCGATCCCTAAAAAATACCTTAAACCAAACCAAAGAAAGTTATATCTTGAGTGAAAAATAAACTTTTTATTACTCCTGTTATCCAAAAGCTCCTTTCTTGTCTATGACCATTTCCCGTTTCCTTTGGGTACAAATATGAGGCTGTAGACATACTTTTGTCATCTATCAACATGGGTATGTCCAAAGAGCTTTCAATTCAGATGAGATTGAAGGTTGTTGATCTGCACAAATTAGGCAGTGGTAACAAATGATTCAAATGAAGGTGCCATAGTTGTGGTACTTGAGTCTGGAGTAAGATTCGAGTACAGTTTCAAGTTCACCTTTGTATGAATTCTGTCTTGTCACTCATTCAGATGAATTTTGACTAAATCTTGACTCAAACTCAAACATTTGCAACTCAAAAAACCTTTCAACGTCCATCTGAGTTCATACCATATCCCATCCATAGCATAACCCATCAAAAGGCTCTTCCATCCCACCTCCTTCAGTCAGAAAACCAACACCACTCCAAGCTCCCTGCATTATAGAAGATGGTTCTTGTGTAGTTCCCTGTACATGAAATGAGCTGCTGAACCACATGCAATGATCAGACACCTTCTCCACCTTCCTGAAAATTCCTCAAGACTCATTTGTCCCAAGAAATCCTCTACTAACCTGATGCCTCTTTATTTGAATGCTCTTTTGTTACACTTCTGGCCCTTGAATAATTTTATTAGGTTCTTGTTTTGTTAATAGTTGCTGTGTAGTGTATTGTCATTCCTGCTCATATATTCTTACACTTGTTCTATGGAATATTATTTAGCACTATATAATGTTGTACAAACGTAGCACTAACCAAATACGGTGGAATTTTTATTTGTGCCGATTGTAGGGGGGCCAGCTTCATACAGCTAATACAGCCACCAGTTTGTGTTCATGTACTAACCCCTTAAAAACATACCATACTTAAATATTGCTAGTATTTAAGTATTTAACATACTTAAATACTAGCAATATTTAAAATACAGTGGAACCGCTTATAGTGTTCACGGTTACAGTGGATCAAAAAGCTTGACACAGAATCATTCCTGTACAAATACTGTTTAAATAAGTCATTTACAGTAATCAAGTAGTCTGCTTACAGTGTTCATTTTGGGTCTTTTTATACATAATAACAAATTATATAAAACTAAATTTAAACTACGCGGTAATTCTACCTGAGGCTAATGCTGCATGCCCAGAAAATATGACGGGAAAAAGAAAGTCATTTTCTCATAATGACAAATATAGACTCAAAGAGTATGATAAACTGCCAAAAATAAGCCAACGAGATGCAGTAGTGAAACTACAATCAGCTATATTTTATGTACAGGACTGTACTGTATTATAGCATATTTGAATTGTACACAGTTCAGTAAGTTAATTTCTGCAGTACTGTAACTTGAAAAATGTGTGAAACAGCTGTACTGTATTTTGAAAGAGTAAATAAAATTCAGTAAATAGTGACACTGTCCATTTTATTACCTTATATTCATGTAATAAATATACAAATGTCAGTTAGTTGGTAATCTGCCTGAGATATAAAGAAAAAAAAAATTGGTTATAATGACCATCCGCTGATAGTGATCAATTTCACCCAGACAGACGTGATCACTATAAATGGTTTATTTTGTTTGCAAGAAATGCAAACTATTTATTTTCTAGTTTTTTATGTAACTTTCTTTTTACATTAAAACTAAAATGTGATACGTGCGGCAATCGATTGTTGTAGCAGCGTGAATGCGTACGTATTTTATGTGCATTTGTGCCGATATGACAAGAAATTATCGTGCATTTTAACCTTTATATGCTAATTCGTACTTCATTTGCGGTATAGAGGTTAAAATGCACGGTAATTATGGTGTTTAATTAGTGCCAAAACTCGCGCTCTTATGCTACCAAAGCAAATAGCCAATCGTAGTCAATATTCAAAAAAACAACCAAAGGACCGGAGACATTAGCCACTGTTCCTACCTGTCAAATGTGTCAAAATTCATACTGGTCGAGTGAGCGAGTGCTGTGCAGACGCGAGCGCGTAGATAGGGTCCAGCAAACACGAGGGCGTAGAGAATAAGTAGAAAAAAATAAGTCGTGATCTCGAGAAAACGACTTTGGTTATGTCGAGATCACGAGAAAAAGTAAGTCGTGATCTCGAGAAAACGACTTTCGTTATGTCGCGATCACGAGAAAAATAAGTCGTGATCTCGAGATAACGAAAAGAAAAAAAAGTTTATGCATGTCCTCTACAGACTTCCGTAGTTTTCTGCTTGCGAGTGTATATGTGCGTGTGGTTTTCACGCGCGCAAGTTTTGGCACTAATTAAACGCCATGTGCATTGCTTTTAAAGGTGAATGCATACTTGTGTACCAGTTATGTCAATCCCTGTCAATGAAATATGAGGGCAAAACAACAAACAAAAAAACCAAAAACAAAATAATCGTTCATTAATTGTAATCAAGGTAAAATGTTCAATTAATCGAGATATTGATTTGAGGTCATATTGCCCAGCCCTACGTCAAACCCAGTGGTTCTGTCAACTTTGAAAATACGGAGTTTCACAAACTGTCTCCTGCTTCACATTTTTCTTGTGTACTGCGATCTTAGAAATTTTGAGCCTGGAAGAAACCTGCTGCTCAGCGTAGCCTTATGGCAGCAGAACCAGGATTAAACCAAGATTAAACAATGCAGACTTTTTTTTTTTTTAAATGGAGAGGTCTCTTATTTTTTTCCCAGAGCTGACCTTGCAAGTCTGTCTCACAAATTTGATTTACCCTGAAACAATGTATTTTTTTTTAATCTCCAGGTTTGCAGTTTTGTTAAGGACCATTGCAATATATTCCTACATCTGCCTGCCGAAGACTCATTAAATATTATGATATATTATATTAAATATTATAACAGAGTTGACTTCTAAGCTATACACCCACATTCTTCAGTCTGACTCCTCTCCACCTCCCAGAATCAAAAAAGAATGGGAGGTTGAGCAGGAAGTCCAGTTTCAGAACCCCTGGAGGGACAAATCCAAATTACAAGTTAATTATTCCTCATCCTCTGCCCGTCTCAATCTAATACAATTTAAAGTGCTACATAGAATGCATAGAAGCAACCCCAAATTAGCAAAATACTTCCCTGGCACTAGCAAAGCTGTAATAGATGTACCTCTGTTCCATCTCACCTAGCCCGTACCTTATGGTCATGTTCAAAATTAACAGGATTCTGGAAAAAGTTCTAGAGACTGATATTGCACCTTGCCCACTCAATGGCATTTTTGGATTTCCCCTGAATCACTCTTGAGTTAACTAAACAAATTAATTATCATTTGCCTCTTTGATTGCCTGTACATGTATTCATTTGCACTGGAAGTCACAGAAGCCTTCATCAGAACACTCTTGGCAGACTGATCTAATGTCATTCCATAAACTGGAAAAGCTCAAATTTACACTTCGAGGGTCAACAAGTTTTACACCACATGGCAGCTTTTCCTCCCATATTTTGATAAAATATCCACAGTTCCCATCACTTAGAAAAATGTATTTCCATCCCTTTTTATTATTATTATTTTATGAATCTTCATAACCAGCTGAACACATGCTGTGTCGCTGTGATAATTCTTTAAGATAACATGAAGGTTTAATTATATATGATAACTGCATGCTTTGTATTCTGTGACACATTCCTTTATAGAAGTGGACCAATCCGGCTGGGAGGGTCAGTGGGTTTGCCCTTATTTTTTCTTTTCTTATTTTTTTTTTTTTTAACTATTTTTGTTTTACTTTATTTCTATTTGTTTTGTTGATGTGTATGTTTGTCTGTTAAAACATATAAAACTGGACATGTTTGTACTTACTGTAAGATGCTTAGTAAGTAAGGAATAATTGACGACGGGCCGTTGAATTATTAGAAAAATAATGCACACCCGAGGTGGTGATGCGGCCACG
>JAODJU010000001.1:31773150-31790161 GCA_026776725.1 Gnathonemus echidnorhynchus
CCCCCCCGCAACTCCAACCAATCAGGATGCACTTTGACTAGCACGGGCTCATGAACAGGAACACACGCGGTGATCCGCACGCACGCACGCACACGCTCTCTCTCTCTCTCTCTCATTCGGTCGTGTGCGTGTTTCTCTCAAAGTGCGCGATTCACACGCTGCTGTCTCGCATCATGCATGCTTTTGTTTGCTTGCGCTAGTTTCCGGGATATTTTATTCAGTTTGCGGGCATCAGGGAGTTGCTATCAGTATGCGGGAGACTCCCGGACCTTCCGGGAGACTTGGGATGTCTGCATAACAGAGCACCACTTCAGTACAGATTGGCAGGCAGCTCCTTCCAATCACACCCCTGCAGATTTCACTGCTGTTACGCAACTGAGCATTAAAGAGCAATGCAGTCTTCAGAGGGGATGCCATCCAGAACCCCACCCTAGGTCTCCAAGAAGGCCAGATACTCTGAAGTGTTCGGTGTATAAGCACAGACAACTGTCAGAGCCCATCCCACAACTCGAGATCGAAGGCAGGCGACCCTCTCTTTCACCAAGGTGAACTCTAATGTACAAGCACTGAACTGGGATGCTATGAGTAAACACATACCAGCCCAATACCTCTCACCCATGGCAACTCCAGAGTGGAATAGAGTCCAGCCCCTCTCCAGAAATTTGGTTCCAGAACCAACACCATGCATTGACGTGACATTTCATGTCCCTAAAGCTGGTTTTGGTAGCTGATGATTGGACTGGCAAGGCCCCTGCCTTCGATTGCTGACCGATTTACATATTTACATTGTACTGGACCCCCATGCCCCCACGTAGGTTGTGGGCCTACAGGAGGACTTTTATACATATTATTGACATTTTGTGCTAACAATTAAATACATTCAGTATTATTGAACACAACCAGGGAGGGTGGTATAATTGTTATTGGAAACAATATGGATATTAAAGTAACAAAAAAAGTTCACATCTGAAATTGCAAACATAGAATATTTAATTTTTACCATTCTTAACTTTCAGTAGGGTTGTCCGCGATGCCGTGTAGTTCCTATTCTCATAAATAAAATTTATCTGACATGTGTATTTTCCAGCACTCTTCTCGGTGATGTTACGTATTAGCAATTTTTGATCATGTCTACCTAGTTGGTTACAGTCCTGCAAAAATAATTCATTTATTATTTTTTTTGTATAAAGAAAAAAAAGCAGAAATTGTGTGACATGAAATTAAATTTCACAGTTCAAGCAGAGACAGCTGAATACTTATTTAATGTACCGATGGCTGTTATACAGTTTATGGACTTTGAATGTGTCTAAATTTAATATTGAGGGTCAACAACACTCCTTCCCTTCTGGAAACAATATTAATACTTAATATTATTAGAGTTTCCCCTGATATGGTGTCTTACCTTTAACCAATTCACTTCCACTTTCTGACCGATAGTGAAGATAATGTCCTGCCTGCAGAAGAGTTTGCGAGTGGTTCCCAGCTGAAAGTGTTTAATGTCACTTTGACGTGGACAAAAACCACTTTCCACAGAAAGGATCATCTTTGTTATCTTTCTTCTGTTGCTGTGGAATTATTTTAATGATACATAAATAGATGGAGATGGAAAAAAAGATGTGAAAAATTACCAGAATCTCTGTAGTATTTTGACCCAAAACATGATCCTATGTCTATTAATTTAACCCAAAATTGAAGAGGTTGGGGGGGGGGGGCTTTAGTGCTATCTAGCCATCAAGCTTATTCTGCTGGGAGTTGCCTAGTTTTGGCAGCTGTAGAAGTGTCACAGAAGATATGAGCACACCAGCACTATCTTCTGCACAGTGATACGATTGGTGTGTGAAGTTTGGTAGAAGAAAATAATATATAATAGTATATAAACTGCTCACTGAATTGTCTTGAGTAACTGGGTCATGATTTCTGGTAAGAGACATTGCTGTTGAAATTTTCAAATGTATTATTGGAGCTTTAATCACCACAGAAAGAATGCCATTCAGTCCTATTATATCCAAGAGAAGACCAACATTTCTATGACCAATATCTCCGAAACTAGGCAACTCCCAGCAGAACAACCTAGATGAATAGATAGCACTAAAGCCCACTGAAATATATATATCTTTTTCAGTTTTGTCAATGAAACTTCTAATACATTGTTACAAATGTTTGCTTTGTTAATAACTTTCCCATCACCATTTTTAATGCAGTATTACATTTTTAATCAAAAAAATGTATCAATTGTAATTTTGGCAAAAAAAATTCTACAGAACACTAGATTTATGATCGTTAGAATGGGCTGAAGGCTAAAGACTGAAGATCTGCAACAATTACCCTAAGGTTCATATTATACCTTGTTGTTGGAGTTATTGGTTTGGATCACTACTCCTAGGAACTACAGCTCTGGAAAAAATTTAGAGACCACAGCACAGTTTTTTAGTTTCACTTCCATATCAATATATGGGTATGCTCTCCTTGGATTGCCACCTTATCGTGGGAGAGGGGTTTGCATGCCTTAGTGACCCTGGGGGCTAAGTTGTCGGGGGCAGTTGCCCAGGTGAGGGGCCAGACGAAGACAATCCAAAAAAACATATGATGAAAAAGTATCACAGTAAGGTCTCGTTACCCTCGCCAGGACCCCACCCTAGAGCCAGGCCTGGGGAGGGGCCCGTTGGAGAGTGCCTGGTGGCTGGGCATTGGCCCGTGGGGTCTGACTGGGCCCAACCCGAAAGAGGTACACGGAACCGTCCCCAGGTGGACCCACCACCTGCAAGGGCAATGTCATGGGTTCGGTGCGATGTGGATCGGGTGGCAGCCAAGGGAGACCCTGGCGGACCAATCCCCTGCTGACTAAACTGGCTTTTGGGACATGGAATGTCACCTCTCTCATGCCTGAGCTTGTGTGTGAGGCTGAGAGATACTGGCTAGATATAGTCGGGCTCACCTCAACACATAGCGTGGGCTCTGGAACAAATCTCCTGGAGAGGGGCTGGATACTCTTTTCTTCTAGAGTTGCAGCGGATGAGCGATGCCAGGCTGAGGTAGGGTTACTGGTGGCCCCACAGCCATTAACATCGGAGTTTACCCGGGTGGACAAGAGGACTATCTCCCTACAGGTTGGGGAGAGGTCTGTCATTTGTGCCTAGGCGCCGAATAACAGTTTGGAGTACCCAGCCTTCTTGGACTGCCTGAGTGAGGGGATTCCATCGTCAAACTGGGGGATTTCAACGCTCACATGGACAATGACAGTGTGACCTGGAGGGGGATGATTTGGAGGAACAGACCCCTGATCTGAACCAGAGTGGTGTTCTGTTGTTGGACTTCTGTGCAATGCATAGTTTGTCCATAACAAACACCATGTTCTAGCATAAGGGTGTCCATAAGTGGACATGGTATGAACATACCCAGGGCTACAGGTCAATGATTGATTTTATAATCATATCAGCTGATCTGCAGCCTTCTGTCTTGAACATTTGGGTAAAGAGAGGGGCAGAGCTGTCAACTGATCACCACCTGGTAGTGAGTAGGCTCAGGTGGCAGGGGAGGAAGCTGGTCAAACCTGGCAGGCCTAAGCGTGTAGTGAGGTTCTGCTGGGAATGCCTGGCAGAGGCTCCTGTTCGCCAGATCTTCAACTCGCACCTCGGGCAAAACTCCAACTGTGTACTGGGGGAGGTTGGGGACATTGAGTCTGAATGGCTATTGTTTCAGACCTCCATTGTGGAAACAGCCGTATGGAGCTGTGACTGCAGGGTGGTTAGTCCCAGTCGTGGTGGTAACCCCTGTACCCGATGGTGGACACCAGAGGTGAGGGGGGCTGTCAAGCTCAAGAAGGAGGACTACCGAGAATTATTAGCCCGGGGGTCTCTGGGGGCAGCTGACAGGTACCACAGGCCAGGCAGAACACGGCTTGGGCGGTTGGGTAAGCAAAAACCCGGACATGGGAGGAGTTTGGTGAGGCCATGGAAAGTAACTTTCAGTCAGCCTCAAAAAGCTTCTGCCAAACCATCCGGAATATCAGGAAGGGGAAGCAGCTCCTGGTTCCTACTGTTAACAGTGGGGAGGGGGTGCTGTTGACTTCACCTGGGGACATCATCCAGAGGTGGAAGGAATACTTTGAGGACCTCCTCAACCCTGCCTCAGATACATCAATGCGCATAGTCTTTGAGACATCATAGGGCATGGGGCAAGAGGGGGCGGGTGCGGACTTGCCCATCACTAGGGCTGAGGTTGCCATGGTGGTTAAAGAGGTACTTGGCGGCCAGGCCCCGGGGGAGGACGAGACTTGTCTGGGGTACCTGAAAGGTTTGGATGTTGTGAGGCTGTCATGGCTGATACACCTTCTCAACAGTGTGTGGAGGTCAGGGACAGTACTGCTCGATTGGCAGATTGGGGTGATGGTTTCCTTATTTAAGAAAGGGGACCAGAGAGTGTGTTCTACCTACAGGGGGATCACACTTCTCAGCCTTCCTGGGAAAGTCTATTCCGGGGTACTGGAGAGGGGTGACATCGATTGTCGAATCTTGGATTTAGGAGGAACAATGCGGTTTTCGTCCTGGCCATGGAACACTGAACCAGCTTTATACCCTAGAGAGGGTACTGAAGGGAGCCTGGGAATTTGCTCATCCATTCTACATGTGTTTTGTTGACTTGGAGAAGGCTTATGACTGGGTTCCCCAAGGTACTTTGGGAGTTTGGGGCTTGGGGCCCGCTACTGTGGGCGATTTGGGCCCTATATGAATGGAGCAGAAGCTTGATCTGCATTGCTGGTAATAAGTTGGACGTGTTCCCAGTGCGTTTTGGCTCCGCCAGGGCTGCCCTTTGTCATCAGTCCTCTTTATAATATTTATGGACAGGCGCAACCAGGGTGTTGAGGGTGTCCAGTTTGATGGCCTCAGGATGGCGTCACTACTTTTTGTGGATGACGTGGTCCTGTTGGTTTCATCTGCTGGGGATCTCCAACGAGCGGGTCGTAGCCGAGTGCGAAGCTGTGGGGATAAGGACCAGCACCTCCAAGTCCGAGACCATGATTCTCAACCAGAAACGGGTGGATTGCCCTCTTCAGGTCAGGGAGGCGGTACTGCCTCAGGTGGAGGCGTCCAAGTATCTCAGGGTCTCATTCAGTGATGGTAGAAGAGATTGAGAGCTGGATAGACAGATCTGCAGTTTTACGGGGCTTAATCGGTTCGTTGTGGCCAAAAAAGAACTGAGCATGAAAGCAAAGCTTTCAATCTATTGGTCCATCTTTGTTCCTACCCTCACCTATAGTGATGAGCTGTGGGTAGTGACTGAAAGAATGAGATCGTGGATACAGGCGGCCAAAATAAGGTTTCTCCACAGGGTGTCTGGACTATCCCTTAGAGATAGGGTGAGAAGTTCGGATATCCAGGAGAGTCTCAGAGTAGATCCGCTGCTCCTCCACGTCGAAAGGAGCTAGTTGAGGTGGTTTGGACACCTGGTGCGGATGCCTCCTGGGCGGTCACCTGGAGAGGTTTTCTGTGCATGTCCTAAATGGAGGAGGCCCCGGGGCAGACCCAGCTGGAGGGATTATATCTCTTGGCTGGCCTGGGAATGCCTAGGCACCCCCCCAGAAGAGCTGGTAGAGGTGGCTGGGGAGATGGAGGTCTGAGTATCTCTACTGAAGTTGTTACCCCCGTGACCCAGATCCCGGACAAGCGGATGGTGATGGATGGATGGATGGATGGATGGATGGATATGCTTTTGTATACAATTTTTTTTTTGTTAAATCCAACCTAGCTGTTCTCTGTTTTTCATTGATGAAGGTTTCTGCCTTGCTTTATGGAACTTCAGTCCTGCTTCTAGGAGCCTGTTACAAACTTGTCCTAGCAGTGCACTTCACACCACTTAATGTTTCCCATTCTTTTTGAAGGTCACTTGATGTCATTCTCTGATTTATGGTAAGCTGGCGATCATCTCTGGCATTAGAAAGTCGCTTATACCCTCTACCTGGCTAGTTTTTGGACGTTCCCAGTGTCTCCTGTTTCACATTGTTCTTGTGTACTGCGATCTTAGTAATTTTGAGTCTGGAAGCAACCTGCCGATCAGTTTAGCCTTCTGCCAGCAAACCAGGTTTAAACCAGGATTTATCAATGCAGATTTTTTTTTAAATGGAGTGGTCTCTCAAATTTTTCCAGAACTGTATATGATCACAATAGTGAATGTTCACTACCTATCTGCAGGGTTGTAGTCAGGGTTTGAAAAATAGTGAGGTCCAAGACCCGTGGGTGGGTCTCGTCAATCATACATCACATCTGGGAGGAATATTTCTACATATATAAAAAATGGATCGGATGTAGTTTGTTAATCACTTTGACATGTCTGCCCTGCTCTTTGCAGCTTGTTTTCAGTGGGATAGACAGTGCTAAATTAAAGCTTAAATCAATTAATTGATAGTTTAGGTTACAGCAAGCAATGCTAAGCTATTATATGAATGTGCCTTACTGAATGAATTTAGGTCTAAGTCAAGAACATTACAGAGCAGTAAAATATTATGGGTATGAAGCATGTTATTTAAGGTTATTTGTAACTATATATAAACATAAAAATGAAAAAGAAATGCTTGATATTAACACTATTACAAGCTAACCTATACAGTTGCTTTGATTTTTTTAATTAATGACATAATGTTAAAAGTTAGTTAGCCTAATCTACCCGTAATATGGCGTGATATGAAAGAAATCCAACCTTTAATATGGCCAGAGTAGCCTGTCCAGAGTAGCCTGTCCAGAGTAGCCTAACCTGAGCTTATATTTAACATGTTTCATGCAATTATCTTTACTCCAGGCGGTGTACCAGGTCGCTGTTTTGGAACGTTTTTGATACTGTACGCTGTCTGCACACCCTCCCTCACAATGCTGCATGATCACATGCACACAACGCAAATTCGAACTGCTTGCAGTAAATTGCGTGCGTGTGAGCCTCTATCATGCTGGAACTGAATGCTCTCTCTCTATCAGATATTTTCAACTGCTGTTTTTTTATATTTGGGTTATATTTAGCTTCAAATTTTATTGTAAACTATTAAAAAAATCTGGACATCGGTCACCTCATGGCTCCCTACTTGTCTAGCAATGAGCTGATGGTTTTGGTATTCTTATTGTTCTCAAAACACTTTCTGTATAATCATGGGGAGGGGGTTCACATACATTTTTTTCATAAAGTAAATGGCAACATATTCCATAAAGGCAAAGTGTATAGTACACGCATATACCTGTATCACATTTCTTCAAACTTAAATTTATCTGTCTTTGCTATAGTAAGCAGCACATAAAGAGGAAACTACAATCTATACAAACTATAACATAATTCTGCTTAGCTATGTAGTCACGCAACCATTCAGAATCAAATATGCAATGCTTTCAGTGAAATCAACACAGATTCATCTTGTTTTTACCTACCTGCATGTATAATATCCACTGTCTGAAAGTTTGACAGGTAAAAACCATAGTGAGTTCTCCATTTTTTTGATGCGTTGGTTTGTCATATCTAGAGTATGGTTATCATCTCTACTCCAGCTTAGTGTCTGATTGTCCATTTGAGTTGTGTAAAGATCACAATTCAGTTTATAGAAATGTCCTTCAACTGTAAAATATGTATCTATTTGGTCCTGTTGACCTGAAAACCAAAAGAAAGATCGACATATGAAATTTCCAAAGTGGGAAGCAAATTACTAATCTCACTCACACCTCTGTCAAAAAAAGGGTAAAACACACACACACACACACACACACACGTCTGTGTGTATATAGAAATAACATGAGAAAGAGATTTTAACAGGCTGAAGTCATTAATGATAAAATAAAATTATGTTACACCAAAGGCACTGGTTACCCAGAGCATTGGTCTGACATTACAAATATAAATATTTTATCTTATGACAGCATCATCATTTCCTTGCTTATTTTAGTATTCGCTTTTTTATATTCTATTATTCTACACACACATTCCTTTTTACGACAATAAACATCCTTTTTGTCCACCTTACCATCTTTCCAGGCATATGCAGCAAGAAGAAAACCCATCCAGAAGAAAATGCAACTGTATTCTCTCATATTACATTCGTGAAGAACATAGAATTAGTTTATACTACAATTTTTTTCAAATAACCTTTTCTTCTCTAAATGACCAATAATTTTATTACTGGTACCATTACTACTGCTAAGCATTTGCGTATTCTAAGCTCTGCCGAATAACCTCTGGATTGTTCACTGGAGTTTCCCTTTATCAAAAAAGATTTATTTCCTGCATGTCAGTGTGGTGTAAACAAGGATGTTCATTTTTTCCTTTAACCATATATGCCGTGACATATTGCAACAGCATTTTCAAATGTGGTCATACGCCTATGTTTTTCTAGACCCTATTTAGCTGGGCTTCTGCCCCCTTATTTTTGTCTCAGCCCCACTGAAACAGTTTTTCTAAAACCACTTAGCGATTTGTCCTAGATTTTCATATAGATCTACATTTTCGTACCCACGGCTCGGCAAACTTTATTGCGGGGATGTCCCTCCTCTCAGCAAATATAATCATGGGGGCATGACGTCCCATATTTCTTCAGAGGGCTGAGCTCCCCAAAGCGTAACATCCTGCAATCGCCCCTTGTCATATGCAATAATTTAGGTAATGTTTATAGGTCAGTGTCACTATCAAACTTGTTAAAATATTGACACATTTAATTAACAGACTGAAACATCTGTTTAATCATATTTATGTGGTTATGTAAATCATACATTATTGAAGAGGCAGGCAATGCAGCAAACAGAAACAGCGGCATGGTGTGAGAGGAGATAGTGCTGTTTAATCTTTAAATAGACAATGGAAACTTCCACTTCCAATCCTCTCACACCTTTCACACACCTGTGTAGTCCACATGGAGGGACACTTTTCAGATGGGCTGTCCCTGCACAGTATGGTGGGAAGGGGGCTGGTATTCATGCTTATCAAATCCTGTAGAGGAAACTACACACACAGAATGGAAGTGGGATCTGAACAGAGATCAGATCTACTGAGCCATCATGCTGCCCCAAATCTTAAAGATGAAATGCAAATTTGCAAGCATTGGTAATAACCAAATCAGCCCTGAACCCTCCACCCCCTAAACAAACATGGTAATCCCACAATATCGGTAGGGACATCTACACCGTTGTACATTTAACAAAATTATCAAATTATACAGTAAAATAGACCCGTTGGATAAGTGGTAGAACTGGGCTGGACCACAGGAATTTCAATTCTATTTATTTTTATATAGTGTCTCTCACATTTGCCTCAAGGCATTGGACAAGATTATTAGTTCATGTATTCCAAATGACTCGTGATACAGACAAAAGGGGAAGAGGGAATGACCACTAGAAGACAAAAGAAAAGAGGAACCAAAAACTCCTTATTAAGAAGAAAAAAAGTCTGACCGGCTACCGAACTCCCCCAGCATACAATAGGTTGTCAGCTGAGATTTACAAACTGAGACCAGTTCAGCGTAATATGCCTAAAGTGGCAGACTGTTCCATAATCTAGGGACCCTGTAGCTTTAGTGCCAACAGTTATTTTATTCGTATGTGGGATAACAAGGAGATCCTTTTTTGTCTGAATGTGGCTTGTCTGTAAAATGTTCACTACTAATACTATGGTAACACTTTAGTTGACAAGGCACAAACAGTAATAACTCAGTTACTACTGAAGTCCAAATCATGAACAAATATAGTATCAACTAAAGATAAAAGATGCGTTATGATTCATTAAAACGATGAACAAACATTAATATTTCACTAGTGTTGTTCATTACGTGTTCCTTCAGTAGTTCACAAAGGTTTACAGAATTAACAGATATAGTAACAAATATAGTAACTGCTTGGGATGAAAGATGCATCATGATTCATTAATGATGAATTACTATGAGATCAGTATATAACTAAAACTTTGTGGTTAATTAATATATAAGTAATAGTACAATACTTTATTTGTGTACTGTCAAGTACTAATGTTCACTAGTACAGATTCAGCCTCATTTGCTAAGCTGTTGTCATAATTAGGTTGTAACGGTTATTTCTGTTTCAAAGGATAGAGTTATAAACTGTACAAGCCCTTTCTTATTATATTGCTCCAGGATATCAGACCATGCCGACTTAAACAATTCTAACCCCGCAGACTTTAATTTCCACTCTAATCTGCGGGACTCCTTCGAGAACTTGTATAATCATTAAACCATGGGTATTATCTGGTGGTTGACTACTTTACTCTTCAAATCAACTTTAAAGTTACTTCCTTTACAATACTTCCTTAACGTTTGTACGAAAAACCAAGTTTCTTTCCTTAACTCATTTGAGACAGTAAGGGGGGCCCACCACATCTGATCTTTAATCTCAAATCTGGATTTTTTTGCTTAGCTGGACAACTTGTAAGACTTAAAGTATATGTATCTCTCTCTCTCTCTCATACATATATCATATATATGTATGTTTGTTTATATCATGATATATATACACACACATATACACACATATATGTCTGACTGTGTAAAATTGTAACATTTGTGGTATTAAAACCTTTGAAACTGGCATGGTTATTTGGAAACATTAAAGAGGAGTACACATGCAGTAAATTCAGAATCCAAAATGATATTACAAGTGCATATTTGAGATTAGTAGTTTTCAGTCAGAAAACCTATAATCTGTTTTTTTAGGTCAGAGAAAAAACAGTGCCTGACTAATTCAGTCTCCTACCTCATCAACTAGAATGACATAAACCACTACCTAGAAAAAAAGTACAGTTCTGAGCCTTGTGGTCAGGCAGTTCCTGTTTTAACAGAGAGACAACTAACTGCTTCAAACGAGTTATGACTGATTCTGTAGTTAGGGTTAAAGGCTGGTTCATGCTTCTCACGTGTCCACTCGCACATTTATGACCCGTTTAATGTAATTCTGCACCTCCGCAGATGAACACCTGTTGCGCTCTAAATCTGTGTCCACGCAGTGGTGTCTGCGCAGCTCAGGACATACTGCGCATGATCAATTCACTAGCATCCACTTTAAATACCAACATGGATGCTTTTGACAAACGTTGGGGTTGTTTGCAAACCCTACAGCAGGGCTATTCAACTCATGGTCCTCAAGGGCCAAGCCCTGCTGATTTTCCAGTCTTCCTTTACCTGTGAGCCAGGTGTGAAGCCTCTGGCCAATCAGAATCAGTAATTATTAAACTAACTACCTGGGAGGACTGAAAACAAGGCCTGGATTTGGAATCAAGGGCCTGAATTGAATAGAAGGTCATAAAACTGTTACGCACATGTAAATGCGAGTATGTGAGTGCAGACATGTCTCCAAATATGTATTTCTGGATGGAAAAGAAAGTCCATGGCAAAAGTACATCAATATTTATTTTACCTCAGTCTGTTAATTTTTGTAAAATTTTTCACAACTATTTATACAGAATAAAAAAATTAATACCTGTTGTCATTATGTAATATTGATAATGAGATCAGTCATTTTAATGCCTTAAGTACTCATTTTCTTGCTCTTCTGTATATAAAACACAAGTTTCTGTGTCTGAACTCCCAGCAGTATCAGATGAATCACCCCCTTCCCACAAAGGAAGACAATCTAACTGCAATGAATCCTCATTATCCTGTTGTTCTGGTTTTTCCTCTTCATGCTTTTCCAGAGTGACAGAAAGACTAACATCTGGGCAGCTCCCTTGCAAAGTATCTTCATTATCCTGTTCTGGTTTCTCCTCTTCATGCTTTCCCAGAGTGACAGACAGCAGGTTAATATCCTGGCAGCTCTCTTTATCCTCCTCTTCTTGTTCATTTATCATAGACTCTGAGATCTTGAAGCCAAATTGGAATACTGATCTTGAACCCAGTTCACGTACACAATGGTCTTGTGAATTTTGATTGGTAATATCATCATTGGAACAGCATTTGAATGGAATATCTTCTGATCCATTCACAGATACAGTTAAAGACTCTGACTGGCTAACTGTAAATTTGGAGAGAAACCGATTTTCTGTCATGTTTGAAGGAGGAGAAACTGGAAGCAAAGTGGAAGAAGAGTTGTCCGTTATATGGCTACAACGGTCCATTTGTTCAGTCCACCTTTCATAGTTTCCAATGCTCTTCTTTGTCCCCGTCACTGCTTGCTCACTATTGTCTTCCTCATTACTCTTTTCCTTATCATTCTTGCTTTGGCTAATAGTGCTTATTGAATCTTTTACCAATACCTTTGAACACGCTGGTATATCATGACTCGAGGAAAACAGGAGCACATTGTGGGATTTTACAGATTTCTGTAATGAAGAGAGATGAAAAGGGTAAGTTCAGAGAAGGGTTTTTATATATGTGCATCACCAGGCATGGTAATCTGAGGCTGCAATTGTGCAGTTTTTTATGTTACAACTATGGCATAAAAAACATAAAAAACTTAATGTCAATGTCAGCTGAAACACTGTTTGATTTCACTGGGAAATTTCATCACATACTGTACTTTATTCTGTATATTTATTCTATTAACCGATGGCCACTGAAGTTTTTCTAGAATCAAATGCAGAGCTTCTACAGCTGTAAGATTGGCATTTTTTAAATAGGCATTTAAAATATCTGTATTTTATAATGACTTACACTTAATAATTGGGCCTGAATGATATTAAAAAAATTAGTTTCAGACACCAATACAGACTTTGCTGGCAGATATTACTTCATATGGTGAAATTTTAGGTACTAATACTTTTAAACAGTGCTCTGCTGACTGATAAAAGGTAGTTCATGTCGTGAAACATGAAAAACAGAACCCAAAAAAATCATATAAATATAAAACAAGTCACTTGTATGTAATAACTTTAAAACAAGTAAAACTCAATGTCGTGCTCAAACACATTGTCTGTTCTACTTAACAAAAGCACTTCAACAATAAACTGTTTTTGTAGCATAATGCAAGAATCAGTTAATTTTGTCACCAAGATTTTACAATACTGCAATGTAAAATACTGTGGTAAACCCAAACTGCCAAGGTATACAGTATTACCTTGACAATGCCCACACCTAGCCCCACCTTATACACAGCTGTATATACATTAATAAAATAACCCCTTACCAGTACATTTGGGAGAGGTGATTTTGAGAAGAACCATTTGTAAATATATTTGCAGATGAAAAACAAAGGAAAAACCATCAAAAAAAAGACGACATTTGCAATCTGTTTCCCTACAATAAAGCAAGACAGAAACAAACCATCAATAAGTGTGTTCATAATGGTAGGACCAGAAGAAATCTGTTCAAACAGACAAGCATTATAAAAACTGTATAGCAACAAATATACATTAAATGTAGTATCAATAAATAATGGGAAGCGGTAACATATACCTGGATTGTACAACAATGCGGTACTTTCACACTGAGTGCGATTGTAGGTATTCTTCCTATCTTTTATACTGACTGTCACACAGTACTTTGTGTCTGGTTCCAAGTTGGGAAGGACTAAAACCTTTAGTCCTGTGGTTTCCTTGAAAAACTGTAATGAGAGATACATTGATGCAAAAATGCAGTAAATCTAATGATCAAAGTCATCTTTGTTTTATACCTTAATCCCATAAACTCAGATTGCCAGTGCTGCCGAGTTTAGTACTTTATACTTTAATAATGAATTAAAAATGCACTATGTGATTACTACACCATTCATCATCAACGAAGTCAACAAAGCAATGACGCTAAGAAGAATTTGGTCAAGCCAAATAGATCATTATAACAACATATACAACTAACTACAGCCATTTCCATCCATGATTACTCATTGATCATAGTAACAAAGTGTCCCTGAAACCTATCCCAGGAAGGACAGAGCATCTAACAAGATACCAGACATGGTTTCCAGGTCATGAGATACACACATAGAATTTAGAGGTACTAATCAACCAAGGCCATTCTATTACATTTATATTACTTATTCTCTAAAGTTCAATTCATATTGAAAGTTTAACCACTAGAATAGTAGATATAAGACTATAGTCCAGAGGTGATCCAACACGGTCAATTCAGATGGATATTTTCATCAAAATGCAATTATTACTTTGGGCATGGTATTTTAAAAAATGTAACTTACATAGTAGAGCTACGAGGTGATACACCAAAATATTTTATCATGATACATTTGTTCATATCAGGCAATGGCAATTATTATTATGATATAATTCATTATTTCTTTACTTCAAAGTCCATTTTGCTTAAAATTCCCTTAGAAAAATGTGAGAAATTGAACTGCCAGTAAACTGAAATCTAAATTCAACAAACAGATACATAGATAGTTTTTTGCCTGGTTTCTGACTGCCTGACTGCTTGTTCAAGGGAATGGATTTGACACTGAGACACTGAGAGTTGTCACCCAATCTGTAATGAAAAATGAAATTCTGTGTCCCATTTGGAATGAAATTTGTCCTGTCTTTCTTCAAGCTGAAAGTGAAAAAAGGGTTAAAATCCCCAAAAATAGGCCTAATCGTGTCCCTGCTACCAAATGATCGGCTGGATCGGCTTGCATTCGTTTCTGTGATGTGATAGGCTGTTGTGTCTTATCAAGCAGTGCTCCTTAGCAAACATTTTATAAGTTTCTCTTTTTTAGAAGTTTATATTTTCTTATAGTTTAAATTTTATATATGACAAATTGATATATCATTTATATAGTCCAGCCATACTACCTAGTTTTTTTCAATCAAATCATTTTGCCACAGACATTTTTGTCCATGTACAAATAGAATGACGATCCTTGCTCCAGTCCACTACGGAGACATGTTTACACTTTTTACCAAACCTTAAAAATTATATATTTAAATTAAATGTTAAAAATGGTGTATAAAGTCTAAAATGACAGACAATGAAACCATTTCAACTCAAGAACTATTACATCTAAATACAGAAAACTTTGGGAGAAATTTGGGAGTAAAATAATTCAGGTCACTATTACTGTCAGTACCTTCCATCTAAAGCAATTGACCAAATTATTCAAGAGCCTCAAAAGGTATTTTAATAAAACATACTGTATAACTGCAAAGTTTAAGGGACATCACCTGAAATCCATTTTTGGTGCTGACGATGGTCAGTGTGTAGGTGAACTTTTCATATACAGAGAGTAGAGAATCATATGGAGATTTCAGGTTCACATGCATTGAGTCCACAAGGCTTGAGAAGAAAAGCAGAGGAGGGTCCAGAAAAGCTTGACAAAATAAAGGAACAATAATTAGAAGGAATAATAATTAGATTAGGAAGACTCAACTGAATAAATGCTAAACTGAGATACCAATATACAGCCACTCCTCGTTCAGTGAACGAGTTTTGTTCCAACGACCAAGTCATTAAGGGAAATAGTTGCCGAGTGAAAATCACAGTACCTTCCATGCTTGATTTCTTTTACCTTTCCTGAATTGGACATTTTAGCAGCCTTTTGTACATGGCACCAGCATTCCCATTCCCAGGCATATGAAATTTACTTATAAATGCACAAATTGGTTGGAAAATAAGTTTTTAGTGCGGTTATATTTGGTCTCTAACCAAGGCAGTCACTAAATGAGGAGTGGTTGTATACATTTTTCATTAATCAATATTATTCAGTTTCTGCAAAGACTGAAAACAGAATTAAAGGAAACATATACAGCACACACTGTATAAATGTACTGAAGTATATTTTGCAGTGAAATCATATAGTATTTCAGCCGATATTAGGCAGCAAGTTATGGTAAAAGGCTCAACCGCAGCATCAGTTTGCTGGCCCTGGGATTCAAACTAGCAACCTTCCAATTACAGGCACAGAGTCCTAAGCTGCTGAGTCATACACCACCATACAAATAATTAGGTAGGACCCCTGTTGTATCCAGAGCCACTTTAAGGGTTGACAAATTGGCATTTGAAGATGCTTTTATACAAAACGCTGTCATTCCCAGCTGTTATTATTGCACAGCTAGTCTTCCTGTCAGCATTAATGGCCATTGTCCTCTAGCCTCTATCAGTAACATGTCCTCAGCTACATATCTCACAGGAACTATTTCTTAGATGGCGAAACCACCACATTTAACACCAACGATTATAATATTTTTTAACTCACTCCTGCATCTTAGCCATTGTAAGGCTTACCCAAACAGTAACAAAGTCACACACCTGTCTGCATGCTGTATATGTAATTTGATTCCTTATTTGGAGCAGGCCATTTGGATGTACAAGCAGGTGTACATAAAAACTGGAATGTATGTGGGATACATGAACACTTGAAACATGAGACCCTGCCCTCCAATTAATAAAAAAAAAATTCATCCTCTCCTTTTTTCCTTTTTACTTACTGTCGTGCTCTGGTATGAAGGCGTCCAACTGTTTTACGACGGATGTATGATTTCCCAAGATGGCAATAATGTCTGTATAATATGACGCTTTAACATCTGAGAAAGCCTCTGTCAGGTTACATGTGATAGGGAGAAGTACACACTCACATCCTGATACTGTCTTCTTTACGGCAGGACTGACACTGAAAAACAGGAACAATATGGGGCAGCAGTAATGATGGACTTGATCAGCATTGGGATATATTCAATGTACATGCCCAGCATAGAATACTTGCATAATAAAAAGGCACTATAGATCAAGTTCTAAGATGATTAGGAAAACATGGTGATTGGGAATGTACAATTAAACTCTGATCCCAGGTCTTACAAAGAACTACTTGAATACTTGATTTATCCATGTGGGGAACTTGTCTTTACACCTCTCTCAACTTGCTCTTTTTTGGTAGAGCAAGTTGTCCATGATGGGCAGGGACCTTGCTCAAGGACCTGCAGATGTGCTGAGGCTGGGTTTGAACCAGTGACCTTCTGATTACAGGTTTAGCCCACTGAGCCACACGCTGCCCCATTGTCATATATATGTGTATTATGTATTGGGGATTGAATAACATTAAATGGTTGAGTATGAAAGCCTGTGTGTATCTTCTAAGGTATGGGATGTGTAGTAAAACGGTCACAATCTCAGAAAGCAGTGCCACAT
>JAODJU010000001.1:31815874-31829410 GCA_026776725.1 Gnathonemus echidnorhynchus
AGGGTGGTCGAGTCCACGGTTGTCCTCCTGCAAGAGGACAGCACCAGCACCAATCCCACTAGCATCCACCTCCAGTTGGAAGGGCTTAGAGAAATCTGGGGCCGCTAAGACTGGTGAACTGCTGAGTAGCATTTTAACTGAATGAAATGCTGCTTGGCAGGCCGGGGACCAAACAAAAGGCACCCCTTTCCGTAACAGCTGGCTCAGGGGCAATTTCTAACATCACCAAGAACCCGATGCATCAACCTTTGAAACGTAAACCGAAAGACATCACCGTAGACTGGAGGAACTCGTCAGGGGTGGCAAAAGCAGAGATCTCAGAGGCATAGGGAGACAGCGGAACTTGCCAGTATCCCTTCAACAGGTCTAACTTAGTCATATATTTAGCAGAGTCAATACGATCCACACAGTCCTCCATACATGGAAGCGGGTAAGCATCTGGTTTGGTTATGGCGTTAACTTTTCGATAATCCGTACAAAAACGTAATGTTCCGTCAAGCTTGGGAACCAGTAGGCAAGGCGAACAGCAAGGACTGCTACTAGGGACCGCGAGACCCGTGTCTAATAGATAAGCGGTTTCATGAGCTAGTTGAGACCGTGTCTGAGGGTTAACCTAATACGGGTGCTGCTTAATGGGAGGGTGAGCACCAACATCTATGTCGTGCTCAGCAGCAGGGGTGCGTGAAGGGGTGTCCGAAAATAGGGACTGGAAACGACTCACCAGGGACGAGCACAGGGTAAACAATTCCTACCGAGATGCAAGTCATCAGTCTCGGGGGAATAATTTTTGACAGATGCAATGCCAATAGGAGCGGGCGGCTGAGCAGAAACGAGCGAGGGGCGAGGTACTGAAGGATTGAGGTAGGGTTTTAACATGTTCACATGACACACATGAGTCTTTCTTCTGCAGTTTGGGGTTGCCAACACATAATTTGTAGGACTAAGCTTTTCCTGTAACACATAAGGACCAGAAAACCGGGCGCGAAGGGTAGAACCTGGCAGTGGCAGAAGGACAAATACCTGATCACCAGCTTGAAACGATCAGGGTTTCGCAGACTTATCAAACCGTTTCTTCATCTTATCCTGCGAGGCTCCCAGAGACCTCTTAGCTAAATTCCCTGACTGCTGACATGCAATCACGGAGAGCGCTAACAAATTTACACACATCTTGGGAAGGTGGGGATACACAGGGAGACAGCCATTGTTCCTGTAACACTTTTAGAGGGCCTCACACAGCATGGCCAAACACTAATTCGGCAGGACTAAACCCGGTTGATTCCTGCACAGTATCACGAACCACAAAAAGGAGAGGTACCCCCTCATCCCACTCCTTTCCTGCATCTAGACAGAACGTACACAGCATATTTTTAAAAGTTTGATGGAACCTCTCCAGTGCCTCCTGACTCTCTGGGTGGTAGGCACTGGATACGGAGTGACGGACTCCCAATTCACGATTCACCTGGGCGAATATTTTGGACGTGAAATTGGAACCTTGATCCGATTGTACAGTCTATGATGACATGTTCAAAGGGTTCTCTGATTGCAGGGATTGGATGTAACGGGGCAGGTGCAATTGTCTGATTGGGCTTACCCACAGCCTGGCAGACATGACAAGTTTTACAGTAGTTTCTCACATCTGAATTAACTCCCGGCCAAAAGAAATATTGCAAAACTCAGAACAAGGTTTTCCAGATACCAAGGTGACCTGAACACGAGTGATCATGAGCTAAGGACAACACATATTCACGGTACAACCTCAGGACTACCACGTGGAACACCGTAGCCCATTCAAAAGGTGAGTCCAGTGGGGACTACTGTCGCATTAGGACCCGATCACGGAAGAAGTATGCTGTGGGATGCTTCTTCACGTTAGGCTTGTCCATAGCAGAGGCACGACAGGTTTCCAAGGAAGGGTCCTCTTTCTGAGCCAAGATCAGTGCATCCCTAGTGAAGGGAACTTCAGTGGAAGTAACAGAGTTATCGGGAACCGGGGTCACAGATTCAGTTTTCAATGGTTTGTCTAACACTGGCCCGGACATGAACGTGTCCTCGAGGTCGATATTGGCAAGCTGGCGCCGCTGTGCCCGCATAAGCACACAAGCTGGGAACACTTGGGGCAAATCTACCACAACATCGCTATCAGAAATCACAGGGTCCGGAACTACCTTGGGTAAGGGAACAATTCTCATTCCCGCTATATCATTCCCAAGGATAAGCGTTATACCTGGGACAGGTAATTGGGACTGGACTGCAACACACACATATCCCAAAAATTCGGGAGTACACAAATAAATAGTGTGCAGGGGAACTCCAGCCACACACAAATCGATACCCTGTACCAACACGTCCGTACCACAGTATGTCTCATTACACAGGGGAATAACCCCTTCCACCAAGAACGACTGAGCAGCTCCAGTATCTCGCAGGATAGTCACAGGGTGCCGGGAGTCAGTCTCACTAAGCGAAACAGAACCAGCGAATACAAAAGGTTCGAAAGCAGCATCAATAGCAGAGGACGAGGGTGAAGAGCTGTCGGGGCAGGCAGCAACATTCACCTTTCTGGTTGCTGCATGAGCTTCCTTGCGCTTTAACGCAGGATAAACAGATATAATATGGCCCACTTCATGACAATAGAAACACTCACGTTTCTCCATGGGCGGTGGAGACGGTGCTGATGAGGGAGAGGTCACAACTGGACGAGGGTGAATTTTACGAGGCAAAGGAATCAGGGTAAACACAGTTTTGTGAGTCAAAATGAACTCGTCAGCGAGGGTGGTAGCTTCGGTTAAAGAAGCGACCTTCTGTTCATTTAAATAAACTACCACCTGATCAGGTACACAGTTTTTAAATTCTTCCAGCAATACCAGTTCTTTAAGCTGGTCAAAATTAAACACCCCACTTGCACTGCATCACTTATCAAACAGAACCACTTTCTCACATGCAAATTCCACGTATGTTTGGCTGGCGGATTTCTGAAGCTTCCTGAAGTTTTGTCGATAGGCTTCTGGCACTAACTCATAATCCCCGAGCACAATAGCCTTCACAATATCATAGTCGAGACTCTGCTCTAACGCGAGAGCTGAACAAACCTCGTGTGCCTTACCCACAAGCCTGCATTTCAATAATAGTGACCAGAGATGTTTGGGCCAGTTCAACGTCATGGCAATGCGCTCAAAAATGGAAAAGTAGGTGTCTACCTCATTTTCCCGAAACACAGGAACAAGACCGATCTGTCGACTAAAATCAAAGCTTGACTTCCCAATTTGCGGGGAGACAGGCAAACTCAAGGGAGCGTCTAGGGCATCGGCTTGGTCTTGGGCGGGCTGCTGGTGGAGTCTTACCTGGTGTGGGTACCTTAGGTGGAAGAGGCACCGGTTTTTGGTCACCCATGCTCAACCGCCGTAACTCCAGCTCTTTGTCAGCCTCAACTTCCACAGCCCGGAGATGGAGTAGCTGAGCCTGGTACTCCTGTCTCTTAATCTCGAGTTCGAGCTCCCTTAGCTTAATTGTAAGCAATAGGTCCTCCCTGGTTGAGCGGGGTTCTCAAAGATCCATGCGGTGTCCAACCCCTAGATCGTCGCTGCTGGACTCCGCTGCAGCAGACAACCGAACCGGGATGGCAGCAACATTTGGGGACCCACCCAACTCAGGCAAAATACCTTGCCGAATCAATTTGTTGAGCAGGGTTTGCTTAACGACCTGCTTGGAAGCCTCAGCGGGAACCAAAACATTAAAGAATTCTGCAATTTGCAGCAAATCGTCCTTATGGTACTCATCGAATTGTTTGTGTGGGGTAAAGGGTAAAAGCAACGAGGTCGAACTGGGCCATCACTATTACTACAACCACTACAACACCCCCCTCACACAAAAAAATCCGCCAGACAAGCACGAAAAGGAAAAAAGTAAAGGACGAGCCCCCAATTTTGTTACGCTCCAGTCTAGGGTTGGAGCCTAACAAAGTGAAAGGGAAGGAGGGATTGGGAAGGACAAGACAACCAGGAGTAGGAGAAGGGAACACAAGACACAAAGGGAGTCTTTATAGTTTTTCACAGACAGTTTAAAAACAGTAGGTGTAACGAACGTCAGGAGTGACAAAGACCAAAGAAACAAACAAAAACACATCTACCGAATGTAACCCCAAGCTAAGCTAATCCTAAGTGAACACAATAGGGTAAAACGAAACTGCTTAAGCCTATCTCCCTAACCAAACAAACAGTAATCCCCATGTTTACGAATAAACAAAAAAAGGCAGACACTCCCTACACACACCTAGTGGAACACGCAAACACACAGCCGAAGCGACAGTACCCAGAGGGGAGATCAAAGAGGCAAAGTCGGAGTACAAGTGAAAGTTCAAAACCAAACAGGCAGTCAAAAATCAGGGTGAAGGTACAATAAGGGCGAGGCGAAATCAAGAACAAAAACAGTCATACACGAGCAATCAAACCAAAGGCAAAGCAAATGAACAGCGAGCTAGCAGGCGAGAAGCGAGCAGCCGAAGTGACGGAGCGGCAGCCTCTGTCAGCGAACCTGAAACTGCTCTGAAGGCGAGGGAGGCGGGGCCAGGTCCAGAAGGCGGAGTCTGGGGAGCGGTTGACCAATGGGCGAGTGGGCAGGATGTCCGAAGAACCTGTAGGCATCCTCCTTAACTTACGGCACGAATCTCCCTTATGGCACGTAACACAGGCTCTACCTCCAAGACACCCCTTGCATATGTAAACAATACACAATTGTCTAATCAGGGTGTAAATTTGGTTGTTAAACTAAACTGCCGCATGGCTTACATTTTATTTTCAAAAAGGAACCTGACTGTGTGATCCACAAGTCAATATACCCCACCTTAGAGAAATAGGGTGAGGTTTGCAGAAGCAGTAACAATGAGCTGTGGCTTAAGAGCTACTGGAGGACACCAGTGATGTCAAATTGAAAAAGGAAGCCTTTGGGGAAATGCTTTCATGGGTGGTCTCTTTAGCCAGCAGAGAGGTAGCAACAAGTTAGAAGGGCTACAGCTAAAATAACCAGAGCTGAAAGTTGCTTCATCAGAGGATTTCAGAGAAGCTATGGATCAAGACTACAAAAGACCTCAATAATTGAAAAAGAGATACTGGCACCTGGCTCAGGCTGTGTTTAACAATAGAGGATGGGGAAGTGCTTAACACCATGGCTATTGTGGGAAGTATCACTTACACTTCTTAACACTGGGAAAATATCTTGTAAGTGTAGAAATTTATACACAAATATTGAAGGTAATGAATGTTGTTTGGCGGACAAACCTCTTCAATGTTGCATGTTGAATATGAGTAAAGTACTTCTGGGTGGTGATCCCTATTTTTAAAGAGTTCAGCAGAAGGCAGAGGGTGTATTCTAACTAGAGGAATAACACTTTCCAGACTCCCTGCAAAAACCTGTGCAAAGCCTGATCCAAATAAGACCTTGGTTCAATGTCAAGTATGAAGTGGCAGAGATAAGAATCAGCAATTGCAAATCCAAGGCCATGGTCCTCACCTGGAAAAGTGAGGTTGGAGAGTCTGCTTTTAGCAAAGACATTTACACACCATGGGATATTACTCATGAGTGACAGTAAAAGGTGTGGAAGAAAATTGTTATACATAAGGTAGACTGATAATACAGATGTAAGTAACATAACGTAACTATAACAAAGGAAAATATTTTAAGGGCCAATGCAAGCGTAGTGAAAAATGCTGGCATTTATAAAAGTATATGTCATACAAAGGACAGAGCTGTGCAAACTGTGTGTCAGAATACAGAATGTCTTGTAGAATAATATGTACAAAAGAGGATCCACATAGGAGACATGAAAAGGGAAACCTTTGTCTAGTGATCGAAAGTTGAGTGCATATACATACACTATATTGCCAAAAGTATTGGGACACCCCTCCAAATAATTGAATTTGGGTGTTCTAATCACTTCCATAGCCACAAGTGTATAAAATCAAACACCTAGGTATGCAGACTGTTTCTACAAACATTTGCAAAAGAATGGGTTTCAGGAGCTCAGTGAATTCAAGCGTGGTACCCGTGATAGGATCCCACCTGTGCAATAAGTCCACCCATGAAATTTTCTCACTACTAAAAATTCCATGGTCAACTATTAGTGATATTATAACAAAGTGGAAGCAATTGGGAACAGCAATTCAACCACGAAAGTGGTAGGCCACGTAAAATCACAGAGCAAAGACAATGTGCATAAGTCACCAACTGTCTGCAGAGTCAATAGCTACAGACCTCCAAACTTTGTGTGGCCTTCAGATTAGCTCAAGAACAGTGTGTAGTTAACTTCATGGAATGGGTTTCCATGGCCGTAAAAAGTAAAATGTAAAGGCAGGTGTCCCAATACTTTCGGCAATACAATCATCCCCCGCTATACCACGGTTCAGCTTTCACGCCCCTGCTATATTGCAGATTTTTCCCCAACGCATCACAGTTCTCTGCGATGTGTGTATATATAAATATATATACACACACACACACACACATACATTACATATTATTATTATTATTATTATTATTATGTTACTTATATCCTTAAGCCCGACATCCACATATCATATATGTTTACAAAGTGAGTTTTAATAACTTTACATGTGTTTAAATATGTGGGAGGTGTATTTTAAGGCTTAAACCATAAAAAAACGGTCAATCTATATCACGGATTTTCAACGTCACGTCCGTAATAGGCGGGGGATCACTGCATAGCAGGGGTCACCAACATGTTGCCCGAGGGCAACAGGATGCCCCCAAGGACCACATGAGTCGCCCGCAGACCTGTTCTAAAAATAGTACAACTCATCAGTGAGCAGCGTCTAAAATAAAATTTTATCCTGCTGCTATTCTTTAATCACATTTGCATTTATGTAGATTTGAAAATGACAATATCAAAAAAAAAAGCATTTAAAACATGTTTATTATACATGAATATAGATAAATTTAGGAGGGCGTTTCAAACTGGTAGCCCTTTGTATGGCTCAGTACCCGTGAGGTAGCTCTCAGTTTCAAAAAGGTTGGCGACAAGAGATACTAAGCAAATTCAGGATTAACATGTCACTGAAAATGTATAAAACCTGTAACCTACTGCAAATGGTCAAGCCACTGAGTGAAATCTTACTATTTGTGTGCAATGACAAGTTAGTTTATTCAAAGAAACTTGCCTCTTGCAAGTTGTTCTGTATTGGCTACATGGTTGAAGTATATTTTTTTTCTAACACAGAAGGAATGCAAGATTGACAAACAGACCAGTCCATGGCAGAGAAATGGCAGATTGCCTTCAAATTGATGTGTAAAACTACAATTATTTGGTGTGCAAATAGTTTTCTAGATACATTTTTATAAATGTGAAAAGAAAACTACAAACAGTGAAATTGCTTAATGCAGCCAGTAGTTGCTAAGAACCATTTAATACTTGATATAACAGAATGAAGCAAGAAGTTTCATACATAAGTGCAACAAAACACGATCTTGAAAACAGGCTGTTGTATCACAACCATGGAACTCAAATCAAACTGCAAAACAATTCTAGCTGTACAATCAAAATAAACTGCATGTTAAAGTCAGGTCCTGGGAGAAAAGGAAAAATAGGCATAAATCTGTTACTTTTTCTGAGATGTGAGTGCTTCTGCTATTGTGTCAAATGAATAATGACATGCTGCAGGCTTCTTGACTCAGTCTTCTTCAGCTAGTCCTTTTTCTATTAGTGGAAGGTGAACCAGAGCTCCCGCATCATTGTACAGCATTACAGCAATTTCAGGTCCTGTTGACTAGAGAAAGTTCTTATTTTTAGTCAAGTTTAGTGTATATTAGATATTTCAGTGAAATGGAAGCTACTAAATGACTGTCAAATATACTCACCATGACACAAGCGGTAATTTTTCCATGCAGCAAGTCAATCATCTCGAGTACAGCCTTAATGCTCCATTCAGGGCTGTACGAGACTCTTTCCTTCTCCAGGTTGATATGAGGGGGCCTGAACCCAGTCACTTGTACTTTGATAGCTTTGCAGGGATACTGCAACAGCTCAGAAGGGATCTGACGTAGTCTTGGGGATCAGAAAATAATGTCTTGTTTATATCCTTTAATGTACAATAAGTAAGAAATGCTCCAAAGAAATGCACTTCATAATAAAAAGGGTATTGTGTCATGCATTTCACAGGCTGCTGCTAAATGGCACCAGCCGAGATGCACATTATCCAAATAAAATGCAAATTAATTACCAAGAATTAAGTAAAGGCATTAAGCTGTATCTTAGAATGAATGCTCGCTAGGGTGGGGTGAAAAAAATCAAAATTTCCAATAGCAATTTCCAATAGTGCGGAAAAGTTGTCACTGGACCTCGTTATTAAACGTGCAAAATATCTTTGAATTTCTGGCTCATATTTTCAGGTTCCGCAACATGATCTAAGTTTTCACCTGTCACATTAATGCGCAGATCCATGCTACTTATCATCCATATCATAAACATATGACATACTGGCAATATACACTATCCATTATCTATACCACAGGAGCATGCTTACACTGACATACTGGCAACATACACTATCCATTATTTATACCGCTTTATCCATCTGGGTCTTACCAAAAATATTGGGACAGCCCTCCAAATCATTGAATTCAGGTGTCCCAATATTTTTGGTAATATAGTGTATCTAACCATTTTGACTGTCATGTAATCATGACAGTTACACAATGAACACTACTTACTTTTGTGTGGACAAAGTATCATCAGAGCCAAAATCCACATGCCTCACCAGGATTTGGACTGGGTTATAACTTTTAATGCTCAGTATCTTGGCCCTGTAGTACTGCCCATCACTGTACTTGGCCAAGCAAGGGCTTTCTACAAAGAAGAAAGCAATTACTTGATGTCTTCAGCAGTAACAATTTAGTAAAACAGTTAAAAAAAATGACAGCAGAGAAACATACCAATGGCAAAGTCACTGAGTGGCTGGAAGCTGTCCACCTTCTCATTCACATATGCAAGAGCTTCCTCTAGGTTTTCCTCACTGTCCTCCACAAAATCATTCATGTCCAGAAGGGGAGAGAGAAAAACCTATAAAACAAAGAATCCAAGTAACCACAAATTAAATCATCCCGCTATAACCAAAGAATGCCATGTAACCTCCTCCTGACATATGTCTCTGTGAGATATTAAGTAATGTTGCTTTGTGAATATAATTTGTGACATTTGATAATTTCCAAATGACCTGCAACTAAAAGTTAGATTGACTGGCAAACTACTTTATGAAATGCATGTAAATTCAGATATGCAGAGATACATTCCATTTATTTAATTCTGACAGCTATTTAACACTAGGGCTGGGTATTGCAAAATAGCCCACAACACAATTTTCATTACAATACCAGTGTCACAATTCAACTCATCATGATACATTAATACAATACTTTTTACATTGTATCCCGATGGTTAATACTCCAATATTTTAAAAAAAACAGACCATATTTAATTAACAGGCATTACAGCCTTTAACTACCAAGTATGAGCCAGTATGCCTTTCTTTGTGCATACATAAAATACATATTGCTATTTTTTAAAAAGCAAATGTGAAAAATAACATAGAATTGAAACATTCTGCGAACATTAGTGGTAAACACTTCACTGCATTTTTACAATGCAGTGCACTTAGCATAGGCTACATAAATAGAGGCATAGGAAATGCCTGTTTTGTGGTGCATACAAGTTTTTTTTGCAAACTACGGTAGCAATGGTCAAGACCCAGAGTTAGTCAACTAGTAATGTTAGCCTTAGAGATGCACAATACTTTGGTTAACACACAGAGATCACCTTATATTCATTAAAGATTGAGACAGACATTGGTCCGATGTGTCAGTCTTAGTCAATATTGCCAGCCAATATTTAAACTTTATCAATATCCAAAGTTAGTAACACCAGTGCTAATTGTTATATCGATATACTTTTTTGCAAGTTTAAATTGGGGCTCTGTTAAAGATAAAATAAAAACCAATAGTATTCCTTCCTCATTGTAAACGATGTGAGAGCTTTAGTCGTGATGTTACACAGACTCCCAGAATCCACAGCTAAAATTAAACCAATTCAGATAGTGGGAAATTTGATGATGGGAAAAGGAGTGGAATCATTATTACTTGGTTCATTTTGCTTTAATTCTTGAGCAATTATCAGCAAATGTTATAGAAGTGCAAATTAAAAAACACAAAGCTCCCTACAACCACAAAGAGAGACTAGACCAGAAGTAGACATTACCTCATTGGGAGTGCAGAGGTGTGTGATTTGCACTGGGAAACACTGTCCCTTCTCTGGCATTCTTGGATAGGCATACCTTTTAAGCTGCAACGCTGCATACTCCATGCCCTATCAATACAGGACGTGTCAATACGGGGGGGGGGGTCGGGGGGCAATATTAAATCGCTGGATATTAAAAAAGTCAGGAGGCTGAAAAATGACTTTATTCTACTGGAGATAGATTTCTTTAAATAATCTGGCAGTCTTTAATTCAAAACAGGCTAATAGTTGAGACCAAGGTAAAGGAACAATTTGCGAGGATTCTTTATACACTCCCTGAACACTTTATCAGAAACACCTGTACACTTCATACAATTACGTGATCTCAGTAATTTTGACTATGGCCGAATTGTTGTAGCAGACGGCATGATTTGAGTATTCCTGTGACTGATAGTCTCCTGAGATATTCATACACAAGTCTCTAGAGGTGACTCAGAATGATGCAAAAAACACAAAACATCCAGTGAGCAGGAGTTTTGTGGATGGAGAGAAGAGTGAGATCAGAAGAAAAGGGCGAGACTGGTTTGAGCTGACAAAATGGCAATGGTAAATCAGAACTACTCTGTGCAACTGTGGTGAGCAGAAAAGCACATCAGGATGCATAACACATTGAACCCTGAGCCAGACTGGCTACAACAGCAGGAGATCTGTCAGATTACAAAAACTGATAGGGTTTCTGTGGCACAGTCTCATCAAAACTGGACAGGAAAAAAGTAGCCAGGTCTGATGAATCTTGATTTCTCCTGAGGTACACAGATGGTAGTATAAGAATTTGGTGTTAAAAACATGGATCCATGCCTTATGTCAACAGTGCAGGCTAATTGTGAAGGGAAAGTTTTCTTGGCACACTTTCGGCCGTTAATACCCTTTAATCTTTGATTAAATACCACGGCCTATTCGAGTATTGCTGCTGACCATGTGCATCCCATCGCAGCCAACACTTTCCCATTTTCTAATGGCTACTTTCAGCATAATACCATGTCATAAACCAAAACAAGTCACAAACTGATTTCATGAACTTGACAATGTGTTGTGTTCTTCAGTGGCCTTATCAGTCACTGGATCTGAATCTACGAGAACACCTTTGGAATATGGGAGATTCACACTAATGCGCAGCTGACAAATCTGCAGAAACTGCATGATGCAATAATGACAGTATGGACCAGAATCTCAAAGGAATGATCCCAACATCTTATAGAATCCATGCCATACAGTAAGTAACTGAGGCTATTCTGAGAGCAAAGAGAGGCTCTATGCAGAATTAATAAAGTGTTCCCAATAAAGTGGTCAGTGTTTCTCTTCAATAACACATCACAGAGTTCACAGGATAGAAAGACTTATGCAGAAAAATATGACAAAAGTTGAAGACTTACATTTATGTCCCAGTCCCAGTTGTCGTGGTCAATAAAACACATCTCCATATTATCCTGGGAAAACAAACTGGATTTGATGCATTTCTGCCTCAAATATGAGTAACAAACACATTGAGAGGGGCATAATAAGGTATGCCTTGGAGAGATGTCTTCTATGAAACACAGATGTGTCACTTATACTGTTAATTTCTCCCAGAGTAAAAGTACCCAGGGTTTTAAGGCTCTTCCCACATTCTTCTACTTCCACAAAACACACCTTTTCTTTTGAGTTGATGGGCCTCATGATAGCATGTTGGTGATGAACCATGAACTTGCTAAGGTCTATCCCATCCACCATGATCTGAACTGTCACGTGACCCCTAGGATCCAGAGGTACCTCCTGAAAGAAAGAGAACATGAGTCATAGGATATAATGTATTAATAAAAAGTAATTATTGACTTCACATGTTATATTTGTACTGGGTTATACATTTGTGTCGGTTTATTTTAACTAGGGTTTTATTTTAACAAAGGAAGATGTAGTGATACAATCCTTATTTTACCATTATCTGCATGTTCACGTAACGCATATGCAGTAACTCCTTTAGCAATTCCACAGCATCCCTCTGCCAAACTCCACCAACCTGCAGACAGAGGGTAGAATATTTCAAATTATGTCGTCTAGAAAAGAAAAAGAATGCTTGTGACTGTTAAATGCATTTGTAAAAAAAATCCTCAAACCAATCAAACCATTTTCTAAAACTCCTTATCCAATGCAGGGTTCCGGTGAACTAGAAGCATATCCTAGGAGGCACAGGTCACTCCATTACAGGGCATAAATAGACTGATAGATACTTTATGAAGGAAACTGCAAGGGCATATACTCAAATCACTTACATTATGGGCAATTTAGAGACAATCTGCCTTAATTATATATTTTTGCCAACGATGGAAAACCAAACATTTATCAACCGTAATAATGAAATGGTATAGCTAGGTTATTACTTCCTGTTAGACATGTAAACTTACAGGAATGACTCCATGCAACTGGCAAGGTACACTCAATTGGGGCACTTCCTTAGACAGCAACATTGGGTAAACATAACACTCCGGAATGTTCTCCACCAAGCCCTGGTCCACGTATCTCACCTAATTTACACAGAGATAAAGAAACACTTAAGATGACATCAGAGACAGGAGCTTAAGACAGTTATTTTCCCTAAAGAAATAGAAAACATTGTCTAGTGGAGATTAATGGACCACTGTGAATGTTGCATTTATACTTATTTTCTTGAAAAATTGTTAGACTGGATATGGGGTCCAAGAACTAATAGGAAATAAATAAATACAAGAACCTACATAGTAACTCAGGCCTTTGTAAGATTCCTACTACAGATTCTTGTGCTGACCTTAATGTGTCCACCAATGACCTCAAGCACTTCTGCTCTGTACCACAGCACATCAGAGCCCATGACAGCACAGCCTTGCCCATGCTTCCAGTTGTAGGGCTTCTGCCTGGGCAAGGACTTAACGTATCGCAATGTCCGTTTAAGCTGCACAAAATGCTGTTCTATAGGCAAGAACAGCAATTAGTTCAGCAACAAGACTATATAAGGTTCAAAATCTTACATAACCAGAACATAAACACATCTGTGACTATGGCTAGTTGCTATATTGAATTTCTACAGTATATATATTTTCCAAACAAAATAAGGTGGCATAAAAATTGTTGTTCCAATACACTTTTATCGCAAGTTAAAACTGGGGCTCTGTTAAAGATAAACAGAAACCAACAGTAGTCCTTCCTCATTGCTATATTTAATTCTATTATATTTTACTTCTATTTATTGTTATTTTTCTTTAAATTTTATATCTATATTTTTCCAT
>JAODJU010000001.1:31838256-31849118 GCA_026776725.1 Gnathonemus echidnorhynchus
CACACACACACACATATATATATATATATATATATATATATATATATATATATATATATACACATACACACACACACACACACACACACACACACACACACCATATATATATATAAAAAACATAGGGAGCACATCATACAAAACAGGGTTCCCCAATTCTGGTCCTGGGGGGCCAGTGTGCAGCATAGTTTGTAGATTTCCCTGCTCAAACTCACCTATTAAACCTGGTAATTAGGTGGTGAGCTGAATAAAGTGTGTTTGAGTAGGGAAATCTACAAAATGTAGACTAGCCCTCCAGGATTGGAACTGGGAACCCTGACATAAAACATCAGTAACCAGCACATTTCACACGTCTCACATGTGTCACCAATAACATTTCCTATAATCTTCTCCCCATTACATTAAATTCTGTATTTCCAGAGATATGCAGCGCACCAGTTACCGCAGTAGACATTAGCTTTTGTCCCACTAGGTTATGGAATCTCTCCAAGCATTCCTCACTCCACATTTCCATAGTTCTAAGAGGCTCCACATCTGCCAGGCAGCAGTGAATTGCCTAAGTGCAGAAATTTGAAATGAGAAAAGAATTCAGAAGAAATGTTTCATTTTCCAAAACCATCCGAAAGCCTGTCCAAATTAGGCTTGAGCAGCACTCAAGTACTTTCAGTAGGAACTCAGAGTTTCTTCAGGTACAGCATTAGTATAAGGCATAAAGCATTTAGGTTAGGAGTTTTAGGCAAGGCAACAAACAAATCTTAAATAATATATCTGAATAATAAAAAAGGGGAAAATTGTTTTATTTTCCTTAAAAGACTCACCATGGCTGGCAGGGCAAGGAACTCCTCTTTTATACAGCATACATCATCTAAAGGCAATCTCTTCTTGTTCCCAAAGTCTACATATCTCACTTCCACCTGCCTGCCACCAGGGAAACCTAAAAGCCATATTCTTTTTTAAAAATATATAAGCACATACACACTGAGAGACATACACAAACAATTTAATATAAACATACATTAAAAACAAACAAAAGATCATGTGATTTGCGTCAAATGCATTAGTTAACCAGCTATAACAGTTATGCTGTTTTTGACTCCAAATTGTGAGGCGCATATTTGTCTTTTGTAGTTTTGAGGTCCACATGGGATTGTTTTTAGATATTTAAGTACTTTAACTGAAATTTATCACATTTATTTATGCAATATTCTTTGACTTCTACTAACCAATTATCTCAGCTCGGTACCAAACGTTGTCCTCAAACATAGCGACACACGCCTGATTTATCAGTGAGTAAGACACCGCGACACCTTGCCCCTTTGGAATATCCTGGGAATAACATTCTTGCAGCTTGGCATTGAGCAGCAGAAACTCCGCATTATCAACCTGCTTTCCAGAGGGATATTGTATCAATATGGAAAACAATTTCAGACTCAATAGTATTCAAGTAAGTTTTCAGTTTTAAAAACAAACAGGCAAAAATCAGTGGTATTCAACTGGTGGATTTGACCATTGCACGAGCCTCACCATTTGGATGTAAAAGTCAGAAGGACTGTTAATGTGACACACCACAGCGCAGAACTGTACTCCGACCTTGGGAAGCACTGGAGGATAGAACTGCAGGGGTCTTTCGGCACCAGAAACCATTCTACTGTCCTGGTCTAATGGCGAATAAAATCTGAAATACAAGCAAAAATGTGCATGAATACAATTATTCTAGTTATTTTTCAGTAATGCAAACCAGGTAACAGAACATAAAACCAAGTTCGATTTCTACCTAGCCAAATCCAGAAAGACAAGATGCTCTCTGAGGGAGACAGGCATGTTGGTAGCACTTTTATCCATGGGCGCATTCTTTAGGTCCACCAATAAAGTGCCGTTGTCCTGTCCAAGCACCTGCATTGGTACTGCTTTGGTACCAACCACTCGCCAAAACTCTGCCTGGGCCTTTTGATCCCAACCCTTTACCTTAACAGAGCACACAAAAGTGGTCATTTGTGAAAGTGTTTCATTCCAAGGTAGTTTTTTTTTTTAATTCAGAACAATGTTTTATATTTATCTACATAATTTTTTTTTTCAGAAGATGAATACACAAAATATTTATAGGATATGCAGATAAAAAAGTGTATACTTTTTTTCTAACTAATTTCAAATGCTTCAAATGTTATTTCAATGCTATTTCTAAATACAGTTGAAAGTGTGATTACTCAAAAATGTAGGTCTTCATTTTCCATATTAAAACAAAATATATGAATACAATCATCCCTCATCAACAAAATTTTACTGACCAGCCAATCAAAAAAAAAATGCATTTGTAGGTGAGAGGACAAGCCAAAAATGCCTACTCAAAGCACTGTCAAAATATTCCATACAAGAACACACAGAAAATCAATAAAGACAACAATATTGGGCAGACATTTTAACTAACCGGATCTGCAGGAACTATGTCCTTTAATGAACACTTGATAGCTTGGGGGACCCAACAACGCAGTACAGACTGGGCCGTCAGGTCCAGTTTTCGAAGTTGCTGGTTTAGTCTGCCAACTGGGTCTGTACCATCATCCTGATTACTAGAGACAGGAGAGCAGGACGAAAATTAAAAACAAGACAGAAGGGGTTAATCCATTCCAGGTGATTTCTGATTTACACAGATAATCAGCTGGTTCTGGTTAACATATTTAGATGGATAAATATTTTACTTGCTTAAACTAAAAGTCATAAATATTTTGTGCATAATATGCCCATCAAATTCTAATTCACACACCTATTCAACAAAGAGACTATACAAAGCTGCACCCATTTACTCATATTAATCCTAGAAAGTCTGACACAGCCTTTGGGATAATGCAACCAGGCACTGGAGAAGGGACAGCTGAAATACAAACTGTTAGAAGAGACTTCAGGAAATATCTAACACTGCAACGGAATTACAATTTAGCTATATAATGAAGATGACCAAGAATTTACAGCATAATGAAAGAAAAAAAAACCAACAATCCTGCATGTTTAAAATCCAGGATCTTGTCAGGAAGATATCAAATGGTAAATTTAATTTAACTTCAACCTTACACTGAGAGAGAGACTTGTTCGGAAAAGCCATAGTCTTGGAAAAAGACATGCACTCTGGACACAGTTGACGCTGAACATCTATTCACTGGTTTGTCCTGCTCGTTTTTGAAGATTTCAGTAACCACTGCCCGATACCACACGTTTTCCTTCCATCTCACAAAGACTGTAGAGCCTACAGGAGTGAAGAAAGAGTGGTGGCCGTGAATTGTCTTCTGTGCAAAGAGTGAGGTAAGGGGAAGTAAAGGGGTAATAAAGTAAAATGTTTGGCCATAAAATAGGAAATATAAATAAATGATTGAAATATAGGTAACTTAAAACCTAGCCCTCAGTATCCACTTAAGAAAAAGTACAGAAGAGTACCAACTCACCAAAAAGGAAAAAAAAAAATTGAGATTAAAGTCGAAATAAATTTAAGAAGAAAAAGTTAAACAGTAGAAACCTGACAGAGAGAGATCCGTAGGTGACCTTGCATGACACCACCATACAGATGCCTCACATTGTTGTTTTCTGGGTTCATTCCACAAAAAATGAAGGCTCATGTCTATGGCAATTGACCGGTTGCAATTATGGTTAACATGGATACTTTTTGCATTATATTGATACTTAATGCCATGCAGAAACTAAAGCTATATTGATGGTGAGAGCATATGAGCATTAAGGAACTAAACAACTACAGTATAAACGTTAGAAACCGTTAAAACAAGCTTAAAAAAAAAAAAAAGATGCTTACGATTAGCTTTCAATTTAAAAAAATCTATCATTTTTCACGTTATGTTTATAGACGTTTGGCAAGAAGCTATCTGTATATTTTGACTTTTACCTCAATCTCAAAAGTTTATTTCGACTAATCTCAAAATGTTTTCTTTTTCCTATTAGGCGGCCTTAATGCTCTTCTGCAAACAAGAGTATCTAACACAGGAGTTCTTAACCTGAAATTTACCATTTCCTTCAATTATGAATGTAGGCTAAAAAACACAGCATTATTAGTGGCACCTGTGACAATCAAAGATATTTTCATATTACCGGTCACCAAATCATCATCTGAGACAAAGAATCCCCTCTCTCCAGAGCAAAAAGTATTGATCTTCCTGGCCAATAAGACCCCCGCCCTCTTTTCAGCCACACGTCGGATGTAGAAATGATTTGGGTTGGCCACATGTGTTACAAACACCCACTCCTGAAAAACTAACATCACAGGTACATGTTAGGCCAAACTACAAAATAGAGACAAATTTCTGTGTCAACATCTGTTAAATACTGAAGCATAAAGATACTGAAGCATAGGAAAATCAAATTAGACCTTGCCCTTATAAATACAGGTACCTTGACCGTGATGAATGTTCGTTTTACTCTGCATCTTTTGGGTTGCTTTGAATGCCTTGTTTTCAGGTGAATGCAGAATGATGGCTGTAAACGAGATGAATCATACAGATATCTCTAAGACAGCCTGCACAAATTTTTCTGAAAATTATACAGTAATACTAAAAATATGGTCATATTTCATAGAGATGTTAAATTACTATATCAAAACAATCAAATAAAAATACAATTAAAATACCAATCAGGTGAAAAGCTAACCAAGAAACCAGTGAATACTAAAAAAGTTTGTGGGGCCACATCAATGCAACACTGAATATTTCCTGAACATTAACAATTACAAAAGTGAACAGAATCAAAAATGGGGACATTCTAGCATACTCCTTTCTTGGGTCATTCTGTGAATTTCATTCTGTGAATCCTGTATAAGTTAAATCACTTTTTTCTTGAATAAAAAGTATGCTTTATTTGCCCACTGCACAAGTGCAGGTACACTGGAATGCTTTTTTTGTATATCCCATCTTGCTCTCATTTGAGACATACACACACATGTACAGTTAAAAATGAAGAGCTGGGTCAGCTATTTATCCAGCACCCCTAAAGCATTTTAGAGGCTAAGGACCTTGCTCAAGGGCCCAAAAGAGATGTAACTATTCTGCCAAGGTTGGGGCTTGAACCGGCAACCTTCCCATTTTTAGGCAGAGAGGCCTAACCCGTAGTTACTCAAAACACATTAGAAATTACCCATATTATCCAAAACACATAATGAGGGATTCAATTATGACATAAAGCAGATATCCAAGAATTAACACTAGTATTACCAGATTCTGATTCCTCCATAAACTCTTCAATGATTACATTAGGTCTACTGGCAGAAGGCCTAGAAAACAATTCCGAGGAACTGCCAATTTCCTGGTCTTCTCCTTGCCAAAAGATGCTGGCTGCATTGCCATTAGGCTGGTGTCTATGTTGTCTCCTTTCTGGAGGAACAGGGTTCAGATTCTTCTTTTGATGAGGTCCTATGTGCTGGAGATGAACGGGAAGGGTTTCTTCTTCACTGAATGTTACAAAGAAAGGAGAAAAAAATCCTCACATAGAACCATGATCGAAAAAAATATTTTCACTAATTTAACATTGAAAAGTGTACAAGCCAGTGTCAGCCATTTATGTTAAGCATATGTACGCTCTTCTCAGCAACAGATCAAATAAGAACAGAAATCATATCAAAGATTAAAAACTTCAATAATCAGGGCATATTTGAGATAAAAAAATATATAACAGAAGAGTCAATAATTTGAATAAATTACCCAATATGATTTTTTCACTTTGAAATTACTAAATAAACCAATCATTTCCACCTCTGCGGGAAATCAGAAGCTTCGACACTAATACTGAACAAATCTAGAAAGCAACAAATAGCAAATAGCAACCAGAAGAGGGGGCCATCATAAATGTCGCTGTTACATATGGTGGAAAAACCAGCATTCAAAAGCACAAGAAAGCAACACTGTTAAGAAAGCAGTCTAGTCTGATGTATACTTATGACGACAAACTGAATAGTACAACTTATATTTTTATTAGACACAGAGTGAACAATTGGTCCACAAAAATCATTTCAAAATGGCCTCCATTTTCCAAAGCAGAAAACTGGACTTGGACAAGAGACAAGATATATAATCTCTGACCACTGATTTATCTGGAAAAAACACTGGGGTGTAACAGAGTTTTCTTGGAACATTTGGTGAAACGGGGCAGACACTCTTTATAAAATTGGTTCTTGAGAAAACAGCAACAGATCCTTATAGTAATTACATAATCATGAGCATATAAGTTAACAGGGAATACTTGCATACAGGGCACAAAGCAAACATGAGTCATATTTTGCAGCATTTAAGGCAGCCAAAAACTGACAAATTGTCAGCCCTAAAAATGCCTAAACTTTTATGCAAAATTTCTATATATGTACAGCTCTCTTTGTTGTAACTGAAGTAATAGTTTACTATTGCAGTAAGCCATAAAGAAAGCATTTAACAGCAGGTAAGAAACCATATACTCCATATATTGGTTATATTCCTGTTTATACAATAGCATTATATTGTGCACTGACTGATTAGGGGATATTATTCCAACTCTAACAATGTCTAGAATGAAACAGCTAGAAGCCAATGAATAGTAACTTGTTACTAAAATGCAAGGAACCTAATGAACAAATTCACTTCATCAGATCAAAAGATCATATTACCTCCTGTTCATGACATCAAAAGGTTGGTCAGTGGTTTCATGCATTTTCTTCAGCATTCTTTCTTTCTCTTGGGCTTTGGGTATCCCAAGAAGAGTCTGTATATATTTTTTTTAAAAATATGAAAACTCCTCAAATATCAATACAAAAAGTTAGAATGTTCTGACAAGACAACCCGAGGTGTATCATTACTGCTATACACAACTTTTGATAGTTAAATGACAGCAGTGACAAGTTATAACTAAGAAATATGATAATATAGCAAATGCTCCATATGAAAGATATAACAATATGAGGTTAACAGAAGATCAAAAAAAACTTGTCAGCAAACAGGCATAAGGAGTTATAAAACATACTGGTGATGCAAAGACTGCACATTCTACTCAAAAGATTCACCATAAAAACAAGACAATTAGAAAGAAGGGGACAGAATATTGTAACTGATTTCCTAAGATCTTTTGTATATTGTAAAACGTATTACAAATTTCCCTAAAATAAATATTTTGCAGTTTTTAAATCCAGAGGACACACCATGCTTTTTATTGATGTGCTTTAAGTTTCTCATGTAATGATCAGTTAAAGTAATAAGATGAATAAAGTTCTCACTGAAGCCTGTAACTACACAGCAAAAAGCAAGTGAAAAATATAAGGAATAAAAGTCACTGTTCGATGTTCGAGGAAAAACCTTAGCTACATATAGTTTCTCAGTTACAAGCAGACAAAATCACCTGAATAAATTTCAGGCATCCTAGTCCAAACTGTATAATACCCCACACTCAAAAAATGGTGCGTGGCTAGACAGATGATCACATGGAACAGACTGAACAACTTGGCTTCCAGGTTAGAAAAACTATCATTTAATAAGGTACACTACCAGTCAAAAGTTTTTATACCACAGATTTTTTACCACTTCTCCATTTATTTCATAAACTGCATACATTTTTAATTCTTGTTAAGCATTGGAAAGTTGAGAGAACAACTATAAATGAAAACATAAGTGAAATAAAACAAGTTTCCTTTATAACATGGAAAGAGCATGAAACACTGCATGTCTGACATCCTATTAACTGGAGTTATTACCCAGTTACTCTATTAATAGGAGTGGTGATGCCATAGTCAAATTCTAGGCTGTCCTTTAACCTTAAATGCACCAGTTAACTGGTTTCATCACATGCAACAGAGCAGCATTTAATGTCCCTTGTAGAAAGAATGCCTCAATAATCTGTTATAACTGCTACAGGATGTTACTTCAATGAATCAAAGATGTGATATGGTAATAAAGGTACTCAAGTGGTGAACATACTGTACATTTGTTGGAAAAGAATAGTCTATTTTTAGTAAATGTTAAGTGAGTAACACGTAAATGAAGAAAATCTCAGCGTGTGCAAAAATTGACTGGCAGTGTACATTCTATACAGGAGACTAAAGCTGTACGTGCTGGCGGCCAAATTTGCCTGCTGCGGCTAAAAAGTTTCTTGCTAGGCGATACAGGCAGGGTAGCGGAAGTAAAACTTCTCAAATAGCAGGATGACAGATTTCGAGACATTGCGCAACATTCTCGGGTATGTGGGAGATGCTGTCAATTTGCGGGAGGATCCAAAAACTTCCAGGAGAGGTGATTCAAATCAGTCATAAAATATTCATGCATGTTTGAGAGCGTCATTAATGTTTACAATTATAACCCATTATGCTTAGACTACCTCTCAAAATGAAATTATAATATCTATCAACCAAGTTCACTTCACTTAATTTTGGTGGTTTGTAAGAACTGGATCAGGGTTTAATCCCAGGTCCGCCGCCAGTATTCCACCTAGCCTCAGGGCGTGGTTGGTTATTTTCCAAAAATAAACTTTACACATTTTCAACCCACTCCTTTTTATCTACATTTGACGTTCCCGCATTCTGATGGCATCAGAAAAGAAATGGAAAAGGCTAATCTTATTAAAATCTGGGGCGTCGATCGATCCGCCCGCCCAACATCAATGGTCTGGGAACCCCTACTATGAACGATGCAATTTTCCTAGACCTTATTGGTACATTTCCACCTAAATTCCAGTATCCAAAAATACATCTCGTCTTGCTAGCTACTATTTACTACTACTATCATATTATAATCGTGTATTGTTAGATATCGAGATACAAAACGGACTAAAAATAGGACGATATTAACACCATTCAGGCTAATACGTGCGTGTCGTGTCCTTACTTGTAGGCTTTGATTTAGCCAATTGAACGTAAGAATAAAAGTGCCATTTTGTTATTCTCCGTAAGCCACAGGGCACGTATCAAAGTTTCTTATTAACATTAACTTCAACTACATTACATTTTCTGTCTAAAAATAAACTATACTCGGCCTTCAATGGGGAACTACAACACGGATCTTACAAGTAAGGCCGAAAATCTTCAAACACTACTATATGCATTTGCTTATAAATACTTATATTTTACAACCGTTAAATTACATACGTCGTAGCGTGCTCATTTAGTGATATATAAGTTAATAACAAAGGCGTACTTAGAGCGTCTTAAGTACCGAATACCATCCTGTTCCTCGCAGTTGCAAAACAGAAATAAAGACGCATTTCCGCTTAATTTATTAACGGCAACCCGCCCCACAACCGCTTTCGCGCCGCTCGATCATTTCCGGTACATAAGATACGGCGTAATGGTGATGATTTATCCTTAAGGTTAGAAGCGCTTCTAAATATTACAATACATGATGTACACGAAAAGTAAAGCCCCAGCGATTAAGCTGGAGAAGGATTTCCAGTTGCATATAGGCATCTTAGTACATACAAAATTACGAAGATTAGCTAACAGTTTTGGCTAGCAACGTTACTGTTTATATGTCTACATTCATATTCTGAATATGATATTCATTTAAATTATTATATATAAACGTCATTCAAATTATAATTTAAACGATACCAGCAACCATTAAAATTATCTGTCAAGGTCACCCATCAAACTCAGTGGGAAGGCTCTATACAAAACCTAACATCTGATTGGTTACATTGTAAACTAAATCACAATAGAGCCATTAAATATTATCTAAAATTGCTGAAAGTTTTGCACTATTCTATCAGAGAATGATTCGTTTAACCTTTATTCCCCATGTGTGGGAAACATCCAAGTCTACAGTCAAAATCTCTCTCTTAGCCTGATTACCTTAAGACTGGATGCATCTGAAAAGAAAGGTAAAGGTTTCAGTATAATGGAAACCTGCTCCAAATTTTTTAAAAACAAACAAGCGTCATTGGCTAATTGACTAATGATGATGGTACACTATGCAATTTGTATCCCACTAGCATCAGAGCAGTTCACTACATAAAGATTAGCTACTAATAAAAAAAGAAATGGCGAAAAATGGCAGCCTTGTCTAATGCCCCTGTTAACTTTAAATTGTGGAGAAGTACCCTTGTACAAGGTTACCCCTGTTTATATTCTTATAAAAAGTCTGTATAATATTTAAGAAATTATATTCAAAACCAAAGCTCATGTTCCACAGTGTTAAAGGTGTTATAAAAATCTAAAAATAATATAATAGCCTCTGTTTTCACCAGTTCTGAGTAATCTAAAATATGTAAAACAAGACACACATATTTATGCCTTTCATAAACCCAGACTGTGAAACAGAAATAGTTTCTTCTAAACATGATTTCAGCCAGTTGGCATGTAATGCAGCTAGCAATTTATAGTATAATATTTATAGTATAATACTTCCAAAATAAATTCTTTAATCTGTTCCAAGAATGTCCATAAAATTCAAATATCAATGGGGTCTTTTTAAGTATAATATCCAATTCCCCCATTGTTAAGTCAGCTTCAGAAGATAAGAATATGAGAAATTTACAAACAAGAGGAGGGCTTTCGGGCATAGCTCAGAGTTGTTAAAATCTAGCTCCGATTTAAAGGAACCCAAGGTTTTAGCTTACACTACACTAACCAGAAGATGTGCTTTCTCAAATTAAGTTTAAATCTAGTTTAAATTTCCACTTATGGCTACGAGTTCTGGTATTTCAACTAACATTGAAGTAACTATTTGGTTGCAGAGCATCGAGACCTCCATCCATCCATCCATTATCTCCCACTTATCTGAGGTCGGGTCGCGGGGGCAGCAGTCTCAGCAGGGAACTTCCCCGGGCCCTCCTCCCAGTGGGACTTGCCCGGAACACCTCACCAGGGAGGCGTCCAGGAGGCATCCTAATCAGATGCCCGAGCCACCTCATCTGACTCCTCT
>JAODJU010000001.1:31854253-31873326 GCA_026776725.1 Gnathonemus echidnorhynchus
TATTTGACCAAGAAGGAGAGTGATGGAGTGCTGCGGCAGATGACCTGGCCTCCACAGTCACCGGACCTGAACCCAATTGAGACTTTTGGCCTGTACTGTATGTATGACTGATTTATTGAGTCACAAATAAAATGTAAGTGCTGATAAACAGTGTAAAACTACAACTTTAACTTTTGATGATAAAGGGTGCAGCCATTTTGAATTCTGAGCTCAGGGTCGTGTAGATTCCTCTAAGTTCATGAGTCGGAACTCCGACTTCAGAGGGTGTTCCAGTTGAAATTTCCGACAAAGAACTTGGAATTTGCGAGTTATGAGTTGCAGCATATTGCTGCTATGTCTCCTCACTGCCCCAGCTGACCTCATGGCTAATGTTTATATATTCTGGGATTTGTCACTTTGTGTAGTACAATTCCAGGTATTAGACTTTGGCTGCTATTTGGTTGTCTGTATAGAGTAAATTGTTTATTTAAGGGATAAACCACAATGAGGTGTGCAGTTATACAATAACAATCAATGATAACTTGCTGTAATCTGTCCTAATGTGACTTACGCCATTGCTATCTAACAAAAAATAATAACAGAATAAACTAGTTACGGTTAATTTTTCAGAAATAAATGATTTCAGACTATATATAAACAAACTAGAAAAGCACATTTGTACTGACATCCATGCTGAAATATTATAAATATATTTCTTTTAATGACATTGTAATTGGAAAATGACATGAATGATAGAAGCTTTTATATTTTTATAACTGACTTTTTATTATTTTGAAATAACAATGATGATTTTTTTGCTTTTTTGATTTTTTTACTTCAAAAACTGCATATACTGTAGGCCCTAGAATACTCATATTTAACAAGCAACAATATACATAATAACCTAACGATAAAGCATGTATCACTAAAATCAGGATAAATTAAGCTGCAAAAACAACACAAAAAATGGTAATACCGTATATCACCATGACAGCCCTACTCTTTGTTAGAGTAGTGTCAAATGCTTGATTTTTCCAGTCCTATTACACAGCATTTACAACAGTAGGAACCCAATATGGAACAATATGTTAGTTGAATAAACACTTTATGTAAATGTTTATGCGGTATCTATTAAATTCTATAGAATTTTAAATTTGTCAACAAGGTATTGTGATGGCAATAAATTAATTTTGGGGCTTGTAGTGCAAGAATGGATTATTAACTTTTCAGTCTTTAAAAACACCCGACCTTATTGCAATTTATCATTTAACTTCTGGTTTAAGAAATTTGCTGAAGACACTGCTGAATAACTTAAGATTTATCTGACAAAATTCACACTGGTTTACTTTATTTGATCGTATTAAAATCATCCCACCATCTTCTCAGAGTTATGAGGTCTGGAGCCTCTCACAGACAGTCCAGAGCAAAGTGCCCTTTGATACAAAGTTTTACAACTTTAAAATTTAATGTAATTTGATTTCAGGTGTTGGGCAGATCATCAGTTTTTGTCAGTCTGTGCCATTCTATGATTTTACAGTTGCTCTTTGCCAACTTTTTCTGTTCCCATTGGTCATATTTTGCTATGTTTTTGGACTCTGGAATATTTTTACATGATTTGTCATTTTTGGACCTGCAGTTAATTACCAAACTAGTCAGAATTAGTTAGCTTGCATTGGAAACTCAAATGTTGTCAAGTACTGATTTGTTATTCCTGTTTTACTGTTACCCTGTATTGGAATTTCAGTTTAATATGACTGTCACGCCCAGCTCCGTCCGATCCTCCTGTGTGCCACGCCCCCCTCGTCACCTCGTGTTCATACCTGATTGTTCTCATCTGTGCCTTGTTCAGTTTGCTCTGTCTTTTGTATTTAGTCCGCGTCTTGGTTAGTTTCCCCAGATCTGTCATTGTCAATCCCTGGTGTGAGTACCCGTCCTGTCTGTCCTGTTCCAAATAAACCCCGTTCCCCCGTTCAACCTGGCTGCTCTCGCCTCCCTTACCTGCTCGTCGCTCATGCAACGTGACAATGACTCTGCGTATCTACATTTTTATCAGTGACTAAGATTTAGCTTCAAATTTGAAGGTTTTTCCCCAATATGTTACCATTAGTTTTACCTGTAATTTAGATTCCCTTTTCTGCGTGTCATTAATTTTTTATTCGTTGTACAAAACTTTAATAAAAATACTGTTACTGTATTGACTGTACAGATTATATACATGGCATGATGTGTCAAAGTGATTCATGGGGGGGTGGGTTACATACAGTATGCAATCTTCCCACTTTTGCACATGGGCAAAATTCCATCGATAAGAAAAAGCATAAAAATCAACTTTGTTTTTCCTTACCTTTTATGGTAGGTATTTAAGGACAAAGAGACCACACACATTATTTTACTTCAGTTTTTATTAGATGTAGATTGCGCATTAAACGTGCATCGTTACAGAGGTGAATAAATGGTTCTTGAGAATGTGATGATACTTTGCATAGATACGCTGTTAATAGTAATGATAGCACTTTTTCCTTTTTTTAAAGAACCAGAATTTTTCTAGTTGATTTATTTCATTCATGTTTTCAGAAGCGCAGAGGATAAATCCTATTGCTTAACAAGATGGGACAATGTGCATGAGCATATTTTTGGTTCTGTGTCCGGAACTCAAAAATACATATTTAATGATTTGGCTATGTGCACCACAGTGGCCTTCAGTTATTTTTTAATTGGGTTGAGGACATTTCCATGAATTTATTTAGCTAATAAGGACTTTCAAAAAGTCAATTTATGAGTCTAACTGCCCTTGCTCTCTTGTCCTACTCATGGTTATTTCATTTAAATGTGACTTTTTTTAGTTATGAATAACAAATGAAGAAAAGTCTTGCATAGAGTTGAGCTTTCACATAGGCACTGCTAAAAATGTCATTCCTTTGTACAAGACAGCAAAGTAAAGACATGCAGCGGCCATGTTCCTCAGCACAAGTGTCAGTAGATGAAAACATGAAAATTTGGCCAGATTAAATCTGATTGAGGTTTTTAAAAAATTATGAAAATGTTACCTTTTGTATTGCATGAGAAAAGCGTCCTTAAAAATGTATACAGTATAAACATGTATATACAATATCCAAAGCTTGGGTAATATTTTATAAATCTATTATGAAAACCAAAAAAATGATTTAGATTATGCACTACGGAAAATATTAAACTTCGTGAAACATGATAAAACTGCCATTTTGTTTAATTGTGTGTAGTCTTCTACCATATACAGTATCTTTACATCAGTGCCCATGCAATGTATAGCACTGATTTCAATGGTAGGTCTTTTTCATTATTACTTACTTTCTAATAAAGTGTCAAGTTTTGGAATTATACAAAAACATCTTATAACCATTTACACACTTAAGGAATCACAGAGAAGCCTAACAAATAATTCAAAGGTAACGCTCCTCAAATTCTGCAAAATACATTCATGCTATATTAACAAAATGTTTTAAAAAAAAAAAAACGTGTCATATTGAACTTGGCACATTAATGAACAAACAAATTTTATGCCAGCAACAACTCTGATATAAATGCACATTAATTAGCCTAAGAAATGACCATGCATGCTAAAAGCATGAGTAAATTAAAAATATTAGCCATGTAATGTAATCACAATTACTTTGGTATTTTCTTGAGTGTACAAAAAAACACTAATTTGCAAGACCTTTCATTTTCAAAGTAAACACGCAGACATCGGGGGCAACCCTCCATATTACTTTGTGAAAGTGAAACTATAATATCCAATGGATCCATAACAATTATGAATATAAATTAAAGCTTTATTCCTTAAATTTCATGTTAAATCCTAAATGGAAGAACTGAACATGGCAATGCTTGGCTGTGGAATATATATGATGCCCATCTGAAGTCGGTTTCCAAGAGTTTAAAACACTTGGAGCTTTGCAATGGTTTCAAGGCCAGATGAAGTGTACTCTCCATTTAAATGCATGATGAACCTCTCAGTAAAAGATGTTTCAAAATCACTCCCTAAGAACAGGAAAAAAATTAAAGCAAAACGCTCTAGTATGGACAACTTGATAAAATATAGATGAATAGATATGTATTTTGAGGACTTGTCTCTCAGATCAACAATCTACAATTTTTAAAGTGGCAACAACCCAATTTTAAGATGATAAACAAATGGAAAACTCATTTTAGTAGAAATGTCTCTTGGAACATGCGTAGAGTATATTTTGAAAAGAGCTTTCCAGCAGAGTAAGGCACAATCATTATTTAGTATCCGACAAACCAGGTGGATGAAATGAGCTCCAGTCACCTGTGGCATTTTGTTGAAAAATACACAGAATGTGATTCAGATACTTTATGTTCTTTAATACATATAAAATGGTTTCCATTTTTAAATGGTGTCCTTATGCTCTGAATATCATAGATATATTTAAATTGCTTAAACATGTAAAAGTTATTTTCAGGCATATTATATGGTAGATAGCATTGAAAGAACTTTTAATGCATTTCAAGATATCAAAATGACAATTTGACCTGCCTGTGAATTGGCTTGCCTAGTCAATCCTGAGATACTACAGCAGTAGAATTTCTTGGAACAAAAAAAAGTAATTGTCGGATGCTATAAGCAATGATTTAGCAATAATAAAAATGCAATGCATTGACAATACATGATTAATGAGGAGGAACTTAACAATAGCAGAATGAATGAATAATAAACATTTGGCCTAAACTATAAATTACTCTGGGAGAAAATGGATTGATAAAGATTTTTTTTAAGTGAACAAGCATTCAAATGCAATTTTAACATGGTGAATGAAGTTTTTTTCTTTCCTTCTGGCTGAATGAAGTCATTAAGGAAGAAAAATATCCATTACATTTATTAGTCATGACCTGAAGTACATTATGAGGGAAAACTTACAAAGCGGTCTTAAGTGATCTTGCTTTAATTGGAAAAGTGAAATCAGAAACACCCAAGTTTGGTATATGATAATTTTCTCAAGTCCCTCTTTAACCATTCCCAACTGCTTAAAGAAAAAAAATATTTCACAAAGGACTTTATGCATATATAAATTTTTAACTTGGGAAACATACATGGAATGAATATAATTTCTATGTGTGAAACAGTTTAAATTGGATAAACTGAGGCTTGTACTTATTCAAGGCCAAAGGTACTTGTTTCCTCCACAGCTGTCAGCATTTTCTCATATAACATGGAGAATGATGGATATGCAGGGAGGTCCAGGCGGTTGAAACAGGTATGAGCCCTTAAAACACACAAACATTATCTAATTTAGCATTGCACTGTAGAAAACGACAACCATAAATGTCAAGTCCACTATATAGAAAGTTGACAGGCTATACCTGGGAAGTGCTGTAATTTTCCCCCATTTCTCCACGCAAAAGCGACGAGGACCATTGCTACCTCGCAGAGTGGCAAACCCTTCATATGGAATGCTGGATGTGCCTGTCACAAACTGAAAAGACACAGATAGAGCAACACCTATTTACATACAGTGATCACTATAGCAGGAAAAAAATTAAAAGGGGAGAAGTCTTTAAAAAATAGCTTTAAAAGATTGTCATTGGAGGTTTTACTTATAAGCCAGGGACCTCATATTGTATCCTGACAGCTACAGGACTTCCACATTCCCACATTCAAATGACAAAGCTAATTCACCTCAGCTTCAACAACTGAATAAAAGCAACAAGCTACTTTGCACACTTTTGTCAAAGTTTGGTTATTTAAGCATAATTAATACTTCACACAGTGTCACAATTTTTTTCATCAGAAATGTCCCTGCGGACTGTGCATGTGCAGCCCAGATTTTTTGCATGTCGGTGCCATTGACTGCCATGTGCCAGGAACTGAGTGCATTGCTAGCTGTTTCCAGTAAATAGAATCTGCTGGTCTGGTGGAATATCAATGCTGTTCGCTTGCAGTGTTAATTTTGTTAATGAAAAATTTTTGTCATCATTATTTTCAGCGACGATAACTAAAAAATAATTTCACAAGGCCTAAGACTTAATGTGAATTAAGTATTGACACTCTTGTCAATGAATAAAAACGAGACGAAAATGTTTGCCAGAGACGAGATACAATCAGAACTAATGTAGTTCACGTAAGGCAGGGGTTCAACTAAAATTTAAAGAGGTCCAGTTAGAGAAAATTTTTGAAGCAAAGGTCCAGAAGATCATAATGTTTAACTATTTAATGTGATATATATATTTAAGTAGCCTAGTAGTTGTATCAACATTGCATATAATCAATACCTGACTGTCAAATCAAATTAATTCAGTACAATTCAAAAACTTGACAATATTTATTGTCACATGACATAGAGCTGAACATATATGTATGACTGCCGATATTTATATTGTTTTCTCATTTACTAGTTTTAAAAGTACATTTTAAAACTAGGGCTGCATTTCAAAATAAGATACAATAAATAAAATGTGAAAATTGTGCATTTTTAAATAAAGTGCTTAACTTAAGCCATAAAACCCTAATACAGTTGTGTTTATGTCATATATTTTAGTGTTCATGGATTTAAGTATTGGTTTCGATAATCCCACACGGTAATAAAACTAAATTAAATTTGTTTTAATATAAATACAAACTTATCACTTCAATTGCTATTAGAGTAGGATATGGGCGGTCATAGTATTTCGAAAAGATATAAAACGTAACGTTATGCTTTTCTCACATTAGCTTTATCTTTGTCAGAGTAACAATGCAAACGGAATGACAAGCTGTTTCAGGTGAAAACAAATGCATTTTACTTTTTATTTCAAATATAATGCGGGGTTGCTAACTTCGGCCAGCTGCCTGGAGTAAGATTTTCAGTTTGAGATGTCTGCACACAAATGTAACAGTTCTTACCTTATAAATAGTCTGCTTTTGTATTTAACCGTGTAAATACACTTTTGATGTAGCTAATTTTAGGTTTATAATGGAATAATACAGATTTGACGTAAGATTTCCTGCGTAAGTTTGAAAGCGTGAGTGTCATGCCAGATGCTTGAGATTCGGCAACCCTGAAAACATACATTTTTTTTTCCACCCGAGTTGACTTATATAACAAATAACACTTTATACATTTATTAAATAATTTCTAATAATATAAAATGTATACATTTGTTAAAAAGCGGAAACTTCAACGAACTTGAAGTCACCTGAAAGAGAGGAGAGTTCATTTTTGGCTCTATACACTAATAGAATTGTAGCCTTGGGGTAATTATTTTGATGTTGAAAATGCTAAAATAGAATGGTTGCACGTCCTGCTACTGAAAGCCAATAAGAAGTATGTTTTCAATGTTTGAATTTTTTTTTTTTCTTGATAATGGGTATAAATCCCTGATACCATTATTGGTCTTTTTCTTTGAACATATTTGAGAATTTTTACATTTTTATTTTAATATTTAGAGAGAGCAGTCCTGGTGGCTTTACAGCCTATGCACTTTTTCTTTGAAGTAATTTTATTATTGCACTAATGGCACAACTGATTTTACAGTACTCAGTTTCCAGGTAAATAAATATATGTTTGTGTTTCAAATAAGAGTGATCTGTGTTTTTGTGTACTGCACAGTCAGACCTTAATACCATTCCTGAACATTGGTTTCATTTCATCTTGGTGAACATAATGACTTTCAGAAATCAAAGGGAAACTTTAAACGTTACACTTCGCACTTTTAATTTTAGTTGACTAAATCAACTGTAGTTTTAGTCAACTGTAATCTTATAATATTTAGTCAACAAACTAGACTAAAACTAAAATAATTTAGATGACTAAATTATGACAAACTAAATTACATTTTAGTCAAAAGACTATCACTAAAACTAAATAAAAATTTGGTGTCAAAATTAACACTGTTTGCTTGTACCAACTGCAATCATATGCATGCTAAGAAAATGTAGCATGTATGCAAAAGTCTGCACGCTTGACCATGTATGGATCATAATGGCATGCAGACAAGTGAAGTATGAGCTATGGATTAGTTTGCAAGTCGTCTTAAACAATTTCAATAATGATACAGGTAGGTGGGTTATGTATGGCTATAGTCCCATCTACTTAGATATATATTTTTGTCATAAACAAAATAGTGATATTTTCCTTTGCTACAAGCCAGTGTCTAAGACCATCATCTAACCATTGCTGGTTTACAGAATTAGAGCATATCTCCTGATATAGGAAACATTCTAAAAACAGTAATTCAAAGCTTACTAGGCAATTGAGCTATAGTATTTCCATACAGATATAAAGAAAATGTACTACTTTAGAAAAAAACAAATTAATCTTTAGCTGTGCATTAAAACATTTATGAAATACCTGCAAGAGTCTCAGTCTCTGCTCATTGTTGAATCTCTCCACAGCAGCCCAAAACCAGCGAATTACAATGTGGTTGTCATGGTATCCTGCAAAGAAAGATGCAGGTACTCATGAAGTGTGTTTAGGACTGAATTACATTTATTGTACTGGCTTCATATCTTTCCATTTTGAAAAAAAAAACATTATAGTATCAATGGTTTTGCCCTTAATTCATTACATATGGGTGCTTGTTGAAATCCTAGCCTCTACATACCTCCTCTGTATTCTGTGTTGCTCCTCCAGTCCGCTAGGTCAATTTCTGCAGTTCCAGCAATTACCAGCTCCAGTTCTCGAGCATCAAAGACTGATACCAACCTAGCATCCACTACCTAAGACCCAGAAAACATGTAAATTACTATTATGACACAAAATGAAGTGTGCCAATATCTCATTAGCAATTCTGTCATGACCAACACTGTTTACTATCAGTAATGTTGACAGTTATGTTTTTCTATCATGATTATGACCAAGCATAAACAACCACATCATACCTCATTACTAACACAATGACTTACCTCATAGAAGCCTCTAACAAGACTTTCAGTCTGCTGCACAACACCCCTCTCAATTCGCCACTTCACCATACGTTCAATATATTCTTTCTTGTTCTTTTCTGATACAGGTATGTTGGCCCCGCCAGGCTTCAGTTCCCGCTCTGTGATCTATTATCCAGCCACATGCACAGATTAGTGTGATGTTTACAGTAATGTACTCAAGAAAACATATTACATAAAACAGTTTCTCTGCAAAAAAAACTTTTGGTTAGAAAGCCAGTAACACAATGTAGATTAATCAGTTAATTTTATGTCAGTTTGTGTCACTATACAGGGCTCCAGACTATCTTTTTCCACTAGCAGAACTGGTGCTCCTTAAAAATTTTAGGAGCACCAACACAAAATTTAAGGCCAAATATTTAAGTGATACACCACGGGGGAAAACATTTGAATGGGGGATGAGATTTGGCATGAAATCCACATGTAACTCATTTTAGCTGTATTAGTGATAAATGCTTTATACAATTGACAGAAACAACAATGTGATGTTTTATTTTAAAGGAAAAAGTCAAACAGTATTAGTGCTTAAGAGGAAAAAAATATTAAGTTAAATGCTGCTTTTTAAAACAACAACCAAACAATAAATCTACAGTGAACATAAGGTATGTGGTCAGCCATTATTCCGTCAGTACATCTGTCCCTGCCTAGATTATGTTTCAAGTTGATGTGCTTTACTAGTGTTTCTTTAGGCATTTTGCAATCGAAATTCAGGAACCTAGGGCCTCTTTTATAATGGCTTAGTACAAACAAAAAAGTCGTGAAACATTCATATTCACATTTACACAATTAACACGATTTTTGGATTTATAAAGGCACAACAATTAAAACAAACCCTGAAAAAGTTTGCACATTTACAAATGCTCTGGAAAAGTCATACAAATGTTTTGGAGGAACATCTAGAGGTCAGACAGAAATGTACATCTTATTTTGTTAGTTAATTCTGAGTTAGCTAGTGAAGTGTATGTTAATAAATACAAAAACTATTAACACTCAGCATTTGTTTGTTTATGAATAAATTTATATATACAAATATGTTTATTGTGTGGAATTTAAGTTAGATCTGCGTGTAGTATGCCTACTGAAAAGTATAAGCACCAGCATGTAAAATGACCCCTTCATATTTGAGTTGACCCTGAACAATTAAATGGGAATGTTCTTGGAGCTTGCTGAAACTCACATACGATGCGTGAGCCAAAAACAAGACTTAACTGTTTTGGATTACATAAAATCATATTTGAATATTAGTAATATATAATATTTTAGTGTAAGTCTGGCTATGCAACCAGCCTCACTCCCATGCTAGCTGTCTGTATGTCTGTCAGTTTTAAACTTTTCAGTGGCATTAATTGTGCATTTTTAGCAATGGGTCCAAAACATAGTGCATCCACTGCATACAATAGTAACTTTATACATAATTTAGATGGTTTGTATATTATATAAAAAGTTTAAATAGGAAATGACAAAGTAGTCTGATATGCACAGCGTACAGTACAGTGCTGTTTAGAAATTGGTATTAAATAGACTTTTTATGCTACTGCTCAGGTTAGCAGACTGTTATGAGTTGAGTTTAGGGGTACCCAAATATTATTCATGAATTTTAACACAGGGATCTTTCACCCATGGGCCATTCCACAGAATTGGTACTTTTTGCGTCTCCAAGAAATCATCAGTTGTAATATTACTGTAACACTTAAATATGTAATTCAAAAATAGAACATTACCAAAAAATACATATCAACTTATCAAAATAACGGAAAATGCAAAAGTGACTTAATTTACAGGAAGTTGCATCATATCTAAACTAGGATGCCTAGTAAGTTTCTCTTATCTGTAATGTACTTTTTGGATTTTTTTAATGTTTAATGGGGGGGGGGGCAGCATACTGTTACCATTTTTTTTACATATAAATCCAAAGTTTTATAATTAATACATACAAATAATATCCTTTCAAAGTAAACAGCAAGAGCTTTTGTGACCTTGACCTTTCAGCTAGCAATGAGCAAAATACCAGGTTTTAACATGTGACAGGAATAGCATAGATTGATGTTTGCTCTAGTTGTCTTTAAAGGTTAGATATATAAAATTAAAACATTTTTAAAGGTCATCATGTGTACATTATTAAGCTCATATCCATATCATTCAGGGAGGGTAGCGTATGAGCACTGGCTACTTTTTAGTAGTACATTAGTACTACAAGATTTACATGCACCTTGTAGGTATTTCATGTAGTGATCCTATTCAGTTTATTGCCATATTTACATAGAAATATGTAGTTTGTCGATTATTCTACATTAACACTGTAATCCTTTTAAAGATCTTGGTAATATGCCAATAACTACAGCGATCTCACTGACATAGATGCAGATCCTGAGAGAAGGGCAAAGTACCTCAAGTAAGAAAAGAAGAAATGGAAGAGAGACAGCATTTTGCTAAAAATGTAAAAAATGATTTCAAATAGCCTTTCAACTCTTTTCCATTGTAATTTATACTATATTTTGGACTGGGCCATTGTCAAGGTTAATCCTCTAAGAATACTTTTTTTTCTTAAGTGACAAGTGATCGGCATCCAAAATTAAGGTGCTCTTAATCATTTCAATGAAAACGTATCTAGGAAAAAAAATACATACCTGAAAATAAACTATAATGAGGGACTTAAGTGCTGTTCATATATCTGCAATATATCACATATTTCTAATTAGAAATATGGTACATAGTAATACCTGTGTCTGTAACAGGTTTGACAAAACTATCAAAACCTTTAATCATAAAATATACAGCCTGAGATGATGCGATACAATTTAATGTAATTTTAAGATGTCTTGTCACCTGACTATTTAAAAAAACTGGTGATTTAAGTTATTATAAATTTTGAAAAAGGCACACATTTCGTGGAATAACCCCCTAATCCTCGAATGTGAAGGGGTAACCCCCATTTCATCAACTACATATAGAAGAGGAACACTGGCTTGTTGTACTGACCGCATGAACTGCAGCAGTCACATGCTGCCATTTTTGTCACAATGGCAGTTGTACTACCAGATGGAAATAGTTTGGCCTTCGTCTACTTCATACACTATAAAATCTGAACTTCACATTCTGAGAAATTCCTTTTTTTCCCCTCGTTTGTAGTTATATTGTCTCTGAAATGGTGTTGCAAATGTAGGTTGCGCACATTTTTATACATGTGGTTAATTTGCATTGCTAATGCAGGGTAATTAATGGATGGAAATGGGCCAGTCTCTTAAGAGCACACACGTGTGAATGTTTCTATGATACATGGGGTTTATGACCTGTACAATGCATATCACGGTTTATGCATGGTTTTATAAATCTGACTTTTACTTTTCATATGAAGGGTGACTTTTTGTATGAACATAATCTGTCCTGCAAGAGTTTCTGAATATCCTTTATAAACGAGGCCCCTAGCTCCTGGTTCCTAGTTACTGGCCCATCTGGACCGGGAACTTTTGTAGCTCCTAGTCACTTTCGTGTGTTGCTTTCCCACAGCGTACCAGAAACTGGGACCTTTATGCTAAACAAGCATGGGAGACTCATGAAGCTTATATTTTAAACTTCACATATAATTTTATAGGAAATTTCATCTTGTTAGTAATTTCTTAGTTACTCTGGGGATCTATCGTGATCATAACGGGGCACAGTCTTTTATCTATATTTATACGACCCACAACAGATTTGTAATTCATTATTAGATCGGGCCAGCAGATCAATCTTTGATTTTCCACTGAATAAAAAATTATGTAATGTTATTCTGCTAATAAACGCTAGCAAGCAATATTAGACAAAAGTATATCGGTTATCGATCAAATTTTCTGATGGAGAAATACAGACACGAGCAAAAAGGTATTCACTTATTAAACGTATATTAAATGTAACTGAGGTACAAAAATAATCTGCTCAGTTTTTGTTCTGCTAGTTCTGTCTTGTTTCCCTGCACTTCTGCGTAATTTCCAAGTTAGAGCCTTGCTTGTGGTTAATCAATGAGCAAGTTATTGCTGTATGTCCCACCTCAGGAGTGACTCTGAGGAACTACAATCGGATCAACTTCCTAAACCCGACAGAATTTCCTGGTTCTGAAAAAAAGATCTTGCGGTGGGAAAGTGCCATATCTCGCTCACACGCACATACACACAAGCACACACACACCAATTCTTGTTCTCCCAGGGTGATTCACGTGATAATGGTTTAAAAAAAATGGGGCATATTTTCAAATTGCACTGGTGCACCTAGTTATAACAATTAGTCGCACTGTCTCCAAAAATGGTCACAAAATGTGACTAAATGGTTGCACTCTGGAGCCCTGATACATATATGCCACATGCTCTACATTTCCCCATGGTAAATGGTCTATCATGCAAGGCAGAGGCACATCCTGCCTTCTTATATTAGATAACAGTGCAGCTTATGTTTTTTTTCCTCTATACTGCTTATTCCAATGACTTCATCATAAAAACATCAACAAACATGACCTGTCCAAAGACTTCTTCATTGACAGTGAATGTAAGATCCAGCATGTCATTAATGTCATTATCCTTCATCCACTGCAGACTCTGGTGAAACTCCTCATCCAGGTATTCCAAGTCACTAAGGTCACAAGGACTGGGGAGGGCATAGAGTGGGGAAAGATGAGTTACAATCATTAAAAACCACACATAGGCCAATGCTTGATTCTTTACAAATACAGTGGAAAACGCTTATAGTGATCACGTCTGTCTGAGCGAAATTGATCACTATAAACAGATGATCATTATAACAGATTTTTTTTCTTCTTCTTTATGACTATATTTCTCTAATCTAATTGAGATTTGTATATTTATTACAAAATGGACAATGTCACTTTTCTTAAATATCGACGATTTCAAGATACAGCACAGCTGCTTCAAACGCTTATCAGATTGCAGTACTGTACAAATTAAATTACTGGTCTGTGTACTGTACATAAATATTCAGTTCAATTCAGTTCATACAGTGCATTTTCATAACATAACACTGTCTCAAAGCGCTTACTGTAGTTTTGCTCATGCATCTTGGTGCCTTGTTTATAAGAGTTTATCATAAGCATAGATGAGTCTATATTTGTCATTGAGAGAAAATTACTTTCTTTTTCCCATCATGTTTTCCGTGCACGCTCCATAAGCCTCATCTAATCAGAAGCAGACGGGTTACCGCAAGTAAAAGTAAGGAGATTAAAGTAAAAAAAATAAATAAATAAAATAAAAAAATTCCATATGTTGTCATGTATAAAAAGACCCAAATATCCATATCCATGATCCGTATAAGAAGTTGATCACTATAACTGTGATCATTATAAGCGGTTTCCACTGTATCAGATTATGCACCAGCAGACTTACATGCGCAGCAGTGCTTTGTAAAAGGGCCGGGTAAAGAAGGCATCAAGCAGGTATTGATGAATTAGTGCCAAGCCCAGGATACGTCCACTGAATCGAAACCTAGGGATGACATAACATTTTCAGCAACATTGACAAGCTCACATATAAAATACCATGCATAAATGCATACATACATACATGCATACATACAAACTGACTTCTATCAGAACTCACCACTCATGATGATTGTCCACAAAGGCAGACATTGGGCTGATTTGGACTGTGTAAGTATCATTGGCTGAGTACTCAAACAGGCCATAGTAAGGGTTGAAAAGCTCACGAGACACTAAGAAAAAGAATTCCCTGGAAGGGCCGCTATAATCCAACCTGGTTCAGAAGTTCACATATAAAGAAAAAGTTTTAATGAGGCCTTAATGAGCTTTAACAATTTTTGTGCATACTATTTTCAACAATTTCTTTTCTAATTCTATTCCATAACACCCATTTCCTCATTTTAGCAAAGACAAAAACATCAACTTTTCAAACTTTCAGCAGTCATTAGTTGCTCACTAAACAGGCTGTTCTTTAGTAATTCAGAAAAAAAGAGTGTGATAGCATGGAGACCCACCCTTCTTCTCCCACAAAGCTGACATAAAGTTTGCTCCTCTGCAGGTCCTTTCGGGAGTAGCACATGATCTGATTGAAGGCATCCTCCAGAAGGTGGTCCCTCCGAATAATCAGTCTGGGTACAGAAATTGGAAACGCATAATGAGATAGATATTATCAATCTATTATGGGAAGCACTTTCAAAGTTAGACTGAACATGACAATGTTGTAACTGGACTGATATAAAGATTCAGATGGCACATTATTATTAAGGTGCGGATGCTAACGCATTACTATTGTGCTAACAAACAAAAAGTCTAACAGAAACCAAGTAACAGCTAATGGACACAGTTAGATAAATGGATAAACTGAACTTACCTTTAGCTGCATGCACACTACCTTATAAGTAACAATACAAAATTAAACATTACATAGTGCACATTTTAGTTCTTAGCAACAAAATGAATAGACCAAAGTTTCTCTGAGGAATTTTCAAATGCCGAAAGGGGCAGGCACATCCATATAAACAGGAACCTGACTATTACTGATTGACAACAATTTTAACCAATAACCTGCTGACTAATACTAACTCAACAAGAGGACAGAGTGGGTAGCGTATAAAAACACTTAAGATTAATTAAACTCGCAGACAGATCACAATAAATACAATAGAACTGGAATGTCATCCACTAATAGGTTCTTATAGTCCTTTTTAATACAAGCCATAATAGAAATTATAAGATATGCAAGATACAGTACCAGTCAAAAGACTGAGTATGCCAAGCTGCCTACAAAGGAGAGTGATGGTATCACATCACGTGACCTGGCCACCTGACCTAAACACAGCAGAATTGGGGTGAATCTCATTATGCGTACTTGAATATACTTCTGTTTTCATATAGCCGTTTTACATCATCTTCCACTGCTGATGACCAGTTCCAATACTCAAGAACAGAAGCACAGAGGATGGTAAGAATCCCTGGATGTCATTCTTGCCACACCCCAAATATCAAGGATGCATCGAATGGATCCTTTTCAAACAAGACCAATCCCATAAGTCATTGCGATCCAAGTTTGTACTTGTGAAGCAAGACAGTTAGCAAGACTGGTCTTGCCAAGACCACAAGTACAGTATGATCTTCATGTTCTTGGTATTGAGAAATGCCCATGGTTTTGGAGAAGTTCACCCAGAGAGTGAAGGAAAAGCAGCCAATGAATACTCAGCATATGTGGAAACTCCTTCAGAATTAGGGCTGCTTAATTAGTCAAAAAAAAAAACAACACAATCTTGATTCATACGGGTATGTGACCTCATTTCTAAATTACAATGGTTCTTCTGCATTATATTACACCAGCTGGATCAAAACAAGCGCTCCTACTTTTTCCCAGAGAGTCTCAAGTGCCCCATAATTCTGCATTCTCTTTAAAGGCTGCTTTTCCTCCGCACCAGGTACTATACTTTTGGTACTTTGAGAAAGTACCAAAAGTATAGTACTTCAACGTGTTGTTTTTCTACTGGTATAAAAACTGGTACCGGCACTGAATGACATCACAACGCGAGGTGGGGTATTTTGTACTGTATTATAAAAATGGCTGTAATATATAATAGGGCAGGAACACCAACGCTGCATGTTATGCACATGCAGTTCTTACATCGATAGTCAGCTAGATTAAGATCAGATGTTTTCTTACTTTCAATTGTGTACAGACATATCACAGAAAGTTTAGGTTTTGCAAAATATGTTTTTACTCTGTCATAGGAAAAAAACAAGTTCTGATATTTTAATTATTATTTCTTTTCAAGATTATCTAGGATATGTTTAAAAATCAGTTTAAAGTAACCTCCGTTGCTTTTGCCTGAGTGCTGCATGCGTTCCCTGAGACAATCATAATTTTCATCTTTGCTGTTTAAATCACTCCTACATGGGTTTGTGAGAAATGTATGTTGAACTCCTTTTTTGTTTTTAATACCCCAATATTTATTACAAAATCACATTGCAATACTTAGAAATTTTCCAATGCCGTGCTGCCCTAGTATATTATATAAAATATACTTAGTGACAAAAAAAGTTAAGCACCCAGAAGTAATGGTCCGATTTGAATGTAATTTGGTACATGTGCAAGACCAGCGATGGGTATGTAAATCATTCAATTTGCTAGGAGCTGACACGTGCAGTCACCAGACACAGAGGACGCCTCGTAGATGCATTAGACAGCAGTACCAACACTTGACAGAGTTTGATAGGGATCGCATTGTGGGTTTGCATGAGGCTGGATGGTCATATCGTGCAATTGCCCAGCATGTGGGGCATGCAGATGACATAGTTACTCGATGTTGGAACTAATAGGCACGTGAGGGCACCTCCACAAGTTGTGAAGGTTCCAGTCGCCCAAGACAGACCACACTAAGAGAGGATCGTCGTATTCTGCGCCAAGTGTTACAGAACACCATGACATCTGCGCCTGCCATTCAGATATAGGTATTAGACGTTCTACAAGACCCCGTGTCTCAACGACTGGCATCAGCTGGACTACAGGTTCAATGTCCCATGTGTAGGCTGCTGTGTAGAGACGGCTACATTTGGAGTGATGCCGTAACTGGGAGACATGGACTGATAACAAGTGGCAATGCATGTTCAGCAGTGAATCTCAGTTCTGCATTACCACGGATGACTCATGTATGCATATAGCGGCACCAAGGGGAGAGGACCAGTCCTGCCAATGTTGTAGAGAGGCACACTGGCGGAACTCCTGGCATCAGGGTGTGGGGAGCCAGAGGGTATGACTTCAGGTCATCTCTGCTAGTGATTTGGGGGACCCTGATAACACAGTGCTATGTCAGTGACATCCTGTGTCTGCATGTCTTACCAGTCCTGAGACATTGCCCATCCACACATGGCACATGTGTCTATGGACTGCCTTGCATCATGTTGAGGTCCTCCTGTGGCCAGCCAGGTCCGCTGATCTTTCCCCAGTCAAACACATGTGGGATCACCTCGGACGTCAACTCAGACCCAGTGCCAATCTGCAGGATCTTGAGGGCCACTTACAATAGCTGTGGGCCACCACTCCCTTCTGCACCATATCGCAGCATGTATCCAGGCCCGAGGGTGGGAGGGGGTGCCACACCCTACTGACCTGGGGCCAGCAGTGTGCCCATACTGACCTGGGGCCAGCAGTGTGCCCATACTGACCTGGGGCCAGCAGTGTGCCCATACTGCCAACTCTGTTGTCTGCTTGATCTGATTTTATAATCATTGCGATACAGTCACACGACCTTTCACCATGTGGAGATTTATTTCACCACTGCATCTGGGTGCTTAAATTTTTTTGTTACTGAGTATACTTTATTTCTCTTGATGTTATCAAGATCTCTGGTTCTTCCAACCAGATCGCAGTTAAAGCTTGGGTTACTTCATTTGCCTATGCATCCTTACTTATTTTTTTTGCCTCATTTATCATTGTTTTCTAAGTTTGCAACGATGGATGTATAATGTTTCAGAGGCAGGCTATTTGCACAATCGAAAAACAAAGAACACATTTCAAGAGTCACTCCAAAGTACCAAAAAAGTACCCCTTTGGCACTTTTGATATTGGAACTTCTGGTATGGCTGTCTCGGTTATCCTAACTGAATGGCTATTTGAGCATTTCCTTTCTGTTATCAAAAGCTGATATGCCAAAATCCAAAATCAATCATATGTTTGGCATAATCATGTTTTATCGTATTTCCTTTGGCAGTAAACATTTGAATTTGGAAAAAAAAATTCTTACAGAAAATTGTGATCTCAATTCTATGCAAAAAAAATCGTGATCCTAAATTGTAGAGAATAGTTCAAATAAACCTTTCTGTGGGTAGACATGTCTGACCTTTTGACTGGTACAGTATATCTGTCTTTACGGGACCAATATGAGTGACTGAAGTGGCTCTTTAACACTGAATCAACATGAGTTATGTTAAATGACATTTAAGGTGCAAGAGCTTCTACATACTCAAACACTGTTTAGTTTGTTGCAGAGAAAAATCAGTTTACTGTATCGTCTTGTTTTTTTATCATATGGTTAATTAGCAAATTCCAGCCAAATGGCAAAAATTAGTCCATTCATTAATGCTTTAGTGCTAAACGTACTTATTTTTCCATCCATCTCTCTAAAGCAGTGTTTCTTAACCCAGTCCTCGGCGAACCCCAGACAGTCCATGTTTTAGCTTCCTCTCAGCTCCCAG
>JAODJU010000001.1:31874357-31893334 GCA_026776725.1 Gnathonemus echidnorhynchus
GTTTTGGCACCGGTACCGTTTTAAAAGTATCGATTTGGCACCGGTATCGAAAAAACCCCAAACGATACCCAACCCTAATTATTAGTGGCCTATCCATTCCATTAGAGATTTTTGTCTCCAATGACCCTAGCCTACCATTCCAGTATGCCTAGTACCTGTTAAAATGTCCTTGAATGGTACAGGTAGTATGGCCCAGCAGAACAACTTGCACGCTCAGTGCCACAAAGACTGTAGATATAAAGCTAGCTGCATATGTACTGCATGGTGCATATGTAGTGTAGGGGAACAAACGGCCTTGCGGTATTTTTGGTATGCAAGCTTACCAGGGGAACTCTGTGGGGAAGAAACCGGTGAGCCACGGCCAGACTGACAATAGTTGGGGTGCAATAAGGCATGCGGTGGAATGTACGACATCACATCCTCTTCAAACAAGCTGCAGGGTGCAAAGAACAGACAGAAATCTTCAAACACACTGTCACATGGAGCAACTGCCTATATTTCCTATGAGGCCATAAGGGTAACTTTATAAAAAAATGCCATAAAACAAAGTAAAGTTTCACCTGAGTAAGATGACTAGGTCAGCATCACTAGACAGACGAGCCAAACCAGAAACTCCTTCACTGCGAATAAACTGTACCTTCTCCCTGTAGACAGAAACACTACTTTACTATGTAGTTCAAGTGGGCTTGTGATAACCTAACCAGAACATCGAGTTTAGCTTAAGACTTTCAAATATTGTTGAAGTGTGGAAAATTATTGAAATACAGTGGTACCTCAGTTCTTGAACTCATTACAACTTGAATTTCTTAAAAGTCGAACCAACCAGTTCGAAAAAAAATGACCTAGAACTTGATCTAAATCTCAGAATTCGAACCATGAAAGCCAACCTAAGATAACTTGTACACGCAAGGAAATGAGTCACACGGCACATCTCTCAGCGGAAACAAAGGGTAACGCTTCAATCTCAGCCTCGCATTTGCTGTGATAGCATCCTTTGTTGGTGATAGTGCTTTTTTATTGAAAATATCAGGTAATACACTGTACTTTACATAATTTGCACACATACACTGTACTTTATATCACCAAAAAGTTATGCAATAGTTGTACAAATGTTACAACCTAAAAGCTTGCGATTTATGAACAAATTAAGGAATACAGAGTAATAATAAAAATAAACAATGGACCGCATGGCATAGTCTAGTGTTGGCACAGTGTTGGGGCATGGCTTGGGGTTGTCACGATCTGCCAAGCAGGGACCGGGGAAGCAGGGACAGGACTCAAGTGATCGGGAACCACGGGGTTTAATTGAGAACAGGCAGAACAACACAATGACAATAAAGAGGACTAATGACAACAACCAGAATCACACGGGGATTCCACATGAGGTTAACGAGGGGGCATGGCACATGGAAGAAGTGGACGATCGGGGCGGGACAGGGGTAGTGTTGGGGTACATTCTTTATCGTTTTGGAAGCCATTAAGAAGAAAATGCTTTTCTTGTTTTATCCTGTTCATTTTGTGTTTAAATGCTTAAAAAAACATATTTGGGTGTAATTTTTTGGGGCTGGGAACCAATTAATTGGTTTTCCATTATTTCTTATGGGGAAAATTCGATCAGAACTCGAACTTTTTAGGATTCAAACCTGAGTTCTGAACAGATTAAGTTCGAGTTCTGAGGTACCACCATTTATAGTGAAATACTTCTGTTTTTTTGCCTAGAAAAAACAATATAAAGGGGAAATAAAATAAATGGAAATGGCAGCAGGTACTCTGCCACAACTGTCAACCTACCTGAGTGAATGATTTCTGATCAACTCTGGCTGTCTTTCTTGCAAGATCTCAAAGATGTTAGGTTGCCGTAGAAATGCCACAATTTTGTCATTGTAGGCTACAAGAAAAGCCAGTCTTCATCAGTCAAGTAACACTGAAAAGTTGAGGTATGCCCTGTGAATGATCTCTTTTCATTGGTATCCCCACGAGACCCATATTGGTCTATGTTGTATCACCAAATAATGTTCTTTACTGCTTCAGTTTTAACCTCAAAGCTTTTGTGTTTATACTCACCTACAGGTACCACATCCTGATACTGGGTGCGACTGATTGTGTTAAAGGTATTGGAGGGACGAGGCAGGACAGGGGGATTGGCGTGTCGAGGGTCATCACCCACCTAAAATACAGTAGAATAACAGAGTCAATCGAAATTTAATAATCTTTTCGGTTCTAATCGGTTCTAGGTCTGCCATGAATATATCAAGCCGTTAATCTATTTTCTATACTTGCTTGTCCTATGCAAGGTTCAGAGCCTAACACAGCTAAAGGGCAAAGCAGGGAATAACCCAAGAAAGGGTGCCAACCCATCTCAGGATACTCACAACATTCACACACGTTAAAAAAAAGTGTGGAAAAAAAGTACGTCAGGAAGATTAGATTACAAGGCCCTAAATATTTGCATAATTCAAAGAAGAAAGCATCCCCAGTTAAACTAGACTGAAAGGCAGACTGTCCGTGGGTCGCCTAGCACTGCTGGGACCAGGGTTTGAGTCTCCGCCCTGGCTCTATGTGTGTGTGGATTCTGTATGTTCTCCCTGTGTTTGGTTCTCTGGGTTCCCCCTTGAGTCCAAAAACAGGTTAAGGTGACCTGGAGCTGCCAAATTGTCCAAAGGTATGAATGACAGTAATGGAAGAGGGTTTTAAGGGAGTAAAAACTTAAATATTTTGGTCCAACAGCAGTATATTATATAGAGTGGGTGAGTGCATGAGTTCTTTATCTGTGGTTTCCACTGTCAAGCGAGGAAACAACATTGTTATGGTGTTAGATGAGAGAGATCCATGTCAATTAGACAATATATTGGTTATCGATCAAATTTTCCAATGCAGAAATATGGAGGCAAGCAAAAAATGCATTTGTTAATTTTGTTAAACTGAAGTACAGAAATAATTCTATCTGCTCAATTTTTCCTCTGCTGGTTATATCTCTTTTACCCGCATTTCCGCATCACTTCCAAATTAAAAGTGGTGCTTGTGGTCAACTATTCAGCAAGTTATCACTCTATGCAGCTCCCCTGTAGTTTGTGTTCAAACGAAAGGTACTAGTCTAAAGTGGGTACTAAAAAAAAAAGAGTTCCAGAACTGCCTCAGAGGAACTACAATTGGGCCAAGTTCTTGTGGTGTGAATGCAACAAAAGTTCCTGGTCCTGGAAAAAAGTTCCTGCAGTGTGAAAGTGTCTACTGGCAGACAATGGGTGCTCACCTCGCCAGCGCTGTGACTGCGCTGGCGATTTAGGTGCTGACGATGGGCTAACAGGCTGCTGGGCCTTGCACTCTGCAGGGGAAGTCGAGGGTCTATAAAAGTGGTGGTCCTACTGTTGTGGTCCACAAAGAACGGCTGTAAACACACAGAGAATAAAAACACACAGAGTGCAAAAAATACTGAAGAAAGTACTGCATGACATTCAAACCCAATAAATAAAAAAAAGATACATTAGAACATATTTCTTCTAACAGAGCAAAAGGTCACTGATAAATTTGCCATTAAAATCATTCAGGCTTCATTTTTTACACCCAGATTTAATGAACTGTGATAAACAATATTAGACAAACTAAGGCAAAGAACTATAAAATGAAAGGCAAAGGTAAAGAATTCATGAATGAAATATTAATTGGTTAATAGTTCAAATTAAAATGGGACTTACAAAAACAACACAAAACACTCAATAACTAAGATAAACTAAATTATTATTAATAATGAATTAATAAATTAAGAACATAATTGCAAAATATATTTGAAAATGCAATTTAAAAAGAGGAATAACTGAATTCACAAATTGAATTAAGAATTCAGATTTCAATCTGCCATTTGAAAGGGCTATTTGCTTTCCATTTGCATTTCCATTTTCCAACTGCTTTTCCTTGTCATATTATCTATTCCATTTTACATGAGAAATGTGAGCATAAGCATTATTCAGCGATCATGTAATGGCATAACCCAACAGGCAAAACAGGAAATAACAGCACAAATATTTTTAAACAGCACATCACAAAAAAACAATTACATCTCAGAAAATAAAGCAGCACAAACAAAAATTTTAACGGCATAAACTGGCACAAACATGGCACAAACATGGCACATGATTTTTATCACATTGTGGGGATAAAATCTGAAACATTGGGGAGACCAACTTTACGCAAGTTCCAAACCTATAGCTAGGGTATGAGATGATGTAGCTCTCTAACCTGTCAGACAGTTTGTTGTATCCCATGGCTAATTTGTATTTTTTGGCCTGGTTTTACCAGTACAAGGCCCAAAGTGTCACGGAATTGCACACGGAATTCGAATAGGTATACAAAAAGGAAAAGCAAACGGAAAATGGAAGTGCAAATAGAAAAAGGAATTGCACTTTTAAATTCCAGATTAAAATCTGTATTCCTGATTTAATTTGTGAATTCAGTTATTTTTCTTTTATTCCTTATTAATTTATTAATTAATTAATGTTTTTTAAAGTACTTAGTGTTTTATGTTGTTTTTGTAAATCCCCTTTTTAATTTGAACTGTTTATTGGTTTGATATTTTATCTGTATGTTCCTTTAAATAATTCCTTGCACAATTTGTTACGGATTAATTACATGCTTTATTACATTTTTGGCAGGATGGAACAAAATCTTGGTCTTGATTTTTAATTTGTAGACCTGAGCTATCCACCTCTGCTAATAACAAGCAGAAACATCAAGTATGAAAATAAATTGAATTAAGTGAGCTGGTGATTTGCTGACAGAAACAAAGCAAAAGAAAATGGATGGTGCAGAAATGTTAGCCCTAACCTTTCCAGTGTGGTCATGCTTCATTTCCCAGCCACGGGGCAGCTCCAGTTGCTTGTTGGCGAACATATTGAGGAAGGCCACCAGGTCACGATTGTGCTGGTAGCGTTCAAAGTGGTGTGTATCACGCCTCACCTTGCTTATCATGTGCTTCAGACAGGTATTACTTGTAAACATGCGATAGGCACTCTGGGGGATAAAAGAAAGACTGCCTAAACGCTGGGGGACTGAGGTGTGACATAACCAGGAATTAAACAGCTGATAAAACTATGATTACGAATTTCTGTGCTAGTTCCCATTTTAACACTTGCAATTTTGTATTTGACTGAACCTTCTGAGGAAACTTCAATAGTCAAGCTGCATGGCTTGACCATTATCTAACTAAAAGAATAAAGTTTGATTTTTTACTGTTGCAGATAAATACGATGAACTCACAGGGTTGGAATGCAACACGGTGAAAAAGTCAGGGCTGGTTAGAAATTTGGCGCTAGGAGATTGAAGGAGCTGTGCGAGACGCGTGCGAGAGCTTGAGTGGGGTACACTGCCATCCCGTCGGTACTCTGGAAAAAAAACATAACAGCTCGACATTCTGCCCAGGAGTCTACCAAGGACACTATAGATGCCGTTATGTATTGGCACTGAATAGCAGCACTGACAGCTACATCAGCATACCAGGGATGGAGTGGTACATCAGGTCGCTGTCGTCAGAAGGAGTTTCAGATAGCGGCTCATCTGGCTGCTCATTAGTCATGGTTCTGCGAATACTCTGGTACCTGGGGAGGAGATGTTGAAGTTGAAAAAAATAAAGAGTTTACTTAGCTATTTTCCTGGCAAAAAAACAAAAGAATAAAATGTTTGCATTGTAGTTACTCTCAACACTTAGCAGGATAAATGGTGTGAAGGCTGAATTATTGTCTGACCTGCGGTTTAATTGCTCCATTTGCTGGATAGAGTTAGACCTTTGCAGCACCTGGGGGGCAGGGGGGGCGGTGGGTCGTTGCCACGTGGTGGTGCGGTTCACATGATCAACGTAGAATATGCGTCCATGACTGTCAATCCGGGCCTCCCAATCTTGATATGCAGGAAAGGTGTCTGTATATTTATTCCGTAACCCCCACTCTCTCTCTTCCTCTCTCTCTCCCCCCCTCTTCCCTCCCACACTCTCCATCTTACACACCCACACACATGTTTATATTCATATCTTCGTGGGGACCGTCCATTCATATCTATGGGAAAAACCTTAATCCCAACAATGACAACCTTAAACACTACCAAACCCTAACCATAACCATAAGTAACCAAACAAAATACAAGACTGACATTTTTGTAACAAATTTATATAAAAGTCAGTTTCCTTTAAAGGGGAACCAAAAAAAAAGGTTTTTATCACATTGTGGGGACATTTTGTCCCACAAGATGAAATATATATCTCTCACTCACACACACACACACATCATTGTGGGGACTCTCCATTGACTTCTATGGGCATTACTCTAACTTTTACCTAGCCTTAACCTTAACCATATGGAACTAAACAAAATACAAGACTTTTGGCTATTTTTGATTGCATTCACATACATTATATGAACAAAAATATTGGGACACACCTCTTAATCACTGAATTCAGCTGTTTCATTCAGACCCATTGCACAGGTGTATAAAATCAAGCACCTAGCTATGCAGTCAGGTGTACAAACATTTGTGAAAGAATGGGTCTTAATGGGACTATAAGTTTAAGTTGTTTACTAGTTGTATTGTGTTTTTGTTATTTAAGTTTATATTTAAATGTACACAAGTCAGTATTCAATAAATGCTAAGTTGAGAAATTTTGTGTATCATTTGTTGTTATTAATGTGATATTTTATCATGCAAATAGAGGGGGAAAAATTTTCAGCCAAAAAATATCGGCAGCATATATCGGCCATCGGCTGATCCTGAGTCCTAAATATCAGCATCGGCTATTGAAAAACCCATATTGGTCGACCTCTAATGTAGAAGCATTTGGGCACAACAGAAGCTAAGCAACGAAGTGGCAGACTATGTAAAGTGACTGAGCAGGGTTGCCGAGTGTTGAGGAGCATAGTGCATAAGTCACCAAAGCTCAGTTGACTCAATAACTACAGAGTTCTAAGCTTCCCCTGGCATTAACCACAGCAGAAAAACTGCGCTGGGAGCTTCATCATATGGGCTTCTATGGCCAGGCAGCTGCATGCAAGCCTCACATCTCCAAGCACAATGCCAAGCGTCAGAAGGAGTCGTATAAAGCAGGCCACCAGAGGACCATAGAGCTTTGGAAATGTGTTGTGTGGAGTGACGAATCACGCTTCTCTGTCTGACAGTCTGACGGATGAGTTTGGTTTTGGTGGAGAACATTACTTGCCTGACTGTCTTGTGCAGACTGCAAAGTGTGGTGGAGGAGTGATAATGGTATGGGGTTGTTTTTCAGGGGCTGGGCTAGACCCCCTAGTTCCAGCAAAGGAAACTCTTAATGCTTCAGCATACCAAGACATTTCAGACAATTCTCTGATAACTCCAACTTTGTGGGAACAGTTTGGGGATAGCCTTTTCTGTTCCAGCATGACTGTGCCCAAGTGTACAAAGCAAGGTCCATAAAGACATGGTTGAGTGGGTTTGGTATGGAAGAACTTGACTGACCTGCCCAAGGGCCTGATCTCAACCCTATCGAACACCTTTGGGACGAACTAGAATGGAGATTGCGAGCCAGGCCTTCACATCCAACATTAGTGCCTGATCTCACAAATGCTCTTCTGGATGAATAGACAAAAATTCCCATTGACACATTCCAAAATCTTGTGCAAAGCCTTCCCAGAAGAGTGGCAGCTGTTATAGCTGCAAAGGGGGGGTACAATCTCCATATTGATGCCTATGGATTTAGATTGGAACGTCATAAAAGTTCCTGTAGGTGTAATGGTCAGGTGTCCCAATACTTTTGTCCATATTGTGTGTTTTTATAAAACTGAGGTTTATATTGTGCAAAGCTCAAAAAATCTCCCCACAAGCAAAAAAGTAAATTGTACCACATTGTGGGGCCAACTGGTCCTTACAATGCGGTAAATACGAACTCACACATGTAAACACATACACTGGCACATTCACCACTTACTTGGGGGCAGGGGCTCATCCACTCTCTGGTAGCGACTGACATCATGTCGTACTGAGGGGAGGGACCGCACTGGCTGATGTCCATTGAACCGGGAGCCTACTTTCACATAGGGGGGAAAGTAAATCAAACCTGCATAAAAACTGGTTACAAAAACAACTGTGCTTTCTGGTCCATCCAGCACAAAAGATAAAAGATAATCTTTAAAATCAATGTTTTTAAAAAAAACTAATTAATAAAATTAATCAGCGGGTCTGTATACTTTTAGATGAAAATGAAAAAGAAGCATGGGAGTAAAATACAATATGTAATATATAATCATGAATATTACGACAGATATTGTGATTGGGATTTGATTTGCGAGGTCGGCATGAATTTGCAAAACTATTCTCACAACACTTTTAAACCCTGGGTCAGACGTCCTGTGCAATGCGCATCCTAAAATGCAGCCTTTACGATTTGCTAATCGTCTAGTTTCAAACTGCGATTTTGATTTGAAATTGATAAATCATTAAATCATTCACCCCTATCAAAGACCCAACACCGGACAAGGGAGATGACTCTCATGACTCTCCATCTTATTTCAGTATGGAGTGATGTCCACTATCAACACCAATATGCAGAGATCATACACAACCATCATGTGTGGGAGGAAATAGGCCTATGTGGAGAACTGTCCCAAAAGTCACTATTTTATTTGTCTATTAATGATACATTCTATACATTATCAGACATGTTTGGAAAATTCAGTACTCATTCAAGCTCCAGTTTAGTGAGTTAATTGCTGTTTCCAACTTACAAATGTGCCTTTACAGATATCTTTGCTCCCAAATTTTTACTCTGTAGGCTTGTAATAACTGCAGACATAGCAGATTCAAACTGGATTAAAATTACGGACCTTGGCGGATCTAATTGCATCAATTACATCATGTCCCCAGGTAAAACAAATCCCATCGGAATAAGGCTTTAGCAAATAAACATACAGCATATGGCAAGCAAATTATAGTACTGTTTCATTAAATACCTCCTACACACAGACATAGCAAGGAATGTTTTAATAATAAAAAAACAGTATCTAGGTTAAATAGTTGATGTAAACAGAATAATTAATAATTCTGCATAGATTGTTGCTCCATAGCTTACACGACTTTGCTAATTCGCCTTACTCTGTGTACTCTGTGTTCTTTTTCTTAAAAAACCTCAAATGATACAGTACATAGAGACAACGGCAACTTAAATTTATCACAGTAATATTTGAAGTAAGCATGTTCAAATATGTCTTATTTTGATACTCCGGTCTAACAATAGTTTGCACAAATGATAAATTAGTAAGAATGTTGCAAAAGTACATTCCTCTTTGCAACTGCCAATATTAATTTCAAAGTTGAACAGATAAACCTTTAAAGTAAAGCCTATTAATAATTAATTAATCCATTGGGTATATTCAATTCAATACCAATTCTCCAGCATTGTCTACCATAACTTTTACAATTTCTTGTATGGTACAGATCATTCATTAGTCACCCAATAAAGACTTAGTTAGCAAACATATTTTGTTTGCCCTTTCTGTTCTCAAGACCAGCCCTTACCTGTATCTTCATCCAACTGAGTGACGAGACACACTGAATCCACAGATGTTCTTGCCCCCAAAGACACGTTTTGTTCCTCCTGGGAAATGCCACCAGCTGCCTGTAAACTTGGTCTCCTTTGCCAGATCTCCTCTCCTTCATTATCACCTTCATTTTCTGGGCCCTCTTGATTCTCATCATTTATTGGGCCAGACTCAGGATCCCCACCTCCTTTATCAGCTACATCACTCCTTGTGGCAGCAGTATCAGTGATATTCCTCTCTGTTGGATCGGCATCAGAGGAAGCCATAAAGCATTCTTCACTTATCTATATAAAACAAAAAAGTATCATGATACATCAAAAGTTTCGGGATACTTCAACAAGCATTTTGCACACACAATAATTTGCCTTTAATGTCCTATTAACTAATTAACTGATTAGTTGTTATTATTAAGGGTCCAAAGCACATAGTGCTGGGTACTCCCAGCACCATTCTGGGGACACCACTCAAGGCGGGCCGCATTTTGGCAATAGGGGGGCGCTACAACTAAAAACTGACAAAATCTCCTGACTTCTTTGGTCAATCCACGTGAAATTTGGCAGATATGTACTAGGGCCAAGCCTGAGGTCAGACACATACAATGGCAATCATAAGTCATAAAATGTTGGCCACCATCAGCCAATCAAAATCAAGCAGCCATTTGACAGGCTTAACATTGACCAATCCAAACCAAATCTTGACAATCCATTTGTCCTCCACCCCTCAGCCCACACTGGTAAAGACACAACAGACTGCCAAAAGGGGGAGCTAAAGCGACCATTTTTGCATTTCTGCCTATTTCTGCAGAACTGTCAAGCATAGAGTTGAAATTTATTGCCAGGCCAATTAAATGTGTTATGCCAAATCAAACATCATATAGAACTTGGTTTTGCATTGTTGAGTTTTTCCCTATTTCATTTAAGTCTGAAAACAGGGTTTTTGGAACACGTCCTAGGTTTTTCACACAGCTAATATAAATCTGGTATCATTCAAATCAGCAGACAGTCCGTATAAATAGTTATGAAAAAAATCTTAAACTTTCTGTAAGGTTTGGCCTCCAGCCACACCCAGACAATACCTGTGCCAAGTCCATTTCAATCAGACAGTTATATCTCGTGTGTGCTTCGGCCAATCCTCACCAATCTTGAATTCATACTGTAGGACAGTACCGGGGGAGGGCCCTCCAAATTTGATGTTCATCAGTCAATAGGGGGCGCTACAGCAATGTAACGTGTGTCTAAACCTGCAAAACCAGTGCAACTGACATTTTTCTCATTTCTGTTCGAGTAACATATTTAGGGCTGAACGATTTGGGGAAAATATATAATCGCGATTTTTCTGACAGACATTGCGATTACGATTTCATTTGCGATATATTTTTTATGTCAAGCTTCAGTTAAATATTCAGTGTGTAGTAAATTCAAAAAATATGATGCACATGGATTACCATCAAAATATTAACTGGTGTATATTATAATACAAGGATAAGAATTTAAAGATGTGGTGTGTTAATTAAAATAATAATGAAAACAATTGCAGCAAAAAGAAAAACAATAGCGAACTTGCAGGTAACTGCTGATTACCCCCCTAATAACACTAGAACCACCTTTTCCCACGCCAATGAACAAGCAAGAACTACTTCGGTGTATGCAGCCCCTTTGTTTGCGCAAATGTTTCATTAGTGTTAATAACAGCAGGGAATCTAACATTCTCAACCAAAAAGCCGTAATCATAACAGAGTGGCTATTCTATCCTGAAACCGTAAAGCTGGAATTTTTTTAAACGTAGTATGCATTTTACAAAATTTGAATAAAGTAGTTTATTGGTGATTTCACTGGTGATTGCTTTTTAACAACTGTATACGGTTATTTTATATACAAATCAATTCAGATTAAACAAAAAAATGTATGTGTGCAGGGTTGCAAACTCTTTCAGACTCACGCAAGAAATCTTACGGCAAATCTATAATATTCCATTCTGAACTTAAAATTAGCTGCATCAAAAACGTTAGGAAAGTTTGCAAACCCTTCAGACTATTTACAAGGTAATAAAACTTTTACATACATGTAAATGTGTGTGCAGAACAGAGAACAGAAAATCTCACTCCATGCAGCTGACCAAAGTTGGCAACCCTGCATTTTATTTGAAATGAGAAGTAAAATGCAGTTTGACTGAAGCAGCTTATCATTCCTTTGCCTTGTTACTCGGACAAATACAAAATGAATGAATAAACATTACATGCGTCTCTTTTTGTATCTTTTCTAAATAAGACCGCGTGCCCATACCCAACTGTAATAGCGATTAAAGCAATCAATTCTTTTAGTATTTACGTTAAAGCGAGGCTTTTTTTTATTACTGTTGTGGGATTAAGATTAATTTTACACAATTAATCTTTGGGAATATTTTAATTAATAAGCACAAAAACAAATGACAAACACGACTGTATTATGGGTTTTAATGCTTTTTTGGGAGTCACCGACTCGATCTGCTGCTGTGAGGATTACTGACTGTCTCATTGTTGTTTTGATGGGTTAGCGGTATGCTAATGCTATTGCCCATTGACAAAAACAAAAGGTATGATACACTGAAGTATGTCACTGCTGGTGTTTAAGAGGAGGTCGCTGGTTCTATTGATGATAGGACCTTTCTGAAACAATCTCGGACCATGAAATAGGAAGGCAATTCACTTATAGCGTATAGTGGAATCAGTATTTTTTCCACACCGTGAATGCAACATTTTCCTTCGGTTTCACGTTTGCTGTTTGTGGGCCTATACCCAGTCTTCTTGGGCCACTTCTGATTTGTGAGCATGACTGGTACGCGAGAAGCACGGCGCTTGTGATTGGTGAGAATGACTGTCACACAGGGAGCACGGCATGACTGTAAAACTATTCTCAAAAGTGTTTTAATCCCTGGGTCCGACGTGGTGTATAATGTATATCCCAAATCGCAGCCTTTCCAATTTCCTAATCGTGTTGTTTCAAATCGCGATTTTGATTTGAAAACGATAAATCGTCCAGCCCTAAACATACTTCTCATCAAAATCCTTTGTACTGTAAGTTCTGTGAGTCATGCCAAATCAAGATATATGTACTATCCAATGACAGTCATTTGCATGACTTAAAAACTCTATAAATGACATATTTCTATTACTCCTACAATCTCCACCCCACCTAGTAATTCGGGTAGCAAGTGAATCAGGACACTGCCCTTATGGATGACTAATCAAAAAAGCTTGACCTGCTTGTACAGTACAGCCACCAGCCACACCCAAGCTACACTAGTTCCATATCCATTTCAATCAGGCAGTTATATCTCAGGCAAGCTTCTGCCAATCCTCACCAAATTTGACCATGTACTGTAGTATGGGACTCCAGACAGATATTCCAAGTTTGGTGCTGATTGGTCAAACGGCCACTCTGCATATATGTCTGAGGCCCACCTTGGTTAATTCAGCTGAAATGTCTTCATTTTTCATAAAACCTTCAAAGAGTTCTCACCATTCCCTTCAAATGAGTCCATACTTTTAATTGACTTTCATTTTACTGCCATTTGACACACTGAAAATGATCAAACTTCATTCATAAGCCAGGCAGTGCACAAAGCAGTATTTTGAAATTTTTAATAAATTGGCCAGCAGGTGGAGTCAGTGCTTCATTTTATAAATGCCACTCAATACTTTCAGGCCTTCTCCTGTCTAAATGAACAGCCTATAAAAGGACAAAGCATGATTGTACTGCTGTTATATGGAGCAGTCCCACAGCAGAGCAATGTTCTGAATATGCAAGACAGTCAAAGTTCACACAGCCAGTACAAACAAACCTTAACTTGTAAGATCTAGACTTCATTAGGTAGGAAAGTGCCTATTTCTAACTAGTACTCAGACCATCTAATACAAACCAGACATTCAATCGGGCTCAGGCGCACCACCAGAGGGTTCTACATTCTGTCCTACATCTGCTGACCTGTTAGGCCTAGACTCAAAAATTTCCATCCTGTTACAGGATACTCCACCATATATCATGGTAGGCAGTGTTTGGTTGCATCTGTCTATAGAACTTTTTCCCAGAAGAAATTTGGTTATTCTAGGTATCAGCAAAGATTATTCATGCCATTTAATGATTTTCTTTCAGCCCATAAAGCACTAAACTTTTTTGGTTTAGCGTGCACCATATGGTATTGGTTGAAACCATCTAGATTGCTTCAGGTCAGCGTTAAGCTCTGTGGTTGTTTTGCCTGATGTTTTTTCCACAGTCTGACAACTACTCTGATCAATTTCCCTCTTCACACTATACCCCAGGAAGATCCTGACAGTTCCCTGAGCAACAAACTTCTTAAATCCAACACAATCTGTTGAAACAGGTATGCCAAGGTTTTGGGAGATGGCCCTTTAGTAATCCAAGTTACCCAAGCACCGAGAATCTGTCAAAGGTGAGTATAATTTCACTGCAATGACAATTTAAATTTTTCAAATAAATAATTGTCATTTTCTTATTTTTGCTATTATTTTATCCTGTGCTATTCAACATCAAAATATCAAACATAAGTATATTTAGACCTAAGCCTTTCAACTGTTCAGTTTTTTCAATATGGTTTCTAAATTACAGCTGAATATTAGACTGCATAATGTGGAAACAGGCATACAGCACCCCTGGAGCATTTGGGGTTAAGGGTCTTGCTCAAGGGCCCAAAAGTAACATGGATAGCCATGGGATTCTGGATATAAGCAGAGAACCCTGGCAAACTGAACCACACAACTTGCAGAGAACCCTGGCAAACTGAACCTGCAGCACTTTTCTGCCTTTAAATGATTTTCTTCATAATGCAATTCTTCAAAAGTAAAAGTGACATGAGTTGCTTATTACAACTGATAAAAAAAATTCACTTGATACAGCACTGTACCAGTTATGAGTGGCACCATATTCCCTGCCTTTTGAGGGTGGAAATGAATAAGATTATTGTAGGATGCTCTGTATGAAACACACCTGTAAAGAGGATGCTGGGTGAGAAGTGTCATCAAATGAGGAGGAGCCAACTGATGATTCGGCGGGTCTAGAGCTCTCAACTCTCTCTGTGCCTTCACTAAACAGTTCCTGGCTTGAGAGTGGGGCCTCTTTTGGCTCATCTGCCCCTCCTGTCTCCTGTAGAGTAATTCTGAGGCTAGTGGCCTCTGGCTCAGCAGCTGAACCCTCTGTGTGGTCATCAGCTATTTCTGTATTTGTTTCTTGTTGCTCCTCTTGTCCCTGCTGATCTGACTCCATGTCAGTTAAAACATCAGATAATTCCTTCGGCTCCATCAGCAATCCAACCTCTTCCTGGAGGACTTCACATGGATCTTCCTCCTCATCTGAGTCAATATGCAGCATAGCACTCAATCGTGTATCTGTGGGAAAGCTAGAACGCAGCTTAGGTGAAGCTGCTCCAAGAGGACGTTCCCCTGGTCCCTTAGGGACCTCAATAGCCTCAAGGTATTCATTGGGGGATACCTGGTGCGATGTATGTGGAGGGAATCCCCCTTCTGCTCCTCTCTCGGTCCCACCCTCCTTATTTTCTTGGTCTTGTCCAGCAACATCACCATTTCTCAATGAGAAACATTGCAAAGAACCCTCAGACCCTGTAGGGGAATGGCCACTAATTGGTCCAGCAGGAGTGTGAGGAAGTTCTTCATCATCAGAAGGACTGTCAGGATCTCCATTCACTGCTGAGGCTCCCAAAAGGCAGTCAATAGTGTCAGGTGTAGCCTCTAGGTAGATAAGATGATGAAATTTAGTTATTAGTTTTAACAAACTTAATCTTGCAAACAGAGACTAATCATATGTTATTCTTCACCTTCATGTCCTGTAGAGGTGATCTCCACTCGAAATTGCAGCTGACCACTCACATGCTCAGTAGGCAACCGGCGACAGAGTGTGAAAGTAAGTAGTTGATCCCTGTGACACCAACAAACAGACTTAGGCAAATAAGGGTTATAGCACTTCATCAAATAAGAAAATATTTAACTGGATTTAAAAAATGATTTGCCATAATATACTTCAATTAATACCATAAAAATCAATCAGTATATTTATGGGCTACAAAATACAAAAACTATTATTTGAGATAGGTTGCATCTAGCAAGAAAAAATTAGGATTCCTTGTCAATTTTCATGGCTGTCTTTTCACATAATTTTAGATTTTTTTTTTTTTTTTAATTATTGTAATTAACTGGAATAATTATTTTTTTCATGTTCAAACGTTCCATTTTTGTATGTGGTGGAAAATATGAACATAAGAAAAAGTAGTTTAAGAGGTTCTCAGTGAGTGACAATACAGATATTATACAGAATGATGGATTTAGCCAAGGGTTACTGGCAGATTCTCCTGTTGCTAGTTTTGTGGAAAAAGGAAGGAGGGAAAACAGCCAAACAGAGATCGGAAGGTTTTTATCAGCAGGTCTACATACTTCTCTTTGGTTTGCAAGGGTCACATTCCAGCCTCCTGATATTATTTGTAGATTATTAGCTACAGGTAGGTACCTGCCATATTTGATGGCAGTCCTGCAGGTACTAAGGCAGGTGACCTTGGGATCAACCTTGAAAATTGTCAGTCAGGTGAGCGATATACTGGAGTACTTCTTGGGTGGAGGACAAAGTTAATGGAGGAAAAAAGGTTATAGTAAAGATAATACACTACAATTTTCATTCTAACAGTCAACCCCTAATTCCTACCTGGTTATATGCCTCTCTAGGAGTCTCTGTATTGGAATTGTCAGCTGGCCTAAGAAGCGCTTGATAATCGGTCGGCTTTTGGCAAACTTATCCTTTACTTCAATTTCCAAAACATCTGTAACAAGAGCTACGAAGGTGTACTTCTATTGAAAGAAAAAGACTAGATTAGTCCATCACATGCATATCTGTATGAAGTGTGTTGTATATGTCTATATTTAGTTTCCAGGCATACCTCTCCATGCCAGACGGGGTTAGTTGTATTGGCAATGATGGAAGCTCGTCTTTCCTGCCCATGATGTGCAAAGGTGGGGAAGCTACTCTTCTTTCCAGGTTTTATGGACATTTTCAGGTAAGGGTCAGGGTTGAAGAACATGCCCTTTTTCAGACCAAGAGCTTGGATGTCTACATGAAGATGGGATCAAAAGAACTTCAGATTGGATTACACATGCATATGAAGAATGGTGTAAATATGTATTAAGATTTATACCCTTGGCTTTACCTGATAAAGTAAAACTGACAAGCTTACGGCAATGTTCTGTTAATACATGTCCTTCTACTTGACCTTCAGCACCTCCCTGTGGCAATAAAAAAAAAACATTAAATACATGTATCATGCATATTTACCTTGACCTTTATGGGTGAAACTATCATTAATCTTTTAAACAAAAATGGAATGTTAAAGAAAATATTCTCCCACTCCTCCCACCACCCCCAGCCTCTGCAACTGCCATCTTCCCAATCTTTATTAAAACCCAACTTTGTGTGACTTAATATAATCAATTTCAGATCTGTGTCTATCACTGTCCTTTTATCTGCCACCACTAAGTGGCACTGCTTCAATTTTGGTGCGACTTCTAGAAATGAAAGCAGGCGCAGATCTTCATCCATATAGTGGTTTTTGTGATGTGGTAATACCAAATATTTTTGAGTTATCTGGTCTACATCATCAAGTATCTTCTGCAGTCACCCTTCCCTTTGCTGCCACTAAGCAGCATTGCTTCAATTTTTATATCATTTGTCTCAATATTTGAAAATTTTCAGATATTCACCCATACAATTTGTTTGCAAAGTTTGAAAAAGATCCATCAAATACTTTTTGAATTATCACACTAACAAATAAGTCTGCAATGGCAATGAATTGGTCCCAAAACCATATGCATTCCCCACAGGTTGCTGTTTGATTATGTATTCTCCATAGTATTGTATCTCCTTCACTAAATTAATACACAGAAATACAGAGAAAATACAATTTGCAACATACCACAACACCAGGGTTCTTGATGGTAATGCAGGGAGTAGTGGCTCTTAAGGCCCCACTCACTCCATGATAGTACTTAAAGCAAATCTTGGTCTCAGCTGTATATGGTAGGGGAGACATACAGGCACAGAGAGTCAAGGGATGGAAATAATTGCAGATTCATCTCATCTCACTTATGTCCTTACAGCGTTTTATTCACACAACTGATCTCCTCTCATGACACCTAAATCCCACTACCCCATTTGGTTTTCTAGATACCATTTCACACGTATGGCATCATTTTACTCACGCTCCATGAAGTAAGGCCCAGGCTCCAACCTCCATACAATCTGCCCACGTTGAGTGCCATTAACACCTCGATTCTTAGAATCCCACATATTAGCAGGGCAAGTTTCATCTGGAGGGTTAAATGACAGTAACCATCAGTTAGACAATGCCTTTCCAAGTCCATCCTGTGCAATTATAGATACAACTTTGAAAGAAGATACTGTAAAAGCTAGAAATGTATGAGGTTAAGTCTGCGTTATACCTTCTTTACTGCAGCATCAAGATAACAAGATCAAGAAAGCCTCTAACATGTTACAGTAATCCCGCATTATACTCCTCCTCAGGCCCTGCAGCAACACAGGAAGTCTCCACCACTATAATTTAAAATGTATTGGACACAATGACTTCGCACAAACTGTCACACCCAAAGGTCATTATCACACCAAAATACAAGGCTGCTAGAAGTGGGCATTCCCCATGGCGATCACATATCAACATGGACAATAACTTCACATTACCACATGTTTGTATTCTAAGGAAACAGGGTCACAGATCACAAAAGTTGTAATGAACTTAAAATTTTACTGCACTTATTTGCTTTGCATTTCTTAAAATTGTACTGTGAATACCTAGACATAATAAAAGAAGCATGCAAGTGTCGCTGATGTTGAGTGTACTGGTCTCAGGATGACTGATCCAACACTATTTATATCAGTCATCACATTGTATGACCGTTGTGTTACATTTACAAAGCAGATATTTTTGTCCAAAGCGGCCTACAAGTGAAGCAAATAGCACATTGCAAACATACATGCTGTCAATGAGTCAACTAGGCATAAATGCAGCTAGGCTGAGCTTCCAATGAATGCCTAGGTACAAGTGAAAACAGTATTTGAGCAGGAACGACACAATTTCTAACAAAGCGAGAACCTAAATAAGACTATTCAATGTCCAAAAGCACCACATTAAGAACATTGAGGGAACATACAGTGGTATCAGACTAATCAAATCATAATAATCACTGTGACAGCTTTATTTCATAAACATCTTCCTTGAAACCATTAAATTGAAAAAGTTGCACTTCACCCCTTGCATATCTTTTAGACCAGGGGTCTCCAACTCCGGTCCTGGAGAGCTACCGTCCAGTAGGTTTTCTATCCTACCCAGCTTCTGATGAGCCACACCTGTTCTCAGGTAAAT
>JAODJU010000001.1:31898940-31909397 GCA_026776725.1 Gnathonemus echidnorhynchus
CATGGAAAGTTTCCAATATGGAATATTTCCAAAATTCCCAAGCTTAACTTACCATGGAAATTTACCGGAAACTTTCCAGAAATTTACCGGAAATTTTCCACCCCTTTGCAACCCTACTACTTACAGGTCACCTGTGTCAGAAGAAGCTGCTAAAACCTAAAACCTAACATAGCATGTCAAATTGTTGCAGACATGAGTGTATAGATCAAGTTTTGTAAGGTAATACTGTGAGAACAGCATTGTTACAGGAGGATAGATTTGTCAATAATCTGGTAAATGTTTGTCAAATCCAAGATGACGACTGTATCATGAGATATCCATCTATCCAACTTCCAACTGCTTATCCTGTTCCAAATTCATGAGAGGGGTCCAGGAGCCTATCCCAGGCAGCACAGGGCACAAGGCACAAGGATGGGCTACATCCTGGGGTGGCAGAACATTGTAGGGCACACTGACACACAGTCATACACTATGAGTATTTTGGAGACACCACTAACTTAACTGCATGCCCTCAGGACTGCTGGAGAGTAACAGAGTACCTATAGGAAATCTACATGACACAGGGGGATTTAGAAGTTCACAGAAAATACTGGTGGCGGAATTCAAACAGTACTACCCACTGAGTCACCATGGCATCCCTAGTACAAATTATCCATCAATGAAATGGTGGCCATATGTTCTGCAAAACCCTAGCCTGCCTGTGGTAGACAGGAAGTGTTTAGCAATATGGATTGTAAACTTCATTTACGTACTACAGAGGTGTGTTGTATTTTTTAGAGGCTATGAAACTGTTTGGTGCAGTGTTTTCAAATTAGGTCTTGACATCACACTATGTATGCTGATTTTTATTATTGATATTTATTATTATTACTTGCACTTTTCCACAACCCACTATCCGTATTACATACTGTGTATGGGTGTACATAGGCACTACGATTGTATTAGTGTTTTATCTTATTTTATTTTTCTTTTTTGGATTCTTATTCTTGTATATTTTTATATTCTCTATTCTTGTATATTTTTATATTCTTTCTTGCTATCTGTCTGGAGCTGTGATAACACACAAATTTCCCCACTGTGGGATCAATAAAGTCCTATCTATCTAATCTAATCTAATTTTCGTTCTAGCTGAGCTCTTATTTAATCAACCTGGATTTAATTGCTGATTGAATATAATTCAGGCTTCAAATCATGGTAAATCAAGCATGTTTCTATTATTTTACACAGTTTAAAATATATTTGTAAGGAATACTTGCAAATATAATATAATATTCAACCAAAGAACATGCCTAAATATATTTCTAAAAGCGGGACACCAGACTGTCACAGTCATACTGACATATAATGTTGTAAACTAGGGCCGCACCATGTACCCACCACTTTATTAGTCGCAATTATTTTAATATAGTTCTAATATGACAATTTTTAATTGGAGAATAAAAACATACAGAACGTCACAAACCAGGCTTTTTCAGACTGCTTACCAGCCTAAATCAGTCTCCTTTCAGCACCATAACAGCTTAATTCCCCGCATGAAACGCATAAACTGAAACTGGGCTTTATGACACGTTTTTCATCTAGTCTACGGGCCATAACTGTTAGATAAAAATATATATAAAAAAGAAGACATTAAGCTAAATTTACCCGTGAAAAACGTACAATCCTAATGCATAAGAATATGAGTGACATTAATAACATTCCGGTAAAATGTTGTCGATACGGAACGCCACACTACAAACTGACAGCGGGAATTTCTTCTGTATTTTTGCTATATTGCTATTTTTCGTGGACTTAAGGTGACATAACCAACTACGATGTGATATTCAGCAGTTACAAAAAAATAAATCCCAGTACAGCAGCTGCGCAGCTGCCTAATCAAGTATCACAATCGTTAACATCATAAGTACAAGTTGTGTAATTTAACTTCATCAAAACACATACACATCACTACCGCTCTATGAAAAATACAGATTAGTCATATATACATTACGCAGCTTAATAGCACACTTCACCACTTACCCTTATCGGGACATAAATATGTGTAGAAACGACTTACGGTTTTACCCGTTTATTTTGGGAAAGCTGTATGATTCGCAATTTTATAAAGATGGAAAAACGACTGAATTCCCTTGTATTTCCTTTAACGGGTTCAAAGCGATGGTAGAGCGTTTCTGAGGCCCAGCTTTGTTGTAAGTCTATCGCATATCATCCATGTTACATATATTACATATATATATATAGCTCATATTTTCTAACGAGTTATGTCTGACAGTGGCCTACCTCAAACTGCTCAAACAGTCTTTTTTATTTGAAAGACTAGACATAAGCCTCAATGCTCCTGCATCATTAAGAGCTCCGTCTTGTTGCCAACTTACCTCCGCTAGCCAGCTTCGAGCTATGCTTTACACCATCCATATCAGAGCGAACGCCACGGAAGAAATCTCCAGAATCTTATTACCCGTTTATTTCTTTGTATATCCTATAAAATACTTGAAATGTTCAGTCAAGAGGCGATAACAGTGTGATCAGTGGTGACTAAAAAGAAAGTCATCCTGCAGAGAGATTTTGAGGGAGGGAGAAATCGTAGGAAAGGGCTGGAGGACGACGGGGCGGGGTGTATGGTTTCTAATAGACGACTCCTTTACATAATAGATAACGAAACTATACACTATTTTATACGACACATATTATTTATTATACAAGCGATTAAACGTGTTAAGCATAGGCCTATATTAAATTATATTAAATATCGGGCATATTTTCTCGATTCCTGTTTCCTCAAGAAACTCCCAGACTGCATTGCAGTTTACACACATTAAAGGTGCTTATGGTGATTATAATTTTTTTATTATTATTATTATTATTATTTCGTGAATTTGAACAAAATGATAGTGAATCTTGCATGATGATATGATCGGGCAGCAGGTAACGTAATGCAACGTGAGGCAAACAATATGAGGAGCCGTATACCTATGAGCTAAGTATTCAATAAACCTGATATGTTTCAGTAACATTAGTCATTTAAATGGGTAAAAATCATAACAATGAGCACATCAATAATAATAATGATGATGAACCATCATAAACACTGCATCTCCTTTGTAGTTCAGTTACTGTTTGACTAGGCATTAGAAAGGTTTGTATGTGTGGTTCCCAAAGTGGTGAAATGTCCACTCTCCAGACATCTTTGCAGTCCCAGGTGTCTGCGTCCGTTTCATTATATATTAGTTAAGGTATTTAGAAAGCTATAAACAGAACTGAAAACAATATTATAATGTTAATTAAATATATTATAGCCTAGGATCAGTGAAATTATGACAGCATGCTATAAAAAAAGAGAGGCAAAAGAATACAAGCAGGTCTCAAAGAGATGATGCTGGCCTGGTTGGGGAGGATTCCTGTGCCTGTGATCAGAAGGTCACCAGTTCAAATTCCCTAGCTAGTGATATGATTTTACCAGTGCAATGCCCTTAACCCCAATTGCTCCAGAGACTAGCTGACCCTCCTGTCAAATCCTCACTTGTACAACACTTTGACAAAAGCCTTCACTAAATAAACAAATGCATAAGAAAGACCCGAGACAAACAAGGCATAAGACATTGAATAGGATTTATGACATGACTTTTTAAGAACATCAAGAGGACATTTTATTCTAGTCAAACATAATAGATGGATTTCAATCTCCCACATGAACAGTAGTACTGTATGAGAGGTCTCTATTACTATTTGATGGGAAGAGTCTGTTTTTTATATGTTAACAGAATGGCAACAGGATCTAGCTACAATTGGAAAAGAACCAACTTAGTAAAGTAGTACTAGAGGTACCCATCGGTCAGTGTGGCAGGTTGTACTGGTGCTAACCCTGTAAATAGCTTCCTATAGTTGCCACGTACTGTAATGTCATTGTGCCGTATATAGTTTCATGTGTAGTGTTAAATGTTACTCATTGTAAATTGTGTGTGTATGTGTCACCATGCATGTTCAGAGTAAGGGGGGTGATGAGCATGGTGAGCAGTGTGTACGTGTTGTCCGTACGATTGATGTGGGTGCAAAAAAAAAAAAAACACACCATCTTCTGGTTGAACCTCAAACTGTTCTTGGTCTGTCAATTGTGCCAGTGACATGGCTCACCTACCAACTTTTACAGAGGTGTCAGAAGCGAGATCAGATGGGCACGATGACCACCTCCGACAGCTTTGCTAAGGGATTGTGAGGCAGTGAGAAATCCCAGGAACTGAAGCATAGGCCTATATCCAGGCCTATGCATCAGGTTGCCTTTCCAGGGCAACCTGATGGATCCAGAGTATCCCACAAGCCTTGCTACCCAGAAGAGCAAGCCGACACCTTCCAACCAAGTGCATCGGTACGTGGGATAAGCGGAGTGAGGACACTATGGTGGGAAAGAGTCCCTGGAGCCCTACCTCCACCGAGTGTGCCTGGCAGCCTGGCATTCCTTGGAGCAACGAGACAGTGGTGCACTTGGCTTTGGTGCTGGAAAGGGAAGTGCTCCAAGCTCTCCTCAGCCTGACCCCCAATGAACAGCAAGACTGCGCTACCGTGGTGGCAGCGTTGGAACTACTTTTCAGCTGACAGCCATTGGAGGAGGCAGAGAGGGCAGAACTGACGAACTGGCAGGCTTTTGTGGCAGACCTCTGCATTCTCGCGCAGAAGGGCTACCTGTGCATCCCCAGTGCCATGCAAGAAGAGATGGCTTTCCATGCTTTTGTCAAGGCACTGACACCAGGGTGGCTGCGCCAGCATGTGTAACAGTGGGCGCCAGCTACACTCACTGAAGCCTCGGCAAAGATGGAGAGGGCAGAGGCAATCCTGTCCCCAGCTGTAACATCACACCGGTCGCCAGGCACACCATGCCAAAGCTACACCTGCGTCGCTGGGGGCTCTGACAGCAATGAAGAACAGCAAGTCCAAGTGACCCACACCAAGCCACAACGGAGATGTCACACACCATCGGGTGCCCCCTGCCACCACTGTGAGAGGTTGGGCACCCCACGACTGTCCTGCCCTGGTGCAGAGCCCTTACCCCAAAGAGTGACCAGGAAACACCGGGCAGGTGGCATTGTAAGGGGGGGTGCCACTCGCAGTGCACGCTAGTCCACCCCTATGGCCGCACCCAGAGTTGGTCGGCTTGTCAAGGCTACCAGTCTATACGTTGACTGCCTGGTAGACAAGATGCCCTGCCAAGGCCTTGTGGACACAGGGTCCACCATCACCCTGATGTACCTGGGCATGCTACCAGGTACCAATGGGGTTGCACCAGCTGGCTGGGAGATGAGGGACATGTAGCTGACGTCAGTGACTGGCATGGATATGGCTATGAGGGGGAGGAAGCAGCTGTGAGTTCAGTTGGCCAGACACACATTGTGCAGGAGGTCTGGCTTCCTGACATATCCGACCCCTGCATCATCAGTCTGGACTTGCTAGTTCATCTGAGGGCCGCTATCAATGTGCTGGGAGCAGCTCTCTACCTCAAGCGAGACAGTGATGGTCAGCAGTGGAAGATTAAGGTCCATGCGGCGTGGAAAGAGAGCAGCCCACAGCCACCCGGGGGAAGACCACCAACGACACAGCCTCAAGCCCAGCTTGAAGTGCAGAACACAGTAACATTGCAGCGGGGTCATCCCCCAAGATGGTGCAAGCTGTCCAGGAGTTGTGGCAGTATAAGAGCCAGGTCCTGGCAGTAGAGCAACAGGATGAGCTCAAAGCTCTATTGTACTCACTTCAAGACATCTTCATCACTAGGGATGAAGAATGCAGTCCACTACCCTGGTGCAGCACCACATTGACACGGGAGACACCCCACCCAACCATCTGTGCCTACATAGACTGTCCCTGGTGACGCAACAAGTGGCAGAGCAGAGGATCTGAGAGCAGAGGATCTGAGCAGCGGGAGGCATAGAGCCATCCAACAGCTTGTACTGTATGAGGCTCCAGTGGTCCTTGTCAACGAAAAAGGATGGGTCGTGACGTTTCTGCATCGATTACCAACAGCTGAACGTGGTGACAAGAAAGGACTACTATCCACTGCTACACATTGACGACATGCTGGATTACATCATCGGGTTGACATGGCTCAGCTCCCTGGACCTCTACTGGCAGGTCGAGCTGGCTCTGGAAGCTTGCCCTAAGACCGTATTCACCATCAGCCATGGTCTGTGGCACTTCCAGTCAATGCCATTCAGTTTGTGCAACACCCCTGCCACTTTTAAAAAGATGATAGAGTATGTCCTGGCCATCATCTCCCAGATGCAGTGCACACCACTGACTTCGCCAGAGCACTCCAGAACTTAAAAACTGCACTCTCGGCGATCCAATGGGCCGGATTACAGTTGAACCCCCGGAAGTGCTCTCTCCTCCAGTGCCAGACACACTTCCAGGGCCATGGTATCAGCAGGGAGGGCATGGCCACCGACCCAGAAAAGATGCCAGCGGTGAGGGGCTGGCCGATTCCATGCAACATGATGGAGCTACGCAGCTTCTTGAGGCTGGCGCCACATTACTGGTGCTTTGTGAAGAACATCACCAGCATTTCAAAATGAATAGCTCAGGCCCCCCACCATGTTTGCCATGGTGCAACTGGTTTACTTTGGAGCATACTTTGAGCCATTTTTTTAACAGAGAGCACCATCTAGTGAGGTCAGAAAAAACAGCAAATCATTCATTAAGCATGGGTTTGGCCATGATTAGTTGGGAGTAGTGAGCCACAGCCACTAAACGGCCAGGCATGGACACAGCACAAATACAATGTATTACAATATGTGGAGGGGCACTGAAGGCAACATGGCCACTGACAGTCTATGAAAAGCAAATGTAAGTGAATAAAAATGTTGCTGTGTTTTTATATGATAATTTCTCAAATGTTTTTTATATTTTTATAGTCTAAGATTTTGACCTGTGCAATGCGTGGATGTATGAAAAGTTAGATTCTTTTAGATTGGAAAACCGGTTTGAACAATTCACTGAAAAGAACTGGTTCAAAAGAATGATTAGTTCACAAGTGGGACATCACTGTCATTTACTTGGATAGCTGTTTTTGCGAGCAAGTAGTTGTAGTTTGCATACTGCGTATGGCCTTGTAGTTCTCCATGACTGAAAATTGCACAAATACAAATGCAATTCTGTGTTGTATGAGACCTGGATAATAATATATCAATTGCATTCATAGCTCTGCCCTGCACATTGTAGCAGTGGAAACAGGCTTGTTTTCTAGTCTGCATTTTGTGGTGGTTCTTTAAGTAATTCGATTTACATCAAGTGATTTTACTCCTGTAACCTCTCCTGGCATTAACCACTATAACTATAATGTTTCTTTTCAATAAAGATTTACTTGAACAAATTATGATATCTGTAAATAATACTAAAAGCAACAAAATACCTTCCAGTGAGATCACAGGGTTTTGTACATTGTACAAGTGAATATGGTGATCTGTAGTATCGAAAACAATACTTATATCCCAAAGCAGTACTACATAAATATTATTGTAATAACAATCAAGTCATTAGTTACATGGACATCTGCTGTTATAATGATATAGTGACTGATATATATCATAGACAGTACAATAGGTGGCACTGTAGCGTTATGCCTCCGGAATTATGGGTATAATTCTTGTTCTAGGGTCTTTGTGTGTGTAGTTTCCGTTTTCATTATGTCCCAACTCCAACATAAGGTGAGCACAATTGTGGGAAAAGCATGGTCTAAGAACAAAAACAATTATCTTTACAGTGAGACACAAAAACACAACTCCACAGAGAGAGAATATAACTGCAATACAACTTAGATTGTTATGAAATAAATCATTCTGGCTAAGAACAAAAAGGCAGAATTAGAGTACAAAATTCCGTTACGACAATCATAAGAAAGTAATTTGCTCCATCGACAAGTGCTGTTTCAGTGATAGTGATATTATTAGATTGTGAGCAGTATGGTGAGTACCTTGTGACTTTCATCAACCGCACCTCACCAAAACAATAAAGAGCTGTCAAACACGGCAACCTATTTAAAAGCTAAAACCAGCATTGCTTACTTTACCTCAAATAATACCGCTACCCCAAAATAGGAATAGGGATACTTTCTGCAAATGTGAAGTAGTACACATTTACGTGTCTGTTTTTATATGTTTAAGTAGTTATAAATAGTACCTACCTCTATATATAAACGTTGAAATGTACATTTTGCGCATGCGTGTAGAAAGCACATCAACGTTTATAACAGCGGTTACTATGGTAACAGACTGGGCACAGAATAAGACCTGCGACCACTTAATAGTTTTCTTGTGCAACACATTAAATCAGTCATAATTACAACGTATTTACAATGTCAGATACGGGATCAGAGAATTTAGAAGAGCCGATTTACCTTGGAGTAAGTATTTACTGTAACTTTATTAGTTAGCTAAAACGGTCAGAAATCTTAAGGATAATTAACTCACTGACGATGAAAGGACACATTAAAATGTGCTGGGTCGAAAATTTCATCTTTGACTGGACTTTCGCATCGAAAGTTTTACCCCCCTTCTGATTTAAACTAACGGTTCTCATTAATTAGCAACCCTTTATATGGAAAAGTGCCTCGATCATTACTCATATTTAATATGTATCTGTATTATTGGAATAGGAGTATCATGGCGATAGAAACGAAGTTGGGGAGAGACACGGAGTCGGGAAGGCAGTGCTCCCCAACGGAGATACCTATCATGGAGTATATGAAAACGGCAAAAGGAGCGGAACTGTAAGCTGTGACGACGTCTAGCATATTTATGAATCTATATACTGTGTTGTTACTGCGGTTTTGTGGGTTTGATTTAGTAATGTTACTAATTTATCTCTCTAACTTTGTGATTTCGCACTCATTTAACTTGTTTTTTCTATGATACGTTGATATTTGACATCACGTTTTATTTGTGAAACTTATGATTGGCACCCTGTCCAAACATTTTCTAGATTACTCTTTTCAACAGATCCTTTGTGATATATTGTTTAAAAATAATATATATTTTATATTTTTTTCTGGATATAAAAAAACTTCTGTGCTTTTCTGCACCAGGGAACTTACCTTTTTAAAAATGGAGCTTGTTACATTGGAGAATATCACATGAACAAGAAACATGGGCAGGGAATCCTCTACTACCCCGATGGATCCAGATATGAAGGTGTGATCATTTGTCAAACTGCAATAAACTTGGACACTGTTTTACTCCTTTTAGTTCATTTCATTTTGTTATGAGTACAGCCAGCTTGTTTTGTAGTGATCTGGTTAGTTTTCTTTTGTCTCTCTCAGGAGGATGGGTGAATGACCAGCGGCAGGGTCACGGTGTCTACACATATAACAATGGAGACACATATGATGGAGAATGGTTGCAAAATCAGAGGTATAGTTCAGTGGCCAATTATATAGTAGTAAACCACTTGCACATGTTTGGATATTTCATCATTTTTAAATGATTGATGTAATCATATCACCTCTCTTCTTGATTAGGTATGGGCACGGTGTTTACACCTATCATGACACTGGCTCCAGGTATGTGGGTACCTGGATGTTTGGAAAGATTGAATCATCAGCAGGCGAGTTTGTCCATCTCAACCACAAATATCAAGGAAACTTTCACAATAATAATGTAAGATTTCTACATAACCTTTCTAAGATGATTCTGATCATTTAATATTTTAAATGGTACTTGGTGTCGCTTAGCACATAATGTGAGCTTTGAACATTTCCACATTGGAGACAAATTTTAATTGTGGTACTGCAATGGATCAGTCGGTAGAACTTTTGCTTCGCACTTCCATTTTTGTTCAAGACACCCCAAAGGTGCTCTGGTGGCATTAAAACCGGTCCTAATGTGTGAGTGTGTGCCCCACAAAAGACAAGCATCCCATCCAGTGTGTCCCCTGCCTTATGTCCTGGTCTTCCTGGGTTAGGCTTCTGGCTCACTGCATAACCCTGCTTCAGTGGTTATGCTAGATGGATGAAATACATGTCAGTATATTCTATTTTGTACAGATATTATTGCAACAAAACAAGTGGTGTTTAATATTCATATTATATATTTTGATTAAAGTCATAAGATATGTAGGACAGCGCAGCAGTTGCCTCACACCTCTGATAACCAGGGTTTTAGTCTCCTCTCCAACTCCCCACCATCGCGGGTTTGTTCTGGGTTCTCCAGTTTTACCCCACAGACCAAAAACATGCTAAGGTGGACTGGAGTTGCAAAATCATCCATAGGCCTGTGTGAATGCTCTGTGTGCCCTGCAATGGGTTGTCTCCCTGTCATGTACAGTACTATTACCTGCCTTGCCCCTGTTGCTCCTGGGATAGGCTCCAAGCCCCGTGACCCAGTATAAGACAAGCAGCATTGAAGATCCATCCATCCATTTTCCAAGCCGCTTATCCTACTGGGTCGCGGGGGGTCCGGAGCCTATCCCGGAAGCAACGG
>JAODJU010000001.1:31912097-31933643 GCA_026776725.1 Gnathonemus echidnorhynchus
TTTAATATCAGACAGTAAGAAAAAAAAAGTTATATGTCTTTTTATACAGTGTATGTAAACTTTTGGTTTCAACTGTAAGTGAACCATCTGGAGTGATACTTGTGTGGTGGAGGGAACTCCAAGTGGTGTTGTCTTGCTGACTGAAGGTGGTAAGATTGGACACTGGTCTTGAGGAAGTTTTTGATGGAGATGGGTGCCAGTCTACTGATGGACCTGTAAGTCAGCACCAAGGACTGAACTTAATGCAAGTGCTAAAAGGGACCTAATGGAAGAGAGACAAGGAGGGGTGTGACATGAGGACATTTAGGCTGAATGAATATGAGATGTGCTGCTGCATTTCATATAACCTGCAGTGGTCTGATAGCACAAGCTCTCTACTAGTGGAAAGCTGCTGTAGCGTAGTCGCAAGGTAACAAATGCCTGGTCTAGAAGCTGATTTGCATTCTCAGACAGAATAGACCTGATTTTCTTGATGTTAAACAGGATAAACCTGTAAGATTGGGAAAGCACTATTATGTGCTGAGCAAAGGACAGCTATCATTATGTATCATACTATATGTTTACTACTACTGCTTAGCTTTTGTTACTGGTCAGATAAGGTTTCCTGGATTTATTCATTTTGGTATAAGATATAAACTACAAAGATGATGCATAATGCTTATGTTTAAGTATCATTTGGATGTCATGCATTCTCTTACAGTTATGCAGCTATGAAATAGTCCATAGCAAATGTGTGAGATTCAGGTTCATTCTTAATATTTACATTTCTGTTATAAACACATTAGCTTAGTTTAGCTTACAGGGGCACTAATTCCTTTAATCATTTATCCCCTCCCTTTTCCGGGGTGAACCAATCATATCCTGATACCAGGGAGTACCCTGCCTTCCCCCTGGCATGCCTGTATTTCTTCTCGACTGCCACCTGCCTGTGCTACCCTGCCTGGTTGCCGTCTGCCAAAGCCATTTCACCTGCCCGTCTGACTGCCTACCTGCCTGCCTTCTCCATAATGTCCCCGCTTTCCTGTGCTGTCCCCATCTGCCTGAATTAACTCTTCACCAAATTATGTAAACTTCTTCAGCGCAGTGCCAGCCAAAGGATGGGCTTCCCCCTTGAGTCTGGTTCTTCCCTGGATTTTCCCTTTTCCCTAACAGCTTTTTTTGTGTGTCCTTACGGCTCACCTCAACTGGCAGGCTCAGAGTTAGGACACATTAGGACATTTGCTGGCTCCAGTGCTTAGGATTGAGTTAACTGCTTCCCCACTTCCCTCAGCTGTCTTGCTGAAAGTCAGGCCCAAGGATAATGCTTAGGCATTTATGACATGTTTGAATGGACAGCTGTAGCATGTCAGTGGACAAAGGTAAGCATATACATATTTATGGCAGCTCCTCATAACTTGATGCCAAGACGCTTGACCTGAGACAAGAAATTAGAGCAGATTATAGCCAGATTTTATTGGCCTGGCATTTATATCAAGTTTTTAAACTTCAAGGAAAGTCAGTGTGTGAATCTGGGTGCCATTCTATGTATCCCTTGTTGCCCATCCAATTAACAGAAGTCCAGTTTGAAAGAATTGGCATGGGCATGGTACTTGGGCCTTTTCAGCTGCAGTGCATGATGGCATTGGTTTATTTTTGTGGTTTTGGACTATGCAACATGATGCCCGGAAACAGTGCTCTATATAATGTTTTACCTAAAACTATCAAGGAAACTCCTTGTTTCTGTAAGATGCAAGTTTTACTTGTGGCACAGGTCATTCCTGGTCACATGGAAAATAGAAAACAATTGAAGTTCACCGTATCAGTCTTCATACCTTAAAGGGAGCTGGAACTTGTACCGTTATCTGTGCCAGAAGTCATCTGGAATTTCGATAGGATTGGACAAGGAGCTTGGATTGGAACTACCTAAAATACTAAACACGAAAATATTGTTGAATGTGAAACTCCTCATGTTTCCTGTGGTTAATATTAAATACTTTTTTAATGTGAAAGATTTTTAATTCAAAGAGACAAGCTGGCCTAGGTATGCAGAACAGGATTCACCCAATTATAATCAAAGTAAAACCAACCGTTATGGCTAAATATGGTAAGTAATAGTAATAATAATAATAATAATAATAATAATACATTTAATTTATAGGTGACTTTCAAGACACTCCCAATGATGAACAATTACAATATAAAATATATAATTTAAAATTATTATAATACTAAATAAAAATACAATAAAATATTACAGTTACACTAAAACCAGTAGTAATACAAGATTTAATTAATATATTATACAGAATAAGCAAGCTTAAAAATGTATGTTTTAAGGCAGAATTTTAAGTGAAAGGTGCTGGCAGATGGTGTGTATGGCTTTTGAATTGAGCCCATCCTCAGATTTGCTCCAAAATTATGATTATTTTTAATTTTACAAAAGAGCGAAAGCACATTTCATCATCATCCTTACGCTGCTTCTCCTGGTGAAGACTGTACTGGCAGCACGTTGAGATAGTCAGACCTGACTCTTTCCTCTCTTGTCCTCTTTTGCAAGGAACAGCTACCTTGGAAGAAATAGTTTGTGGCACCCTTAGAGGATGCTCAAGCGACCTCAGCTGACTTATCTGGATCCGAAGGGGCAATGGCTGATTTCCTCAGGATCTCCGAAATCCACACTCTGTCACAGAGAGTGAGCCCAGGAACAAATATCATCAGATAAGATCAGCTATACAGCATTAGCACACCTGTAAAATACTGACACACTGAAACTGAATGCATGTAACGCTCGTGTTTGTGGAATTCACATTTAAGGAGAATGGATAGAAGGATAACCCACATATAACATATTAGTTAAGCAGTATTGTACTATCAGGATTTAATTTATCCGTAAAAAATTGTGACAAATAAGGTTATCTGTCAAGATACATTTTGGCAGCATTCGATGCTCCGTTTATATTATACTGTTAAGATGATTAAAGAATAGCGAATAATAAATACAAACTCAATTGACAATAGCAAACAAATTATTGCGGATACAGATTTGGCACATCCTCCTAAGCTGTAGAGGGCGCCAGAGAATACCGAAAGAACATTGTTTTCGGCTGCTTTCTCTGACAGACTTGAATGTGCAGGCTGTAAACAATTGAAATCGAAGGCTTGCTGACCAGGGATTTCCGAATGAAAACATTATTGGATTAACATGGCGTTTGTTACTGCAAGTTGGAACCCACTAGGGGAAGCGTTTTACAGGTTATTACTTTTCGGATGAGTTTTTAAGGCCGATTTGTAAATTAGGGAACTACCTACACGCGATGATAGCCACTGGTATTTCGGGACAATTTAAAAGCAAAAAGTGTATAGTGCGACATAAGGCACAGTTTTTCCTTAGCAAACTGTACAATTTTACAACGGGAAAGTCATGTCGGTCCTATGCAAGTTATTATCGTTATTACCATCGACCCGTAGCAATGCTTAGCGAACTCGGCCCTGACAGTCGCTCACATGATGGGTGTGTTTTTTTTTCTCACAGAAAGATCGAGCTTTATGAAATGGGATGGAACCTAAGGGAGGGACTCAGAAACTGTCAGATTGCGGCAGCCCCTTATGGTGGCCCGATTGGTAAGATATTTCAAATTAGTGATAGGACTCAGATTTGCTAACATGTTAGTAGTGCTTTTCGTTGTTGCAATTTAATTGGTGAGTAGATATCAAACACTTTAGCTTGCAACTGTTAGCAGTTACACATTAATAAAAACCGGTACCAGGGTCTATGAAGAATGAGTACCAGCAATATTTTTAAGTCAAGTCCAATTTTTTAAATGACAGCGCAACTGTTGATTATTTGAGTTTTAATGGATCTAGGTAAACTGTGCTTTTACTTTTCTTTTAGCTCTGTTGAAGGAGCCCCAACGATCTTCACCTAGTGCTCGGCCCCAACTAGAGATCTATACCTCTTCTGGATCTCCCATGGCTAGCTTTATGGTTTGCCCATATTTATAGTCATGCACTGTTTGAGTGGTGCCATTTTTCCTGTGACTGAAAGAGCTGCTGTGAAGATAGGAGGGTTGTGTATAGGTTGTTCAGTGGCATATACAGTCTTTGTAAAACTTTCTCTGATTGAATTCAGTGTAGATTTTAAAAATGGATATTCACATACTGTTTTCTGACTTGTGGTTTATGATTCCACAGTGGAAGAGCGGAGTGGTGAAGCAGCTAGGCTGGACAATCAACGATGACTTATTGTGTGTGCAGGAGGATGGCACTGTACTTGTATATGACTTGTTTGGTTCTTTCAAGAGACACTTCAGTATGGGCAATGTAAGGAAGAAAGTACCAGCTGACCACACATATAAGCATCTGTCTCATGAGATATTCAGAACCTCACTGCTTGTATATATTATGTAGCACATTCTGTTGCATACATTTGTGCTAGTATTCAGACTATTCTGTGCATTTGTCAATTTACAGGAACTTGTTCAGAGTCATGTGCTGGAAGCCAAGATTTTTCACTCACCCTATGGTACAGGGATTGCTGTACTTTCAGGGGCCTACCGATTCATTCTTGCTACAAACATTGAAGATATCAAACTCCGTCGCTTACCAGAAGTCCCAGGTACCAAAAGCACCAGGTTCTTTGCCTTAGTCATGCTGTCTTTCATTAAGTCTTTGTTTTACTTTATTTCATTATTTGGACTCATAGTGTATGGACTGTTACAGTTAGACTCCTTATGTTCTTCCAGGTCTACAGGGGGTGCCCTCTTGCTGGACTGTGCTTTCACAGGACCGACAAACCAAGGTGTTGCTGGCCACTGGCACAGAGCTATACATCTTGGACAGCACTGCCTGCACACCGGTGGTGAGTGGCAAAGGCACTTTCATATCCTGAATATTTTGTCCTTTGTGAAACATATACTGACAGAAAATATATGCTGGTGTATTGTATCTCTGTGAACCAATTTATATCTTTTTAACTGTGGATGCCATATGTGTTTAAGAGCCCCTCAGGTTTCTCCCCCCAAGCCACCAGCATTATCCAGGTTGCTGGTTCCTTCAGCTACAAGTATCTGGCTCTCTTCACAGATTCAGGTCATGTCTGGATGGGCTCTGCCAACCTAAAGGTTGGTGAGATGGGCTGGCCTGTTCTGGGGTAAACACTGGATATGCTTCATTAACCCTCGTAGAAGTTTATAGTCATAGAGCTTATATAAGACAAACTCCTTCCTGGGTTATTCCCTGCCTTCCGCCCATAGCTTCTGGGATAGGTGCTGGACCCTTCATATCACAAGCTAGTTTAGAAAAATGGATGTATGGATTTTGTTTCAGTTGCATGTCGGGATTAAACAACACGGTGTGTAGAAAATGTGTTTTGTGGATAATCATGTTCTGTAAATACATACTTAGGTACTAATCAGTACCTCAAATACTGCCTGTTATTTAATCATACTATAATGTTAGTTATGACACTAAGGGGGTTTATTACGGTAAAATGGAAGGTGATGGTAGTTGACCTGAAATGTATCTTTGTTAGGAAAAACTCTGTGAGGTCGACACCAAGATGCGGACCGCACCGACACAGATGGCCTGGTAAGCCTTTTGATTCTGTGATAAAATGTATCTGTTTATAGAAAAATTCCCAAAAATCATATAATGGTTGCCGTTTATTAAGGTGTTGGAGGCCTAAGAGTCAGCAGCCATCAGTTGTGATCATGTGGGAAAAGTACCTGCTGGTAGTTGGACCATGTAAAGACACAATTCAGTATCCTTTAACCCGTTTTTTTCTACTGAAACCATGGTGGATGTGAGATATTTGCAGAATTAATAGTTTTTGGGCCTTGTTGTCCTTAACCTTTTGTTTGGGTATAACCTGGATAATGAATCTGTTCTGGTTCCGGAGCTTGATAGTGTGAGAATCATTAGTGGGACCCACCATGAGCTGCTTCAGGAGGTTCCAGGTCAGTATGTCCTGGTATCTATATCACTTGTATTTTCTTGTAATATTTTTGAAATTGTAATTAGGGGTGGGTGATATGGCCAAGAAGTCTTATCAGGAGTTTTTTGGTTAGAATCACGATCCATGATATAGATAACAATTTTTAAAGTTTGTCTACAAACCAATCAAATTGGGATATGTGTAGTAACGTTAATTGACCATTTACCACTTAACCAGCAATTCTATTCTATTACACTGCTTGTAGCATTATAAAAATAAACTTAATTATTAAAGTATGAAAAATATTGTGCGTACAAAGAAAGTGATTAATTATAGCAAAAGTGCTTGTTTTTAATACTAAAGTTTTGAAAGTTTTGAGTGCAAATGAAGATTTATCTCTTTGGTCAATAACTGTACTGTTCTAAAGTCAGTTTACAACAAATACAAACTGATTGTGTTGCCATCTGTTATACGAACAGTATCTTTACAAAGTTTTAAGTAGTGTACTTGTAACTGGGCATTTACTGGAAGCCCAGTCCAGCTGCTGTTTTGCCGAGTTGACTCCTCGACAGCACGTATGTTTGTAATGTGCAGTTTGCTTTGCTTTACTTTGCTTTGGACTAAAGTGCCTGCTACATAATAAATGTAGTGCTGGATTGTGATTCTTGCCGTCACTGATATGCTATCATGAATACAATTGCTACTGGTCACGATAAATCGTCGTCATATAGCCTACAACTAATTAGAATTTTACCAATGAGTAAATAGTTCAGGGGTTTTCAACCTTATTAGGTGACTATGAGATTAAAACAGACCTGACTAAGAGACTCCCCACCAGGAATGTAATTAATTTACTATATGCTCCTGTGGACCCCCTGCAGTTACTCTATGGCCCCACCAGGGGTCATGGAGCCCAGGTTGAAAACCCCTGGAATAGATCATCATATGCAGTCACAACACATATGGTGATGCTTTCTTCTTATCATCATCCTGGCTCTTTCTTGTGCACTTTCCAGTGGTAAGTGAGGAGATATTTAAGATCGCCTCGATGGCTCCCGGAGCTCTGCTTCTTGAAGCACACAGGGAGTATGAGGTACTGTGACATTCTGTGGGTTTGCCTTTTGGTGTTTTGCTGTTTGCCTGAGAATGAGAGCTTATTTTTTTCTTGAATATATATTTCTTGGTGTGTGCAGAAAGAAAGCCAGAAAGCAGATGAATATCTGCGGGAGATCAAAGAGCAAGACGGGCTGGGTGAGGCAGTGAAACAGTGTGTAGAAGCTGCCGGATATGAACATGAGCCAGAGACACAGAAGATGCTGCTCAGGGTGAGACCCTGGGATTGGGCTAATGGACAGTTTGATCTTTGAAATACTGGTTTATGATAGGTCATGAAATTTAGAAATTACATTTATGTGTTTAGCAAATGCCTTTGTCCAGTGTGACTTGAAAATGAGGAATGTTTTTGGGGTCAGTGAGCAGGGTCATCCAGGATCCCTGAAGCAATTAGGGTTAAGGGCCTTGCACAAGGTCCCAGTGGTCAGGTCACATGATCACTCTGCCAGCCACAGAGGTTTGAACCCATGACCTTCCAGAACCAGTCTCCGATAATTTGCTGAGCTTTTTACCGGTAGGCAGTGGACTGGCTTATAGCCTGTGATCTCCATTCCAGCAATTGCAAAACACTGGTCCAGAAACAGCCTTTAGAATGAGGTTTGAGATGAAGATAGGATTCAGCTTTATGATTAAAGGAAAAGTATGTCAGAGATGGAATAACATGATATTTACTTTTTCCTGCCCTTCTGGGACACTAGGCAGCCTCCTTTGGGAAGTGCTTCCTCAGTAATTTCCGTCCAGAGCAATTTGTCAGTACGTGCAGAGATCTGCGTGTCCTCAATGCTGTTCGAGATTACACTGTGGGGATCCCTCTCACACTGCAACAGTATCCTTTCAGTTTCTAGGAAGATGCATCATGCATGCAGACATTAATTTTCACTTTCTTGCCCTAGGTCTCAATTGAGTTGAATTTCCATTTCTTCATAGTCTGTATACGTTTGAATATAATAAGGTGAATTCTGTGATTTTAATTGGTATAAATATAACGTCAGACTAAACTGGAAATGCATGTGGAAATAAGAGCATTTTGCAGGCACGTAAAACATGAATATTAATTTCTCATGAATGAATGAAATGAATACATACTATTTAATTTTCAGATTATGTATCTTTATATGTATTTATTAATAATTGCACTTTATATATTCAAAATACAAAGGTTCCATCTCTGTGTAGTAGTACATAATATTTCACTAAAATAAAATAAACATTTAAATTACCAGGTACAAAATCGATATTTTAACAGAATTACAATTGATTCTCAAAATAACATTCATATTGAAAGAGTCGATATTTCAGTATTGATCTTCACATCCTTAATACATAGACGCTCCCAGCATCCTAGTTCTTTGTACTTGGTATACACTTAAAAAGATGTTGAATAACGACTTATGAACATTTCAAGTTACGAACTGCCGTTTGGAACATAACTCATTCGTAAGTAGAGGAGCGTCTATATTCATCGAGAGTGAATACCAGTTAGGTATTCTAGAAAGAGGGTTCATGTTTAAACTCTATCTCCGACACCATGGTAAAGTTAGCTCTATATTTGAAATTCAGTTTTTCACCTTTAATATCTTTCAATAAAAGTAAGCAATATCTCTGTTGTCCAGATTGCTTTATGGTCAAATTTTAATTAATGTTTGCTTGTGCACCTCAATAGCTGTCACTTGCGTATAGTCACTGGTGGTAAATACACACAATTTTCGGTAAATATGTGTTATTACAATTATACCACTAAGTATAATTACAATAAGTACATATAAAAATACATAGTCTGAAAGTTAAATGGTATGCATTATACACCATAATCTATTGCTTAAAGCACACTTACTGGACATGTCTGTCATTTAGTTTTATGGTTATCAGTCCATTCATTCTTTGTTTGTATTTTGAATGGAAACAGTACAATTATTAATACTAATACAAAATATTGTGAGATCTCACTAAAGGACTTGTTTTTTTTTCTTCTTTTTTTCCTTCCTTCTATTAACATGTTCTGTGTGAATAGAAAGGGGGAGGCACCTGATATTTTCGCTTATCCCAATATTTTTTTATTAAAATATTGTGTATTATTTTTAATCACCTAGCCCTAGTGTACAGTACAGTTGTGAGCACTCAGCTTCCAGATGTTGCAGAAAGAAAGCTTGATAAGAAAACTCTGTATATTCTTAGCTAAACAATATGAAAACACTGACAAGATAGAATCCTTAAGTCTACTTTCAGGTATAAGCAGATGACTGTGCAGGTCCTCATTGACAGGTAAGGTGACATCTCTTCTAGCAGGCTTACCAGTATTTCTGTGTTGGTTATTGCTTGAATGAAAGCTAGGTCAAGGTAACTGGGAAAAGTGGGACAAAGGATTGTGTGTCCCCGCTCAGGCTGGTGTACCGCAAACTGTACCCTCTCGCCATTGAGATTTGCCGCTATCTGAAGATTCCCGAGTACCAAGGAGTCAGTAGAGTGCTGAAGCACTGGGCCTGCTGTAAGGTGGGTGCCCTTCACAAAATGTCTGATACTCAAAACAAAGCACTTTCAGTTATGTGTTTATTTATCAGTGCTCCCAACATCTTTTGCTCAGGTGCAGCAAAAAGAAGAGGCTGATGAGGTCATTGCTCGAATGGTCAGTCTGAAGCTAGGGGAGACTGCTGGTATCTCCTACTCTGATATTGCAGCCAGGGCATATGAGTGTGGCAGGACAGAATTAGCCATCAAGGTACAACCATCTCTTTCACTTTGCTAAAATATGCCACAGGATAACAAGCACAGTGAAGTCACTCTCTTTCTCTCTTAGCTCCTGGAGTTTGAGCCTCGCTCTGGTGAACAGGTGCCATTACTCTTGAAGATGAAAAGGAGTCAGTTGGCCCTCAGTAAAGCCATTGAGAGTGGAGACACTGACCTGGGTACAATGCAGTACCACATGCACAGATGCTTATATCATTACTTCTCAAAGCAGTCCTCAGGGACCCCCAGATGGGGGGGGTCTTTCTCCCAAAAAAAAATGTGGACCATCTGGGGGGTCCCCGAGGACTGCTTTAAGAAACACTTGCTTTTATCATATTGATGATCACAGTAACCCATTTAGGACGCTGACACATTAACGTTAGCTAATCCTCTAACATTGCGCTATAACAATTTGCTTCACCATATGTAGAGACCATCAAAGCTGATTACAAAACATACATAAATGTTGGGTGTTTCTCAATACCAAGAACATAAAGATTGTACTTGTGGTCTTGGCAGGAGTGGTCTTGCTAACCTACCTCCCAAGAACGAACCGGGAACTCAATGAATCATGGGATTGTTCTCATTTGGCAAGGATGCATCCAATGCATTCTTGATATTTTGGGTGGGGCAAGAACAACATCCAGGGAATTTTACCATCCTCTGTACTTCTGTTCTTAATTTTGAAACTGGTGTTCGGCAATAGAAGATGACATGGAATGTGTATGCAAGAACACAAGTATGGTCAAGTATGCATATTGAGAAACATTCATTCATGCCTGCTTTAGTGTATTAAACTGATGCTGTTTCCCTGTGTAATCAGTCTACACAGTGGTCACATACCTGAAGAATGAGATGAACAGAGGTGATTTCTTCATGACCTTAAGGAACCAGCCAATAGCTCTGAGTCTTTACAGACAGGTGAGAATAAAAAAGGTTTGTCATGTAGGTTTTAGACTACGCTGTCCATTGAGGATTTTCTATTCACAGCTTTATCTTTTCATGTTTAATTGCATAAAGTGGTGGAACTGTTGAAGAACCATTATCACAATTGCTTAAGTTCATATCAGCAGATGTGAAACTACATGTATGTCACATTGAACGGAAAAACTTGTTAGCTAAATAAATAAATACAATACATGTATATGTCAGTTTTGTAAGCACCAAGAGCAGGACACCCTTAAAGACCTCTACAATCAAGATGATGACCACCAGGAACTGGGCAACTTCTATGTGAGAGCTAGTTACCAAGAAGGGGTGAGTAAAGTAACTGCCCGTACCTAGTCTTGCTTTAGCACAATTTAAAACTATTTAAAAACACGAAAGCATAGATTTTGGCAGGTTTAAGCAAGTAAATGTGTTACTGTCAGTGAAGCTGAAATTTATTGCTAATTGTTATTGGCCTGAATTGTTTTGCAGAGGCTGGATACACGCATGTCATGTCTGCAGAATGCAATGGACGAGTACAACAAGGCCAAAAATGAGTTTAATGCTAAAGTAAGACACCTTTTAATTATGAAACAGGATGATTGTCAAGTTTACATGAAGTGCTTAAATTGGAATAAATTTATGGAGGTGGTGGCATAGAATAGGTTTTGGAGACATCTCAACCCCAATCCTGAAAATACTGAATTCTGCCTCACATTTGCCTGAAACTTAATTGCAAATACATGAAATTACAGTGTCTGGAGTCCTGGGTCTTAAGATCAGTAACGGGGTTTTATAGCACTGCCCCGCCTGATGTCAGTGTGGGCTGATAAATTGCATTGTAAAGTTCATAGTAGCTCTGATAGATTGTCCAATTCTGCCCTCTAGGCCACAGAGGAGGAGATGCGTCTGTTGCGGTTTCAGCGACGCCTGGAGGAGGAGAAGGGGGAGCGAATGGTGGGCTGCTCCTTACAGGACACCCTGCACTGCCTGCTGATTGTAGGACTGCACAAGCAGGCTGAGCAACTGTATAAAGACTTTCGTGTTCCTGACAAGAGGTGAGGGAGACAAGAAAATTGAGCAAATTCTAAAGCAGTGGTAGGCAACCTTGGTCCTGGAGTGCCGGTATCCAGCAGGTTTTCTATCCTACCTGGTCTCTGATGAACCACAGCTGATCTCAGGCAGATAGTAATTCATTAGGTGGAATAGAGAACTTTCTGGATACTGGCACTCCAGGATCAGGGTTGCCTACCCCTGTTCTATAGTTTGCACAGGGGGGTTAATAATAGTTTATGCTTTATTCTTTTCATTTTGCAAGCAATGATAATGAAACTTTTTAAACAGTACATACAAAGCCAAAACACCACCAGTTATGCCCATCCTGCATATGCCTGACATTAGGGTTTGATTTTAATTTTATTTAAACAGGTACTGGTGGCTTAAACTCAATGCTCTAGCGGAGAAAGAGGACTGGGAAGAAATGGAGAAATTCTCAAAGACCAAGAAATCACCTATTGGATACCTGGTATACATTTTCAGTTCCTTGGTGAAAATGCTTCTGAAACAACGAGAGTACCGTTGAATTGACCCATCTTCTCTCCCTTTTTTAAGCCGTTTGTGGATGTCTGCATGAAGCACCACAATAAATATGAGGCCAGGAAGTATGTGTCAAAGGTCACACCGGAACAGAAGGTGAAGGCACACATAGCAGTAGGGTAAGTGCCAGCCTGTACACTCAGCGTTTCCTTGAGACTGCAATAGATTGACACTTTGTTCACCTATGTTCTGCCCAGGGATCTGGAGGGTGCTGCAGAGGTTGCCATTGAAAGGCGCAATGAAGGGGAGATCAGCCTCGTTCTCTCCCATTGCTCCGCTACTACTGACAGAACCATTGTTGACCGTCTAAACCGAACACGGGCTACTGCTGGCAAGAAGTAACCATGTACAACAGGCAAATTTATTCTCTGCCCCTTCATGTGAAGTTATGTTCAGTGAGGGATAAAGAAGTGTATAATGAAGAGATGTGAAGAACATTCCCATTTAATTTTGAAAATGCTATCTGTGTTGTTAAAATACATATTGATTGAGCAGTTTTAAACTGATGGGTCATAGTGTGCAAAAGTTCCGCAGTGAATATAAAAGGATGCAAAATTTCTGTCCTGACAGAAATTACACATTTGCTTTTTCCCATTTGCTCTCCTGCAATATAAAGTTAATGGTAAACTTATAAATGGACGGAGTATGTTTGCATCTCCATGCTGTACTTACTAATAATGATTGTGCATGTACATGTAAATAGACTCCAGGCAATTCTGAACAGGATTAACCAGTAGAAGATGGATTCATTAATTATTGCATTTATTTGGGATATTTTGCAAGCCAACTTCATGGAATTGTATAGCATAGTAAAGAATTCTAGATGTCACCTGTTTCTTTTTGGCTTGGACCTCTGTAAATTTACCAAATGCAATGATGTCTTCATTACACTGCCAGGTTAATCAGAATTCTATAAATCTCCCCAATTTCAGTGAAAATATGCTTGTTCTTTTTCTTGATACATCCGTAGCCTTTATTTATCATAGTGGCATAATATACACAGGTCTTTGTCTTTTGTTCAACTTCTCATAGCTGTGAAACTGGTCTAATTTACATTGCACATTTCAATAACGTGGGGTGACATTTGTATTTTGTGTGACTAGGTCACCGTTTCAATTCTTGCCAAACTCGATTTTAAATCGGATAAACTGATCAATTGAATACTAGGCATACTGCCAGCCATCAGCTGTTGGCACATATAAGTTCTAAGCAAGTGTTTTTCAACCCAGTCCTTGGAGAACTCCAGGTGGTCCACAGTGTTTGCTCCCAGCACTCAACACACCTGTACCAGGTATTTGGTATTCTTGATTGCTTAACTTTTGTTCAGGTGTGCCGGTAGCTGAATGAGAGGAACAATTGTGAAGTGTCTGGGGGGTCCCCAGTGACTGGGTTGAGAAACACTGTTACAAGCCAAAAGCATGCATCAGCTTTGTGAATCTGACTGCCCCACCATCTTCACAGAAAACTTAAGTGATAGAAACAGGAGAATAAAATTTCTGTATTAAGACGATACATTAGCGATATATATAAATTTACTAAGGTATTAATTGATTAGTATTTGTTAACAACCGAGGCCATATTCATCATTCTTAGCAGAGTTTTTTTTTTTTAACTTGGGGGCTACCATAGACAAAGATGTATTACTAGATAATTTTAACCATAAAACATAAGCTGAAACACACATGCTTGGTAAAAATTCCATATACCTCATTGCTTCTTTAGGCTTATGCTAGAGTGACCTCTTCAACACTTCTGCATAATTGTAACCCTAAAATATGCCTAACACTCCAAAAAAACAGGTAATTTTTGGATCATTTTAATTGCCCTCTATCTATGGCTTACTGTAACAATTGTCCAAGAGAAGGTCATTACAAGAAGTTGTTACAAACTTTAGATCAGTACATCTAAGTGTAGTTTATTGCCAGTATTGATAATGCAATAGACACAGGCCCTGGATAAAACGGCTAAAAATGAAAGTGTCACATCGAACAGACATTACACTTGCAGATCACACAGAAGATGAATTCCTGCACATGTATTACATTTTACTTAGCATTTGGTCTCCGTAAATAAATCCAGACCGAAGATCTACTATTTTAGTTTATACCAGCCTATCTTGGTCTAACTTTTAATTAATTTAATGAGCTCAATTAAATACTGCTACTGATGCTGCTGTATGTCTTCATTAATGTCCCTTATTAGTATTCAGTTTCTCTTCTCCATACCTGTCAGTGCCCTGAACATGAATAGAATGTGAGTTGCAAAGCCCACAGTCTTGATAAACGGTGTTAATGCAGTGAAAAAATAAAGTTCCCCACATCCCAAGTACTCAAATGCTTAAAATTTCTATGAATTTCACAGTGGTAAATAGCGCTTTGTTCACCCCTACAATAACATGTATGATATATGCAAAACATTATACAATCAAATTTGAATTAAATAGCTTGATTCTGCAGTGTAATTTTGAACAAAGTATATGTTTTGCACAATCCTGTGCTGCGCTGTTACAGAACCATGTCCAAGATCAGCAAAATGTCAATAAACACTACAAACTCTTACATTTACTTTACTTTGCACTTTCATTTTGAACATTTTAATGCATGTCTAATCAGTTTTATCCTTACTTATAAAGTTCTGCAAAATATTTGTTAAAAAATACTCCTGGAAAAATATAAATTACGTACACAAATGTGTATAACAACAGAGATCTTTGATTGAATGGAATGATTTTGTGTGCACACAAGTGTGACAAAAATACATTAGTTTACTAGTATAAATATAGCTAGTGTATAGATTACCCTGAAACGAGCTAAACATTTGTTCACATGCTAACCGAACAGCATCAGTTAACAATGTAATTTTATAATCTACATTCCTTAGTGAAATACCAATTAAACACTTCTGCCACTTACTTTTGCCATCTCTAGTCCATTCTACTGTCCGTGTAGCAATAACTTTGTGAAAATTCTGTCCTTCAGGTACATACTTTAAGTTCAATGTTCACTTCTGAATTGGTTTTTATCATTCAGGGGATGATGAAACTTCAGTACCATCCACCAGTAGAGAATGGATGATGCCATCCCTCCTCCTGCCACTGCTCACAGCCTTGATGCAGCAATCATGGTCACCGATCATGAAGTGTGTCTCAGTGCCATCATCTACAAACTCTCCCTAAACAACAAAGGAGTATTGGAACATGAAAAGATATTCAGTAGTCTATGTGCAAGGAAATACAATTAGAGCCATATACTGAAAATTGAAAACAATTTGAAATCCCTGTCTATAAATAAAAAAATGAATAATCAAATATTTAAAAACATACTGACTATTCAAACTTTTAAATATGTCAGAACTACTGACCACCAATTATTTTAAATGACAAATCATTAATGATTAGCAAATACTTACTGCAGTCTCCATCTTCTGGCCATTACACCATATGTCCATTGTGTCTTTCTCTATCAGAAAATGTCCACAACAAATTCAATGAGAAGGCAAGTATCAATGCATTAAAACTTTCAGGTTAATAATTTTTCCATACTACAATATGGATTTACTATGAAATTAATAAAAGAAAATGTAAACAAATGGAGCTAGAGAAGACAATCTAGCATGCTTGTTGCATTCAAAAAACTGCTGAACATGTATTCTTGCAGTATTTTAATAAATCAACAAATCTAATTTGGTACTACTTGGTCTTTATGTTACAATTTGTGAAAATTTACAAATACAGATTACTGTTTAACAGAAATATAAATTCCTAAAAATGTATTACATCTTACCTAAGACTATTCTGCAGTCAGCTCCATCAAGATTTAGCAGCCATGTGTTGGTGATCTTCGATCTATTCTCCATGTATGACTTGAGACTCCTCCCATTGATCTCCAAAGTATATTCATAAGCAAAACCACTGATAGCATCAATATTTATTGTGGCTTTTGTGTCTGTCCCTCCCACATTGAATGTCTCTTTTCCAACAAGTTTGAACATCCAATCCCTTCTCACAACTTCCTGTTAGAAAAATAAGTAAGTTGAATACAAACAGCAAAAATGCTCACTCATTCAATTAACTCAGATACACCAAATAATTACATGAGGACAGGTTCAGTTGATCTTTTCGATCATGTGCTCCATCCCTGCAGGTGAAAAAAGGATTTTATAGCTGCATGGGATGGTGGGTATGTCTTTTGAAAGACACCTGAGGATGTCTGAAGAGGATCCCTCAAATATTGCATATTTTCAGGTTTTAGTGTCCAGTACTGTATGTTGGATTTCTCTTCATATAGGAGCACTGATCCTGTTTTGTAGTTCCATTTTTTATAACAAAGCCCCTTCTCAAGTCTTTGTCCTGCCTTGAAGCAGATTACTGCTACGCAAGGTAAATATCAACTGTCTTCTGGGCCTGCTCCTGTAGATATAACTATTGAAACAAGCTTTCAGTATCAACACATGTTTATCAAATGTTTTATTATGAAAACTGAAAAATAAACTATATAATTACAAACCATTCATGCTCCTTTAAAATCCATATATAAAAGGAATGGGTAAAATAATTTCACTTAATTGGGAAGAAAGTACTGTTTACCTGCTTTCAAATGAAAAAATGTGTTGCTATTCTAAGGGATGTAGGAGCTATGATGCACGGAAATAACAACAAAAAAAATCACTGAAACAGCTTAGTAATCTCACTCTCTTTTAATCCGCCTATTTAATAAAAAAAATAGCCTATTCATACCCCAAAGTGACGTGTAAAGAATTTTGGGGGGCTTTTCACAGAATTTATAATTTGTCTTATAAGATGTCCAGGCATACCACTGGTCAAGTTTGCAGGTCACATTACACCCATTTATTGTCCACTGGAAAAGTTATGCAAATACTCTGTTAACATATGCACAAGTTAAATTTCACCATTCCACAAAAAATACGCTTTCTAAACTTGCCACCAAGCTATGGCTGAGTCATGTAGCTATAACAGTAAAAAAAAAAACGTTACAGCTCATAAGAAAACACTTTGAAGAAACTGATGGCTTAAACTTTTATTGCTTTACTACTATAAAGGGTATAGAAAAGGCACTATATCTCAAAGTGATTTTTAAAAAGAAAAACTCATTTCTGAGCTCTGCAGGTACGTGTAATTCAAATGCCAAATTTAATCAAAATCAAAAATGTGATGCAAAAATGTTTTTGGAAATTTGGTGAATTAAAATAGAACGACTCAGAGAGAGCACGCAGGTACAGCACCCAAGGTAACTTTTAAAAAGTCTACAAAATATGAGTGCTAACATATGCTATTATATGACTGTGAAATTACAGCTTAATTAGTCACAGACTCACAAAAGATGACCATTAAAAACTGAAAAATACGAAACTTTGTCTTGCACAAAAAAGCTATCTGATATAAAAAAGGCCTATTGTATTCTTTAACTGAAAGGAATATCTATGAATTCTATAAAAGAAAGCGACAGGTGCCAAGGTGGCTTAAAGGAAAGCACACTGAGGGGTTAGATTCCTGCCTGGACAGGTAGCATGTACAGCATATTAAGTATTTCCAACATTTGTGTATTAGTAGGTTTCCTTGACAAGCGAAAACAATGAGATTAGATGAGCTAGTGTCCAATGACAGTCCAAGAACCAGTGGCAAAGTGAACTGCCTCTAGTGCGGAATTGCCTAGTGTCTGTACCCCTATTTGCCTTGTTTCTTGGGAGAGATTCCAAGTTTGCTGTGATTGCAAATTATTATGCAAACTGGATGGATATAGAAATGAATAAAGCAACCTCTAACCAAAGGAAACAAACTGCACAAATAGCCAGCTTTTTGAAAATTTAGATACCTGAATTTACTAAGAAAGTTTACTAATTATTCAACATTTTAAACTAAGTAAACATAAGTAAAATTCACATTACATTTTCAAGAATTAAGTCATATGAAAATCACTAGCTTTATAAGCTATAACAAGTATTTATTTCTAAAATAGAATTATCTATATTTGAACACTTATTGACTGGTTGGCCTATATAATTATATTTTGACTAGAATTTCACCCCCTTCATTAAGTGACCAGTCAATGTAAGTTTACCTAAACCATCAGTTTCTTCAAGCAATTAAACATTTTTATGACACTATATCTAAGGAAGCAGCTGTTTGCCTACCTTTCCATCAATATAAATGACACGTTTGCCTGTAGTTGTCCCATGCTCAAATTCGATTCTATGGACCCCATCACTCAGAGCTACTTCCCAAACACCAACCAGGTCCCCAGACATTCTCTTTTGGTGACAGCACTGCAAAGACTAGAAAATGAGACAATTATTGAATGGTTATGTGGGGTAACTCTGTTCCAGTTAAACTGTCTCCAAAACCAGAATCATATTATATTTCCTGATGGGCAGAGCCATTCTCTGAAAAACTCTGATAGAGGATAGAATCCATCATTGCACAAGCACAAGTACTTCTGGTGCTCCGTCCTTGTAACTGAAAGCTAATTTGCGGAGGCATAAGGTAAATAGGCTTACTCCATGGAACTGTCAGAAGCAATTTATCAGTTGCACAGCAGTTTGTCTTAAACGTACTTCGTAATAGAACAGAACATACAGTAGTTAACAAAGACAAGATACATCTACAATACAAAATACTGAATGTCTTTGATTTTCAAATGCGAGATCTACTGTACATCGATCACAGCAACTAATATGCAGAAAGGTGCAGTGACAACACATCTGAGATGCTGATCTTAAGAAGAAAGCTGCCATTGACCTTATAATAGAATCATTAGAGATAACTTTATCACTTTATTATTAATTCAAAGAATGTCATCCGATGCGAATTCATTCGCGTGTGTCGTAGCTACAGGTAAACAACAGTAATACTACCATCTTTTGGCAGGTCTCTTTAGCTTTACGAAAATCAAGGTGAAAAGACGAGTATAAAATACTGAGGAGAACGATAATTTTCTTAAAAGGTCTTACTTATTGGATTCACGCAGTCCAAACACGAAATAGATATAACTGGTCCTTGATGTTGGCGTCTGTATAGGGGAAGGAAACTGTCACTATAGAAACCGCAAGACACCAGCGATTTACCAAGACACTGCTAACATATTCCAGTATCAGTTAAAATATATCATTATGTTTCGATTGCTGTTTTGTATTTCAATTCAATCATTAAAAACATACAATTATTACATTCATGTATCACACACTTTTGCAATAAAGATTTTCTCGCGAGATACCGAATAAAAACTACAGACAGATTTTAGGTTTCGCCTTTGCTTTTGTACTTTTTGTCACTGTTGTCAGTATCCAGCGTCTGGCTCCGGCCCGATTTGCAGCACTCACGCGCATGCGTACACTGTGACACGATATGCGGTCCTTGAGCAGTATGGGCCGCGCATGCGTACTGTCGCAATCCGATCTTCTGCCCCATAGGCCTTGTCACCCAATTTGCAGGGCGCATGCGCGCCATTTTCACGCATACGTATGCTACATTGCGTAACGTCTTTGATCGCTGTACCGCATATGACTAAATATTTAACTGCATGTCATATGATGACTTATGAAATATCAGTTTTACAGAACTTAATATAGGCCACAAGATTTACAACAATAATGATAACAGAAGTTACAAAAATAATGTATGAATGCAAAAGCAAATGATATATTCTGGAGGTGCTAGGCAAACATTATTGTCCATTACTCCAGTATTCCCCTCCTTCTTTATGTCCTATTCCATAATCTGATTAAACTCAATTTCACTAAGACAGTCAAAAAGATACTCATAATGAATTCTGAGATATTTACAGGGTACATGTGTTTATTTCAAATACTAATGAAGAGTACTTTTCTGCTGTACTCAGGAAATAACTGTTCAGTCTCCTGCTGTAATATCAGTCCTCAACTCTGCGTGAAATTCCAACAAAGGATTACTAAAATGAGTGCGATTTGATGTTATCATGGGTAATCAGCAAAAACAGACAGGTAACCCGGTGTATATGTCTGACAGTGATTGACAGCCGATTGTAACGTTTGCTAGAGAAGTAGGCTTATAAACAAAGCAGGATAAGTCATGTGTCATTGTCATGTGGCTTTCAGTTCAGCCTAGTAACCTACATTTCTGTAGGTTACTACAACCTATATAGCATTATACAAGCATTGCCAGTTGTAGTAATAGTTTGTTCGCTACCCTTGTATGTTGGGAAGTTCTTCGTTGTCACATGACCAATTTCTGCCTTCCAGTCAGCAGCCAGAATGTCAGCCATTCACATGCAACTTCCAGGTGGGAATTATGAGATCCTCAACTTTTGTGGATGATTGAGCAAGACAGACATTTACCATTGTTAATTCCCCTTCAAGATAAGTAAGACAAGCCATGAATTGCTTTTTACAGCTCCTTTCATTTATGGGAGGGAGTGGTCTTCAAATCTTGACATAAAAAATAAAGAACCATCCGCACATTGCCCGTTTTTAGATGAACTATGTGGCTATTGATTAGTTTTAAACGCACGTCAGTTGTTTTGTGCAAAACCGCCTATTTTTATTAGTCTAGGCGTAATATATTCACTGTCTTGGCATAGGTCTCAGCTGTTGAATTTCCATTGCTTCATAGCCTATATATACCTCATTTGAACGTAATAAGGCAAAATCTTTGATTTTAATTGCTCTGAATATAACATTATACTAAATTGGAAATACACATGGAAACAAAGAGATAAAAATTATGCAGGCATGTAAAAAGACTATCAATGCCAAAATGAAATTTAAAAAATGAAATGGCAATGAAATAATTCAGTTGAATTGCAGAGTTTTCTTGAGTGTGGCTCAACATGTCTCAAAGAAAAAAAGCAACTTATTTTATTTTTACAACATTAACTATAGACAGATTTGTTCTTCTTTCAAATGTTTCAAAAGTCAGCATATGCTTGGGGTGTCCTAGTGCTGGTATCACAACAGCAGTTTGGTCACCCATCCATCCATCCATCCATCCATCATCTTCCGCTTGTCCAGGGTTCGGGTCGCGGGGGTAGCAGCTTCATGAGAGATACCCAGACCTCCCTCTCCCCAGCTACCTCTACCAACTCCTTGCGGAGGACGCCAAGGCGTTCCCAGGCCAGCCGAGAGATATAATCCCTCCAGCGAGTCCTGGGTCTGCTCCGGGGCCTCCTCCCTGTAGGACATGCACGGAAAACCTCTCCAGGTAGTCGTCCAGGAGGCATCCACACCAGATGTCCAAACCACCTCAACTGGCTCCTTTCGACGTGGAGAAGCAGCGGTTCTACTCT
>JAODJU010000001.1:31950346-31991330 GCA_026776725.1 Gnathonemus echidnorhynchus
TGAGGTAGTGGAGAAACAGTAGACGTTCCTTAACGTAGCAGCAAGAATTAAGGAATTAGTGCAAAAAGTAATCCAGTGCTGAATATTGTGCAAAAGAGCATTTACAGGTTAAAAGAAGGAAATAGTGAAAAATACAAAAAGGTTATAGTAATCTTGATACAGCTTGAGATTGCATAGTGTAAAATAGTAATGTGGTGTATAAGCTAACAAATGATATTTGGAGTCTTATTGTTGAATGCTACAAATCAGTTTCGAAGGCCTAGGTATCCTATGGAAGATTGTGATTATTTGGACATATTTAAAGGCTCCTCTTGACCTTGATCTACACTAGTGACCACAATTGTGGAAACACCAAATTTTTGGCATTATGCTTTATAAATTACTACAGTTATATTGCCGGTAATGTTTATAAACAATCAAGGAATGTTTACAAATATTCAGTAGACGATTAAATAAGTCATTGGGGTAACTGGAATAATCTGTAAAATTTGGAAGTGTTTCCACAATTTTGGCCACTGGTTATCATTTTACAAAAAATTAAGAGATTGAACAGACTACTGCTATGTTTGTACTAAACAGTGCAAAGAACTTTTATATGATTATCAAGTTTTGCTTTTGAGCTTTAATCACCACTATTTTACGAGTGTGTCATAATTTCTTTGGTTTGGTTACAAACTGTAGTGAGAAAACGTGGTCAAAGAAAGTAGAAAGGTTAATCAGGTTCATAAGGTTACCATTCTGTGCTGGAGATTTTAAGACATCATGGGTACAATGTAAGAAATAATGCGCTCCATAGAAAAAGAAAAACTACACTCTCAGAAGAAAATTTTATTGCTCAATGCTTATTCTACTACAGCTTGATGAGACAAAATTGTGATTCTCATTTCAGCTTCTATTTTAAACTCACTAGAAGAAATAAAGTAGACATAGGTGAGCCAAAGGGCAAGAGTCATATTTGAAAAAAACAAGATATCTTGCCAAATTTGACTCATTAACAAGCAGTAACTGAGCTAAACAACCCATACACATAGAGCTGGGGCAGAGATTCAAACCCTGCACTTCAGCAACTATGGCCAAATATGGAGTCATATGAATTTGAGGTTAATGAGTCCCACAGTGACAATATAGGACTTTGCAGTAGTATGTATAGTTGCTGAAGCAATACTTGTAGTAGCTGTACAAACCAGCACAAACCTAGCACAAATGAATGGAAGTCTTTTTTTATGATTATATGGGTGACAACTTCACTCAGGTATTTGAAACTGGCTGCGATGAGAACAGACTGAATTCATAAAGAGGGCTCTGTAAATTTTCCAATATACATCAAAATGAGATGCAAAAGTTGAGACAACCTGAGAACTATGAGTTTGATGAGATCGCTTTTGAAAATGAAAGGGAGGCTGATATGAGATTTTGTGTCTTTTTGCTCTGAAGCAAAAAAAATGGGGGACAAGAGGAATAAGCCATAGTCTCATTTTGGTTTCACTTGAATCTCCTTGTTGTCTCCTTGTTGATTTCTTATTTTCCTCTGGATATCTCTGTATGGATGATGGAAATTGGTGTTTAATGTCAGCCATAATGAAAGCAGCGTGCCTGGGTGTTTTTTTTTTTTTATCTCCGAACTTCCCCTAAATCATGTGAGCATTTTAAGTAAATATTCTGTTTGTAAATAATGTGTGTGTGTGTGCCTGCATGCGTGTGTGTGTGTAACATTAATATTCATAATTTAGTGCCCCAAGTATTTACACTATGACATTTAGATCTTCCATAACAGCTTATACAGTTCAGCTTTTCACCAATGCTCGTGCCTGTTCTAGGACACACAGGGCACCCTGGACAGGATGCCAGTCATTTCATGGCACACATTCACACAGGCATCATTTAGAGATGCCAGTTTACATAACTGTATGCTTCTGGTGGCCTGGAAGAGGATTGTATTTATGGTACTCAGGTTTCCCCCTGCAAACACTGAGAACAGGCAAGTAGGAGAATTGGCACCTCCAAATTCCCTATTTTTTGGGCATGTCTTTTGATGGACTGGCATCTTGTCTATGGTGTTCCTCTGCCCTGTGCTTTCTGGCATAATCTCACTGTAACATTATACTGGATACGCAGTTGCAAGACGGACTTCCAATACATTTATTGCTATTTATTGTTATTTTTTAAATAACAGAAAAAAATAGTTTTAAAAAATCATCTTGCTTATCATCTTACCATACGAACAATATAAATAAGACCATAAAGGAAACAGCTTGTCTTTATTGGGTTATGTTAAGATGTTTTAAGTGGTGAAAAGTAACAATAGTATAAGGAGTAGAAATAAATTGAAAATCAAATTACTTTATTTATTCCCAATGAGCAATTAAGGCATGTGGCGTAGCACAGTGATCATCCACACATGACAATAAATACAGAATAAAAGGACATACACACATAAAAGGCATTCATGTTATGTGTTCTAGTAAAGTTCCATTAAAAGTTCCATTAGTTTGATGTCAAATCACCGATGATGAGAGTTGAGGAGCTGGTCAGCCCTGGAGACAAAGGTTGCCCTTCTCCTCTGTGTCCTGCAACCTGGACAGCGAAGCCTGCGCCTTGAAGGGAGCCACTCAAACACTAGGATGTGCAAAATCCTGCAAACCGCTCCCACTTTCTATTGTTCACAAAGGGTGGAGAGATTTTACCATGTGGCAGGTTGATTGGGTAGACCTACAATCATCAGTGTAAAGGATGAACAAAAGGGGGGAGAGGACACAGCCTTGTGGGGAACCAGTTGAGGCGAAGAGGATGTCAGAGGAGATGCTATTAACTAGCACTCTCTGTGACCTGTTAGCAATAAAATCTGTAATCCACAGGATGAGTTTCTTGTCAATGTGAAACCAGGTGGTTAGTCTCTCAGTTAGAATCTGTAGCTGCATGGTGTTAAATGCTGAAGAGAAGTTTGCAAACAGGAATCTGGCTGTGGTATTGGTGTCCAGAATAAACTTCTTCAACCCCTCTCCCAGCCCGGTATGCAAATTGAAGTGGATCCTTCAGCGATTCGGTTGCATCAATTATGTGCTTTTTTTTATGACTCTCTCCATGACCTTCATCACCAAAGAAGTGAGAGCCACAGGCCTGAGGTCATTCGGGACCTTTGTGGTGCCCTTCTTTGGAATTGGAATCACTGCAGAGTGTTTCCACATCTGGGAGACCGTACTGCTGGTCAAGGAGCTCTGGAATAGGCGCTGGAATACAGCTGCTCAGCACAGCGCCTAAGGGTCCACCCACAGATGTCAGCAGGCCCAAGAGCTGTATTAACTTTCGTCTTTTTGATGGCTCTTACCACCTCCTCTATGTTAATGAGGAGGCTAGAGGCCCCGGTTTTAATTGTGGAGATAATTTACTCTAGCTGGGTATTGTTGCTCTTCTCAGATCTGGTGAAGAATGAGTTCAGGTCATTAGGGAGTGATGTCTGGCTACTGCCCTTGATCTGAATAGGCTTATAGGTGATAATCCATTTAAATAAGGATGCAATGGTATGGGTGGTGTGATTGTTTGTGTGTATATGCATGTTAGAGGGTATGTCAGCTCAGTCCCATCATTTCTGTGTCTCCACAGGTGTCCATTATCGCAAGTCATGTGCCTCCTCAGGCGCCTGCCTCATTGCCTCCTCAGGATACCAGCAGTTCTGCACTGGAAGGCTGCATTCTGTTTGCATAAGCTGCTGTAACACTCCACTTTGCAATGGCCCGCGGAAGAAGACGCACCTTGTTCCCTCTACAGCACCTCCAGCCTTCACCCATATCTTCATCCTAAACTTCCACTGGATTTATTTCTTATTGTTGCTCTTGGAAACATAGAGTGCTTTAAGGCGTTTGACTGACCTGGAATTTTTCTTGGCATTTCTTTTTTTTTTTTTTTTTTTTAAAAAAGAGTACCACGTGTATTGCAAGGTACGTAGATGCATAAAATAGATGCATACATTTAGCAGTACAATAATATGTAAAAAATAGATCTAATTTTGTGTACTATTAACAAATAAACACAGTTTTATAAAGAATATTTTACATGTTAAAATTTGGCTAAAATTATGAGAAAATTGGGCTGAAGAGCACTATGACTCCATCATTTATATATACTTATATGGCTTTAGCACCTGTATTATACATTTACGAATATTATATATAATATAATGATATTGTGCTGTTACACTTGAAATTATATGGCTTTTTCATGTAGCTCCACATAATTTATTTAACACTGAAGTCATCCAATATCTATCAATACTATATATCTCATGTGAAACTGGAATATTGTTTGCTGGAAAGAAGAAATGCATTTTTAAAAACCAAATAAATAAATTTCCTGTATATTTTTTAATTAAAAAGCCCACAAGAAAGCCTTGATTAAGCAAACAACATAGCATGGAATGTATTCTCTTCCTTTTTTGTGTGGAACACATTATTTATCGTGGTCTGCCAAGACATGTTCTGCGACCCTGATTTCAGTAGTACTTTAATTAAAAGCTTAGAAACCAACAAAAATAGCTTTATTGTATTTTGAATTTGAATTTTGCTTGTGTATTTGGCACAGACAACATTTAGAGCAAGATCAAAAAAACCCTGGATATATGTTTTACAGTTCAGTTTTGTGGGTAAGCAAATAAGGTTTTTCTTTTGGTATGTGTTTGGTGCAATTGCAGTTCATTTGAGCTGATTAGAGAGAAAGCCCATATGCTTTGTTCCTACAAGCCCCCTTGTGAACATACTTCTTTTACAAGAATTGATTTTTAAAGATCAGTTACTCAAGTTCTTGAGTGATTTGATTATTTTTCACCAGAGATATTGAATACTACAAACACTTTACCGGTAACGACCCACTTGCAGAAGTAGCTTTGAAAGCATATTTAGAGTATTAATTACAATGTTATTATCATGTTAATTTATTTGACACCAATTACACTGCTGGTACTCACTCACACAAACATTTCAAGAGGCTTGGCGGGTTCTCATGTTAACAATGAAAGATACATACGAAATATGGGTTGTGTAGGGTATATAATGCCCCATATTTATTCCATAGAGAATGTCAATGATTGCATTTTATATTTTGTTTGTTTGATGGTTATAGTATTTAACTAAAGAACATTACATTTTTGTTTTAAAGAATTTTAGTTTGTATCGGAAATGAAAAATATATGGCTAAACAGTTTTCAGTTTAGTCTAAGACATAATAGACTAGTATCAAACTGCTGAACGACATAGTTTGTGTAAAAACCAGATATGAGCTCAATTTAGATCAGTATCAGACTTCACTGTCTGCACACTCACTACTCAAGTTGATGGTGCTTGAGTCTGTCTCTGGTAGGATAATCGGATTCTGTGACTGGTCAACATCAGGACTTTGGAACGTGGTAAACTTGTGGGGCTCTTTACTGATGTGAGTGGAACATCCTTGTTTGAGAAGGGCATGAGAAGAGCGCGTAGAGCTGATGTCAGGTTGCCTTACGTGCCTTTTGTTCACATGCGTGATGGTCAGTTTGCAGAGCAGCACCTGGACGAACACCCGACGGAACTGACGGGAAGACAGGTTGTAGAGGAAGGGGTTCAACACTGAGCTGATGTAGAAGAAGGTATCAGATATTGGGTGGAGGATGACATAGCTCTTGAAGTACGGCATGGTCCAGTTTGCTTTGCGCTTGACTGCAGTCATGAGACGGCGGATCTGGTTAGGCATCCAGCACCCAGCAAGAGCAGCTACAATCAATACTGATTCATAGAAAAGAGAGTCAGATAGGGCAGAAAAGAGGATGGGGGGTAGGTAGATAACAGAAAAAAGTTAGTATTCCTTTTAGTGTAATTGCTTGATTTTTATGTGATTCTGTTTGCTGTGCAAAGTAATTGCATGCTGTTTTCTTATTTTTGAACAGCTTGCCTAATATTTGTTATTTAATATATTTAAAATTATATTAATGTTACCTCATCATGTAAAACTGTCTACCCATTATAAGCCGAAATCAAGTATTTTGACGTGTATCTTTTCTGATGTGGTTTCCCACAACATTTCTCCTATATGCATTTGGTGATTTAATCCTAATTCCTTATCAATCAATCAATCAATCAATCAAGCAGTGATCAGTACAAGGGGGGCCAGACAAATTCATGAAATATATAATACATAGATGGCCAGGTCTAGCTTTTGACAGAATAGGCAGTTGCCAAGGGCCCCTGAATTATGCCTGTTGCAGAGGAAGTTTTTTGAAATTTTGGTGATCAGTGGTAACACACAGTGCGCAACAACGAAATGTATCCTCTGCATTTAAGCCATATGTGACTTTCATAGCAGGGGGCAGCTAATTCAATGCCCAGGGAGCAGTGCTTGGGGGTGGTACCTTGCTGGGCAAACCTGCAATTCTTCAATTACAAGTGTGCTTCCCTAACCATCAAGCCACCACTGTCCTGAAAGATGAACTCACTCCCCGTCGGGGAATCAAACCCTGGTCTCCCACATGACAGGTGGGGATACTAACCACTATACTAACGAAGAGTGAAATGATGATCAGTTTTCTGGGTGGAAAGTAAAGCTTTGCCTAGGGCCCCTGAAAAGGTAGATTCGGTCTTGCTGAGGACTCTAGCCTCTACCTCATCAGGACCTCTAGCTTCACACTCACATGAGACTCTAGCCCCTACCTCACCAGGGCCTGTAGCCTCTATCTCACAAGGGACTCACTGGGACAACCTACTTCACTGGGGCCTCGATGCTGTATCCCACAGGGGACTTTAGCCCCTAACTCTTCAGAGGGGAACGACTCCCCCATATTCTCGAAAATAAATGAATAAAATAACATTATAAATGTATATACACTTACTGAATATTAACACTCAGATGACATTGCATAACTATTGAGGACGAAATGTGAGATAATCATCAATAAATAAATCAATAGTAAAATAAATTTAATTTTCAATTCCAAAGAATTATAGAAAAATAAATGCATTTCATGTTTTATTCCAAAGATATATTTTTAATTGTCTTTTATTCCAAAGATTTTTTTTTTTCATCTATATGTAATTGAGGTGAGCAGACTTAACCCTTTTCGGCCAGGGGGACTTTGCTGATCTGCACTCCATTACCTTGGCCTTGCTTGGATGAGAAGAAATGGTAGCTGACGTTCATGTTGGTAATGTCAAGTCCACACTACACGACTTTAATCAGATCGCTATAATGTTTATATGTATGGGTTCCATTTGTGCCAAAAATATGTCAATAGGCATATGGGGTTCCCATTTGTGTAAAATATTTCGATAGCTCACTATCCATGTCGATTGAACATGTAACAAAACATCTGTCTGTGTCTATTCCACTTTCAACTGTACTTCAGCTGTGACATCTATTTTGACAATAAGATTGACTATGTTGATTGCACACCTGACCAAACAACTTTTCGATTTTAAACTGTGCTTCTGTCATTTTAGTACTCCCTATAGTTTGACTTGTATTGCATGTCGACCAAATATGTCAACACGTCGTCATGATGTGTCGTTCTCCTCATCGCTTAACTGTGTCGTTCTGCATATTGTCCTGATGTGTTGTCTGACTGTGCTATCCTGCATGTCATTTTGATAGGTCGTACTCCTTGTAATTTGACTGCATTGTTGTGCATGTCGTCATGATGTAATGTTTGTCTGAGTTGTTTTGCTTTTCATCCTGCTTTGTTATTCTCCTTGTCCCTGACATCCCAAGCAGACTAATTCAAGTTTATTTATATAACACATTTTCATACACAAGATGTGCAGGTAATACAAGTAAACTATGAGACTTTCTAAGACTCTAAGGAATCCTAAAGGAATCCTAACTTGATTTTTACAGGAGTAGCCTTTGCGGGTTGTTGAATACCTATCAAAAAACAAAAGAATGATTGGTGTATTTCAGAATGTTACAAGGAGACAACATGCAGAACAACACAAACAACAGGGAGAATGATACAGTAGGACTAGAAGAAAAACAACACAGACAAACGACACATCAAGACCACATTCACAACAACACAGTCAAGTGATACGTCAGGACAAGATATATAATGACACAGTCAAACGACAAGGAGGACAGCACATCACGTGCTAAGACAACAGAAGTAGAGTTTCAACTTGAACTGAGAAAAATGTTTTGTTACATGTTCAATCAACAAGGACAGTGCACATATCAACATATATTTAGCACAAATGGAACCCAATACATATGAACAGTATAACGATCTGATAATTTGGAAAGTCGTGTAACATGAATTTGGCATTATAACATGTACACCACCTAGCATTTCTTCTCATCCAAGCAAGGCCAAGGTAATGGAGTGCAGATCAGCAAAGTCCCCCTGGCCAATAGTGCTGTAGAAAAAGGGTTATGGCTACCCAACTCAATTACACACAGATGAATAATAATTAAAAAAAAAATCTTTGAAATAAAAAATAAATATATATTTCAAACCAAAAATTATTAAAATATATCTTTTAAATAAATAAATAAATAAAAAAATTCTATAAATCTTTGGAATGAAAAATTAAATACATTTCTATTGATTTATTTATGATTATGTCATGTTTCATCCTCCATTCTTAACTTTATATAATTTTGTTGTAAATCATGCTTATCTCTACAAATAAACTATATAGCATATTAAATGATGTTCTGGAAAATCAGATTTTTTGGTATTTGATACTAATATACAAGGACAGGCAATGAAAATTTTGTGGAGAGATTTAATTTAGTTTTCATCAAGTAACTAAACAGATGTCACAGTAATGGTATATTTATATATCTTTTAACTGATAAATAGTTGGTTGGAAGAAGCCAAATAATCAAGCATTAAATTGCATCTTTGGCTCCTCTCTCATCTAATCCTTACATTTACTGTATAATCATCTCCTCATTTAGCTTCTATCACTCATCAAATAATGCCTTTGAATATGAAAATTCCATCTAAACTGGAACAGCCTCAAAAACCATGATTGCACAGGTGTAACTGTATCCACAAAAGAGAACAGTGGTTACTAGTCAGGCTGGGCGATATATTGAGTTTTTAAGATATTTCGATATATTGTCATATGAGATATAGGATGAGACAATATTGTTTATATTGATATAATTTACATTGCTTTAAAATTATACTTGCAGAGCCCCTGTTCTGACAATTTGTCCTACCTTGTTGAATTGCCCTACCATAACATGTTTCAACAGATACAGACGTGGACAAAGTTGTTGGTACCCTTCCACAAAAAAACAAAAAAATACAGCAGCACGTTCTTTCAGTGGCTGATGAAAAGCTTGAAGGCACGTGTGATACTAATTAAGGTTAAACACTTAGTTCAAAACACGACTATAATACAAGGATAAATAGTCTCTTTAGGTGTACCAACAAATCTGTCCATACTATTTTAGCATATCTTTGTAAAATAAACAACAAATAATTTCTTTTCACAATTTTATTGGTTTACTGTATCTAAAGGCATGCAGGTATACATTAGAACATTGCTTTTAATTGAATCACTGTTCAGAAGAAATGAAGCATTGTTTTAATGAGCCGTACCAACAAATTTGTCCACATCTGTATATCTGTTGATCGGTGCTACCCTACCGAAAAATGCTACTGTCATTTTTATGGGCTGAAAGTGAAAGCGAATTGTCCAAAAAATAACAAATAAGTAACTAATTAAAAAAAACACGAACTAGTGTAAATAGACATTGTGACAGTCTGAAATACCTTATCAGGCTGTATTCCCAGTGTTAGAACTACAGATAGCACATCTTGATAGACAGAAATGCATTATTAGACCATCCTACCTTCATAAAATACTTGGGTATCCAATTTCGATAGACTAAAATACTTTATAAGGATGTGCTGTCATAAACATGTGAGCAATACTGACATATTATATAGCCTACAGTACAAATGTCAGGTAATTAGACATACATCTGATGGTGAAGAGTGATAAATGAATTTAATAAAATATAAAAAATGTATGAATGTTGAAAACCACACAAATAAGATTAATTACACAGCTCAGCTGTAACTCCAACGGAAGGTAGAATAGATTGATAGGTAGTTTTTCAAGCATGAGAAGAGGAGTGTGATTTCCAGTACCTAAAGGCAGGACGTGTCGATAGGTAATTTACGTTCCCATGCATCTCTACTTTGAATTTTTAAATGTTAAATACAGCCAACCATTCCACCCCATTCCTCCACAAACATTAAATTGAATTATGGGGAACTATTTTTAAAATCGCTGTAAAGGATACATCCCTCTCTCCTTATGAGGCTGCTAAGAGCCAGAATGTCATCCTTGATGAGTAACACTGAGGCACAAGTCCTCTCTTGTCTAGATTACTGTGAGGATGTATTGTAATTCTGCAATTTTGCCCCAAATTCATTCAAATGGCATAAATAACAGCTTGTCTGGTTGGCTTATCAGTTAATGATACCTTGAGCCGGAGGTCATTCATCAGGACTTTTATTATACTTTACCTTTGAGTCCCTCTGCGGAGTCAACACCAGTTAGTACTGCTGAACCACTTTTCATATTCTAATTTACTTGACTCTAACCTTAACCATAAGTAACCAAACAACCCCAGTGGCATTTAAATTTTTTTGGTTGCAGTCACAGATTTTTAGTTTCAGTTTCCCTTTGGGGGGACCAAAAAGGTGGTCCCCACAATGTCAAAATAATAGGTATTTATCCCATAATGTAATATATACATGACCCACCAAAACACAATTATTTATTGTGGTGGCCAGTCATGTTGGAGGCCAAAGGTTGGAAATACTGTTTTTTATATATCTACCCACGCAGTAGTTAATTTATTGATACAGTGTAAAGTGCATTTTTAGTATGGACCCTCACATGGTGTAGCTACAAATGTATGATTTCATAACTTTTTAACAGCAGAAATTCATTAAACAAAAAGAAAAACGGCATTACCTAGAAACAGGATGGTTTGTTTTCTGGCTTGCTTGACCTTTGAACTCTCATGCTTAGGGACGAATGTTCTACTGTTAGTGTCTCGTATGGTTGACTTCTTGAATGTGTTCTTGTTTGTGCTTGACAGCACATGGATCATTCTTTTGCACATGACTCCCACACTCAACAAGACGATGATGTAAACAATAAAAGCCACGAAGATGCTGGACCTGTAAATCCCCCACATGGAGGAGAGGTTTGTGCAGAAGGTCAAGTTCTGTATGAGCTCCTTTTCCAGTTGATATGTGCCATCTGTGAGAGAGGAGGAATTGTTCTGGCCACTCATCAGATCCCTGGGACCCTCTGTTCCAGTAGCAAACAACAGTGGAATTGCAACTAAAACAGATGTCACCCATGCAAAAATAATAAGCTTAATAGTGTGAGATGCTGAAAATGACTTGTATTTCAGAGGATGGCAGATGGCAATATACCGCTCAAAACTAAGGGTGGCCACATTCAGGATAGTGGCATAACTACATGTCTCAAAGACAAAGTTGTAGATCTTGCAGGACACATTCCCAGAGGTGGATGAAAAGGGAAACCATATGGCACTATACAGTTCCACAGGCATGCCAATCAAAAGCACCAGGAGGTCAGAGCAGGCTAAGCTTACCATGTGGTCAGTAACATTCTTTTGAAGGTATCCATTTTTCCGCAGCACCTGAGCGACCTTGATAGTTAAACTGTTCCCCACGATTCCTATTAGCAGAATGAAAATGTAGAGTACAGTCAAAAACACCTTGACTGGGGTCACCTGTTCCAAATCTTTCCAGTCTTCTAGCTTCAACTCTTCAGCGATTTCGTACTCACGATCCATAACAAACAAATAAACAGGTAGTATTTCCAACAAGTTAATTTCCTACTTTCTATTCAGTGGATAAATATACAGAAAAGTTCTAGATTTTTGGTACTTGATCATTTTTGAAGTGTAAAGCTCGTTTTCTCAATGTAAATTTGCTGTACAGAATTATAATAATCTTCATGAACATGGTACGCTTAACACACACAGCATGTTTCTGACTTGAATACAGATTATATCTACCAGGAAGCAAAACCTGTGATTTATTTGTTCTGTAGTTAAACATTAATCTAAAAGCCATAAATGGAAAAGCTGTTTCTTCTATTGGTTATCTTTAGTAAAGTTTGAACTTGTTGTTTTAAGAGGAGGGTCTCCTGTGTGGGTTGGTTGAAACCGACCAAGTACAAACAAAGGTGCAGTTTGGCAAAATACTGGAGCAGTGAAGGTAGCAACTAGATGTTGTCTGAATAATAATGTTAATTTTGCATTACCCGAACACCCACCTCACTCCTCCACATCCCCTAACCTCTGTCTCTACCCCCCCACACAAGGCTTGGGCGGAACGTAGTTTTTCAAACCATACATATGTTATACTATATCCTGGTATATGGTATTTTCATAAGCAATGCTATTCTGGTATCTTGGCAGGTGGTTCCCAACAATAAATTTCATTGAACAAAAACACTGTGCTATACTGAAACAATTACCATAATATCACCATTAATATACCTTAAAGTCAACCCTACCAACTCTCCCCACCTCTCCAACATAATCTTCATTAAAAACCCAATTTTGTGTGACTTGTCTGTGTAACCAGGTTCACTGGTGTGGTGTAAATTGCAACCAACAACCACAGTGCAAATTGAGGAGGATAATTTGTCCCAAAATTAAATCAGGGATAGATAATAATAATAATAATAATTATTATTATTATTACAATTATTATTACTATCAATACTTTATTGATGCATGCATATAATATTTTGTGAAGCAGTAATAAAATTAATCAAATATTTTTGACTTAGCACATTCACAAGGTCAAATGTTGTCTGCTTTAACCCTTCCCTTTGATGTCACTTAGCCGCATTGTTTCAATTTTGAGGCAATTCAAAATTTATCCAGTCCCAGTTCATCACACAATTTGTCTGCAAAGTTTGAAAAAGATCCATAAAATATTACCATCAATCCCACTAATGACAAAGTGCCTGCAGCAGCACCGGAACAGTCCCAAAACCACATGTATACCCCATTCGGGGAATAAAATTAAGCCTTTGTTGCATGAGTTAAATAAAGCAGCTACAACAAAAAAGCATTTCACTCCACTATGTCCACCAACAGTCTTTTTTCCTCAGCTTATGACATTACTCATTGATCTAAAATTGCACACTTTACAGTGCATACTGAATTTTGTGAGAATCCTACTACCTGACTGTTAATGTTGTATGTACTGTATGTATGACAGAACGGTGTCTCTCACTGTGGTCAACATTTTGCATATTACCTGACCTGCATGTTTTCCAATTGCATAGCTTGAGCCCCGTGAAAGTTAATAATTGTTAAAAACTATCAATGAACAAAATACATATTCAAGTCAGCTAATGTAAGTGGGCATTGTTTTAAACTTAAATTTGCAGATACAGCACATCCTCCACCATCTAGACAAAAATTTCTGAGCAAGCAACTTTCTTCATTGTTACAGTTGCTCGTAGCATAACGATCATCGGTTTCACACTTAAGAATTATGCAGAATGTAGTATGTCATCCGGCTACCATTTACTTACTGTCTCATTCGTACTGAAGGTTCAGACATACTGCTCACATCACATACTATATTTTGTCTACTACAAACTATTACAAAGAAGTGAATGATTTTGGATGCACTCAGTGCTTCACTTACAATCCTCATTCGAATGTATAACAGACAGTTTGCACTTGAGATGTTTTCAGGCATATGAGGGGTACTGGTGTGGAGGCCCCCCCTGTGTCCCCCCAGGCCTGTGAGTTCACACACAGCAGTCTTTTTAGAATCAAAGGATATATGTGTGTATGTGAGGAAAGAACTCAGAGGCACAGAACTATGCTGAAAGACAATTTAATGGTAAATGAAAGGTAATGGGTAAGTGCAGTTTTAGGAGCATTTCAGTGTGTGAGAGTGCAGGAAGGAATAAGGCTTTGTATTTTAGTACACAGTTTTAGTGAACATGAGGATTTTCAGGAACACATTACTCACATTGTTTCCATAAATTCAGCATACTACTCAGCCCTACTTGCAAGTAAGCAGAAGAATTTTAATGTCCAACCTCCACTCAACCAGAAACCAGTGGAGAGACATTAGAATAGTTATAATTTGGTTGTATTCAGTCATTCTAGTCACAATTCTTGCTGCATATCTTAGCAGACACTTTGTCCAAAGTAGCTTACAAATGAGAAAAGCTTGAAGTAAGAGAACAGGGTCAGATGTGACGACACAATAACTTTTCTTTATTTCATAATACATTTTTTACATAGTGTACATGTGTACACCATTTACAAGTGAGATGAATGCAGAGATTTCAGAATATGTTGCAAATCCAAATATTTGCAAACAGCCATTCATAATTCACATCCAGTGAAAGATGCTATTTATTCACAAGGGTTGGAACATTTTTTGTGATGCTCTCTACTAAAAGTGGTATGCCTAGTGCCTTGATTGTTACATTGAAGAACACTGACAGGTCAGCTATCGCTGACCAATATACTAGAAACACAGTCCATATGACAAATTGTATAATATATATAAAAAAAATCTCTTATCTTGCCGATGAGAAGAAACAGAGATACTAAAATTTTATTCCTTTCAGGTACTCTGAAATTGTCATGTCATCAACTGCAATAAAAAAGAGGAATAGTTAATGTACAATAAAGGAAATTTCATTTTCAACCAGGATATTACAGTTATTTAGCTAGTACATCGGCGTTCAATTCTTTCCAAATTATCTTTCCTTGTTGAAAATTGCATTCTTTTTGCTTGGGCACAATCATACTAAAACACTGATGTTTCATTGTGAGTGTGACTTGTTTTGTTTACAACATTGATCATCTGCAATAATATATTATATCATTTTTATTTTATTATATAAAAAGACTGCTGACTGCTGCATTATGTTTGTTTTGAAATTGTCCACATATACAGTGCATCCGGAAAGTATTCACAACACATAATTTTTTCCACATTTTATGTTACAGCCTTATTCCAAAATGGATTAAATTGTCAAAATTCTACACACAACACACCATAATGACAATGTGAAAAAACCTTTGAGATTTTTGCAAATTTATTAAAAATAAAAAAACTGAGAAATCACATATACATAAATATTCACAGCCTTTGCCATGAAGCTCAAAATTGAGCTCAGGTGCATCCTGTTTCCACTGATCATCCTTGAGATGTTTCTACAGCTTAACTGGAGTCCACCTATGGTAAATTCAGTTGATTGGACATGATTTGGAAAGGCACACACCTGTCTATATAAGGTCCCACAGTTGACAGTGCATGTCAGAGCACAAACCAAGCATGAAGTCAAAGGAATTGTCTGTAGACCTCCGAGACAGGATTGTCTTGAGGCACAAATCTGGGGAATGTTACAAAAAAAATTCTGCTGCTTTGAAGGTCCCAATGAGCACAGTGGCCTCCATCATCTGTAAGCGGAAGAAGTTTGAAACCACCAGGACTCTTCCTAGAGCTGGCCGGCCATCTAAACTGAGCGATTGTGGGAGAAGGGCCTTAGTCAGGGAGGTGACCAAGAACCCGATGGTCACTCTGTCAGAGCTCCAGAAGTCCTCTGTGGAGAGAGGAGAACCTTCCAGGACAACCATCTCTGTAGCAATCTACCAATCAGGCCTGTATGGTAGAGTGGCCAGACGGAAGCCACTCCTTAGTAAAAGGCACATGGCAGCCCCCCTGGAGTTTTCCAAAAGGCCCCTGAAGGACTCTCAGACCATGAGAAACAAAATTCTCTGGTCTGATGAGACAAAGATTGAACTCTTTGGTGTGAATGCCAGGCGTCACATTTGGAGGAAATCAGGCACCGCTCTTCACCAGGCCAATACCATCCCTACAGTGAAGCATGGTGGTGGCAGCATCATGCTGTGGGGATGTTTTTCAGCGGCAGGAACTGGGAAACTAGTTAGGATAGAGGGAAAGATGACTGCAGCAATGTACAGAGACATCCTGGATGAAAACCTGCTCCAGAGCGCTCTTGATCTCAGACTAGGGTGACGGTTCATCATTCAGCAGGACAACAACCCTCAGCACACAGCCAAGATATCAAAGGAGTGGCTGCTGGACAACTCTGTGAATGTCCTTGAGTGGCCCAGCCAGAGCCCAGACTTGAATCCGATTGAACATCTCTGGAGAGATCTTAAAATGGCTGTGCACCGACGCTCAAACTTTTTTCACGTTGTCATTATGGGGTGTTGTGTGTAGAATTTTGAGGAGGAAAATGAATTTAATCCATTTTGGAATAAGGCTGTAACATAAAATATGGAAAGAGTGATGCACTGTAAATACTTTCGGGATGCACTGTAGCCATTCATTGCATAGGTCATGGTTGAATAATTTTTATTTTATTAAAGAATGAAGGCAGAAGCAAACGCTTAGCTTGCCCCGCCCCCTAATCAAATTTAAAAATTTCAATAAGAAACATTGTAATTAAAAACATTCTGACTGAAAATTACTATTAATCACATCAATACACAAGTTTCCAACCATTAAAAACATTACCCAGTATAAAGTCACTTAAAAGTATTAATAACATTTGTTAGCATTTCAGTATGGCTGTTAGGGGAAGTGTGCACTTCCCGTTTGTTTACAGGAATAACAGGACACTCTCACCACAAGTATGATCTCAGCATTTGTATCCCCTTAAGGGTCTAAAGACTGATATCCATTATAGGCCTTTACTCTAAAAACAAGCTAAAACGTTCAAAAATAGAAGAACACTACTCTTGTAAATATGGCATCCATGATGTCACCAGATTTCACCCGTGGATTTCAGCACATACACTGTGCCTGCACATGATTTACAGGATTCAATGCATAACTCTTGGCCTATGTAACAAAATGACCCCGCATATGAGCCAATCCATTCCGGCTACCCTGAATGGCAAGACTTTCCAGCCAACCACCTCCTAACATGGAGACTATTGCTCCTCCCTTATGACGGACCTCTTAGTTACTCAATAACCTGCCAATATCACAAAGCAGGTACAGGAAGAAACTAACAGCCCGGAAAATAATGAGTTCAATGACATATCACATATGGGGAAGCTCTAATCGCTAGTACTCTTTTCAAATAGAGGGTTTTTATAAAGGACATTTTTTCAAGTCGTACCATGATGCCATGAGTTTTGGTAGAACTCATAAAGTTCATTTAAGCTGGGGACAAGTTATCCAATCAAGCAAAAAATCCTACTTTGTAATTCAGGCTCCTGATCTTCATCTCTGTCACAATAACACATTCATTTCATATCTTTAAGCAATTTCTTCTCCAAAAGATTTCTCCAAAATCTCATTCTGATTGGGCCATATTACACTTAGGATACTGTTGTGAAATGCAAGCAACTATGGTTTTCTATATAGCAGGGCAGGTCAAGTCCATATTTGAAACATACTGGAATAACAGTCTCCAATTACTCTCTTTTCAAAAGGTCATTATTATTGTCATTATTACTGGTTGAATCATTTATTAAATAAAGATTTGGTTATGTAGAATGTTGTGTGTGTTTTTATCACTAAACAGAAGACCATATCACTTTTTATAAGACATTCTGAAATCCAGAAAATTTAAAAAGGCTCATAAACTTTTTTTCCTCAAAAACTGTTTTTAACAGTTTAGTTTTTTAATAGAATTATATTTAAAAGTTGACAGAATTTTTAAATGTATTTAAAGCAATGAAGGAAAAACTAGTGACAAATACTGATGCTCTTAAATATTGAAGGTTCCAGAGAGATTTAGAAGTATAATCACAACTCATGATTAAAGCTACTAATGGACATTTCCTACATTGTGAGAAAAAAAGGATTTACTGTCAAAACTGCAGGGAACAAACAGTAAAAGTGCTTTTTCCTACCTAATGACTGGCTGTCAACTCATGAGCTCTCTCATCTTTGGAGACAGAATGTAAGGGAATTAGACTCTCACACTGCTCACTGTCCTCTGGAAGCCTGCAGGACACATCAGAATTTAAGGTGAGTATTATTTCCTGTTTACTGTTCCTGCCTCTCTATAGTCAATCTAAGCATGCCAAACTTAGGAAAATGGGGAGGTTTAATTTGTTTGGGGGTATGACCACAGTCTTATACAAAAAAAGATGATAAATGTAAAGTGAATTAAAGAAAATAAATGAATTATAAAATACAAATAATGGGCCAGCTCTAACAATTTCAGGGCTTTTGGTGTTTGATTCCTGTGTCTTGCAGTGTGTGCAGTTTGCATGGTTACGTGAACTGATGTCTCTAATATTGCCTTTAATGTGTATTAATGTGTGCCCTGTGATGGACTGACATCCTGTCCCCCTGCCTCACGCCCTGTATGAATGGCTTTGAAAGAGGGATGAATGGCTTTGTTTATTTCTGAATTTGTGAGAAACCACCACAAAGGGCTTAATTAATACCTTGCTCAACAAGCTCACCATTAAGAATGGTCTCAGAACTAAAGAGTCAAAAAAGAAGTTTTAAAAGTGTCCAAACCTAGCTGTTGGTTTTTGTAAATGTAATTTTCATTATACCATTTCAACAAAACAGAAATTCTGTAATGTAATAAGTGCACCAGAACACTGATCATGTAACATCGATTCGCTTGCCTTTGTATACGGTGTTTTCGGCAGAGGAAAGCAAACACTCTACGCAGTCCAATCATAACTGGATCCCAGTTGTTGTAGTTGTTTAAAAAGGTTGCAATGAAGAATGACAAAAAGACTGGGATTGCTCCGGCAAAAAACAGCCAGGAAAATTGTACCTGGGAGAAAAAAGTAAATAAATAATAACCAATGACATGACATACAGAGGAGTTCCATCAATTGCAAAGCACTTACCTTCTGAATACACATATCAGCTATAACTGACAATGGTATTGTAAGACTCAGTGCAAGGGTGCCTATCAATGATGAGGTGAGGAAACAGCCCCTATGGAAAGAAAAAATTATAGGACATTAACCATAAAAGTACCTGGTAACAGATCACTGTGGTTCATGAGCAGAGCCAGTAAAGAATATCACTCTCTAATTAAAAAGCCAAAAACTTTAAAGCTGTTCAGTAGTGTGGGTACAAATGCATCAGTAGGGCTACACTGAGCAAAAAACAGATGAATGAAAGTTTACTTACAGGGAAAACATTAATTAAAACAATTTTAGTTTACTACTGCTTAGCATGTATTATAAAGACAGGAAAAAATCCTAGGGTCAATGGTTACTACAATGAGGGAAATGCAGATGCAAAGGTCTATAAAATGGAAATATTAACAAGGTAATATATACATAACAAAAATGTCACACATACACTGATCTACCAACAGCAACCCAGAGTCAAAAGCCTGGATATAAACATGATGTCAAATTTCAGGATACAGGAAATTAAACATTTTTTTAATGGAAAGTCCATTTACTGAAATTGGTAGACTATTCTTTGTACAGTCAAATTAATCAAAGTTATTTGCATTATATTCTGATCCAAATACAGCTCCATCCAAGAATTCATCATTATTCGAGGTACACTAAAGTTGTTGAATTACAATAACCCAGTGATTTAACGATATCTTGTACATACCACAGCCATAGAAATTCAGAGAGCACTGTTCCGATCAGTCCGTTGATGATGATATACATACACACCAGCTTGCTGGGTAACTCAAAGGGCTCAAGGCCTGCGTAGTGCAGCAAAAGAAAACCCGGCCACAGCAGGAACAGGTTGAAGAGCCCCACGAAGCCTAGGTTGAGAACCAATGCAATGTAATGTTCATATTTTCAACAAAACAAAACGCCTTATAGGAGGGGTGCACATCTCTTATTTTTTTGGGTTCATAGCAAAAAAAGATGTAGATCATTAAACTGCAATGCACCTTGATACTAGAGGCTGGTCCACGTTCTTTGTATATTACTAATTTCCACCAAACTACTAAATTGCAGAGATATTTTGATCATCATACAGTAAACTGAGATTCAACATGCTATTGTTGCAGACACATTACTTGCATGTATAACAAAAAATGTTTTGTCTTTAAACTTTGACAGAAAACCAGAGTACCAGGAGGAAACACTAGGGGTGTAAATATGCATCGATGCATTGTGATGAATTAATTATTAGGGTAGCAGTTCAACACATCAACCTGAAAACAATCAATTTTGGGGGTAAAATAAAGATACTCGTACTTCTGGGTTGTATACTTTGTATGCCTGAACAGCAGGCATATGCACATAGTAACAGTGCCGGCACGCAAATGTCTGAAATGTAGGATGGCAGGGGAAGGTTCACTAATATTTATAAAGGAATCAGTACCTGAAGATCTGAACATGTTTTTGGGAAATGCCTCTTTTATCATTCTTTTTGCTAGCTATGGTAGCAACGAACATGACTTAAAAGTGTGCATTCGCAACATAAAGTGATACACATGGCAATTTTTTGTCTTGGAACAAATGTGCACTTATTATTTAGGCTGCTGTGATAAGAAATTGTTGCGCGTATGGCTTTATAGCGCAAAAATATGCTCTTGTGTGCATGTTATGTGCATCCCTGATAATGACTGTAGTTGTTACACGTTCTCAAAATTTTATTTGTAGTCTACACTGGATTTATAAATGCATGATAACGCAGAATAATGCTCCTTTTCATTCATGTCATTTGATGCCTTTGGACCTTAGGAGGAAATTCAAGTACACAAGGAAAAAAAAAGTTGATAAGCATGTGCCACATAGATGAACTATGTTCTCAGGCTAATATATGAGAATAACCAAAAATCATACAGTTAATCCAATCATTTAAAGGCAAAACTGCCTTGAATTTAACTGATACTTCAGAAAGACACACACACAATTCACCTTTTCCAAGCCCACTTACCAAAGAACATGGGTATGTCCAGTCTATCCTCCCGCTCAACTTTCCGTTTGATCACCACAATATAAACAGCATAGAGGATGGCTCCTGCCAGAGACCAAATAATTCCTGGACATAAATGGGAAGTCAGCAGGCCAGAGTGTTAGTGCAAACACAAAGCAAGGAGGAATCGCCTCTAACTCAAGACAAAACACAACTCTGTCCAGAGCAATGTTCAAAATGCATGACGTATACTTGATCTTGGTTTCCTGGTTCATATAAGCTGTTTTTTTTATTCTGATTTGGACAGCAATCACCAAACACAGAAACCATACTCTATAGGCTCTACATTCAACATTAAATCTCTGACCTAATGTAAGGAGTGGGAAAGCTCGATACAATTTAATATTTCACCATCATTTCTTACTGATGTTCCACTTTGGGAGCTAAGGAAGTGGACTGAACAATCAAGCAGCAACATCTAGACATAGTGATTATTTCCTAAACTAATTATCTACAAGGACCTGTTAAATTGGGAGCACATTAGCCAATTTATAAACAGCCTTTGTAAAATGGAAAAATATATTCAAGGAGGGGAAAAATGCTCCTGATTGAATGTTATCCAGCTTATATCACAGAATCAGGTCTTAAATTTAAGCGCTGCTGTTGAATAAACTTGTATATCCATACAGCAAAATGGTAAACACTGACATTTGTACATGTAGTTGATTAAATAGTAAAAGCAACCTGCAGCTGCAAAATAACAGAACATACCCATTTAACTCTAGATCAAATATTCCAAATTACATTTTTCATTATCCATCCATCCACTTATACCATAGCACAAGGCATTGGTAAACTCTGAAAAGGATGTCACTCCTTTGCAGGGAATACAAACACTAACACTTAGACACAGGCATATTGTATAGGTAATTTTAGAGACGCCAATTTACCTGAGGACTGTGGGAAGAAACAACTATCTGGAGGAAATCCATGCAAAACAGGATGAAAATGCAAACTGCACCCAGACAGAATAGGGGTGAAATTCACATGTCCAATCAAAGAGTGCGACCTGCCACTGTGCCACCCATAACGGTGAATTGCAAAGAAAAAATAATGAAAAGTCAAAAAAATTATTGCTATGTTCAGCAACATGACATATAATTTATATTAACTTAGTTAATTTACTGTCTGGAATAAGTTTACTGAGATCTACCCCTTGAGCAGGCCCGGGGGTGGTGTTTGCTGGAGAATGCGCTTGGTGGCTGGGCCAACCACGTAACCTGGCTCACCACCCACAACATGAAAGGTGGGGGTCAGATGCAGGGCCATTTGGGCAGGAGGCATAAGTGGAAAGTGGACTAGACGGGAACATGGAATGTTACCTCTCTGGTGAGGAAGGAGCCCAAGTTAGTGTGGGAGATATAAGAGAGTCGGCTACATACAGTTGGCCTTTCCTCCATGCACAGAGTGGGCTCTGGAGCCAGACCTTGGGGGTGAGGATACTCACAAGTCCTAGGGGGAGGACTATGCAGCTGGTGTTTTTCCTGCTGAACGAGAGGGTTGCCTCTATGCAGTTGCTAGTTGCAGAGAGGAAAACTGCTGTGCATATGCACCAAACAAGAGTCTGGAGTACCCAACCTTCTTAAAGGAAGTGGGTGAGGTGCTCAAGGAAATAGAAATAATCTGAGGTCCTACTGAGAAATTTCAGTGCTCAGGTGCAAAATGATGGAAGTAATGGTGGAGTGTGATTGGGAAGAATGGCCTCCCAATGAACTGTTATTGTGAAAAACATGGATTGTCCACAACAAACACCAGGTTTGAACGGCAGGATGTTCATAAGGGCTTTTCCACAGCACTTCAAAAAAGTACTTTGTGTTCATTTTCCATGCTGTAAATACGGGTACTGGCACGGAATGACGTCATCACAACGCAAGGCAGGGTAGTTTGAATTTGAAAAATGGCTATAGTATGTAGGTGTGCAATTTTAATACCAACATCGTATGTTATGCACATGCAATTCTCACACCACAAGGACCGTGATAGTCAGATGGGTTGAGATCAGGTTTTTTCATACAGTCTGTACAGTCTGGAAACTACAGTGGGGGGGGGGGGGGGGGGGGGTGTGTAGCTTCACTAAAACATTTTACTGTCTGTTATAGAAAACAAAGTTTTGCAATTTTAATGACTGTTCCTTTTCAAGATTATACTTGAGATTTAAAGTTTACTGTTGCTGCTTCTGCATGAGCTCAGCACGCATCACACTCATTTTTGAGCCAATCACACTCATTTTTATCCTTGCTGATTAAATCATTCTTAGACATGTATTTGAAACTCATTTTCTGCTTTACAAATTTCACAATATCTGTTGCAACAAAATCGCATTGCCATATTTGAAATTTTTCCAATGTCATGCAGCCCTGGCACTGTATATTAGAATATTTATCCTTCAATCTGATATTCGAAACAGAGGAGGCCTGGCAGTGAAATTGATTTCTCACATTTGCAGAATTCTCCCTAAGTAATATTAGTCTGGAGACCACTGGGACCATATTCCTCATACATAGCAGAGCCTGTTGACTTCCTCTCTGAATAGTCTGTTAAATTCCCCCCAAATAAATTTTGTTGAGCTCCCCACAATGAATTTTGCCAGCTGGCTATCAGACTGCTACTGATAAAGTTTGCCCAGCAGGGGTGCTGGTGATGAAAAAAATTTATAAAATTTATTTTATAATATTCAGAAAATCATCTCACACCCAGACTGTTAACAAGATGGCCTCTGCAAGCCTCCCTTTAAACGCTCCCGGGTGCAGGCTTTTAGCTGTAGATTTTCATCCTTATAATGTTTTTGAAGTGGCAATAAGATCCAGCAAAAACAAAACTGAGTATAATAGAATAATAATCAAATAAAGTTATTCTGTTCACAAGGTCAAACATCTTATCTAAGTGACCCTTCGCTTTGCTGTCACTTTTGATCTTTGCTTCAGTTTTGGTATTTGATCTTCATCCATATAATGTGTCTGCAAAGTCTGGCAAAGATCTGTGAAATTATCATCTTAAATGTGATCAAGTGTCACCATGTGCTGCTACTTCAATTTTGGGGCAATCTGTCTCAAATTTTAAAGAGTTCCAAATCATCACCCATATAATGCCTTTCTGTTTCAAAAAGTCTTTCAAATACCTTTTGAGTAAACACCTTGACAAGAAAGTGTCTATAGTAGCAGTGCAATGGTCCCAAAACCTTATTTATTCCCTATCTGGGAAGAACAACCAATGAAAATAACACTAAATAACTAATACCGAACTCATGTACACATATAAATGTTAAGTTCAGCATGGATTTCAAAATTTGTCTCCTCATTTAAAAGGCATTCAGATTTAACATATACAACCCTTGTCTCACTATCAGACCAGAGGCCACATTGTAATTTACAGAATAATTCGCTTATGGCAGTAAAGTCTACAGCTGTTGAGCTCTGAGCATTATGTCTGACTAACCCACTAATCACTCCATTCTGACATCACACATGTCTGACAGGTTAGCATAGCCAGGAGATTGGGCAGCCAGATAAGCTTTGTACGACGCATATTTTATTTCTCCAGTAACTAGAACAGGATATTTAAAATTATTTTGCTGTCGTCATTTGGATTAGTCTTCCTTTCAGCTTTTTATTGCTGTAATACATAATCTATGTCAAACTGTATTTTAAAAAATGTAAAATGAATTAAACTGAACATAGGAATAGTTCTTCTGAATATATGTATTAAAAAAAAACTATTTTAACAATTTAGAAGGAATGTCTCTCATTTATCTAATATACCAAATGCTTAACTACTTTTCTTAATATTTCTGGCTATAATTAATTATTCAAAGCACATAATATTTACAGTTATGAGTAATTTATAATGATGCAATTTGCAGATTAGTAAAGAAGCCATTTACCTAGAGCAGCATTTCCATCAGAGCTGTCAGATGTTGAGAAGCTCACCAGAGTCACACCTCCAATGCTTATAAAGGGATGACAGAAATGTAAACCCAGCCTACAGACTAATTGCACAGTATCAAAGTACAGAACATATGGAACCACTTTACAATAAGGCCACCCTTTGCCACTTATAAATGGTAGTAACTCATTAATAATAAGAAAACAGTGGTATAACTTGTTTATAATTGTGTAGTAATTATTTACAAATAGTTACAACCTAATTAATAACCTGCTTATAAACCATTCATAATCCCTTTATAAGGGTAGGCTTATTGTAAAGTGGCACTGAACATATGATATAAATAAATGCATTTATGAGGTCAAATAAGCAGACCCAACCCTTATGTCTTTAGGGCTGCAAAAATATGGCTTCATATTGAACCACCAGTACAAATTTACTGTATTGATCCAAATGCTGGGAAATTACCTAAGAACATTTTTTTAAACCATCACTTTCAACCTGCTATAAATAATTATTGTCGTGTTCAGAACACATACTGTGCAATTCAGGATTATCTGTAAAATAATAAAAAAAAATGTTTTTGTTGTTTTACACACCTGTGGAATAAAAGTGTTACTCTCCAAATCATGGCCTAATGTGATAAGACTCACAGAGCTTAGCAAATCATCAGTCTAATTAAACTAAATGTCTTATTTATCCAAGATTAGAATTCACACAATTTCAGGTTGAATTTAACTTCATTATTAATTGAAATTTATATTTGCATAAATTGGTTTACTTACCTCAGTAAAACTGCTAAAAACTTTGACAATGTAAACCTGTCACTACTGTTGCTTGGAAATATGGCAGCCAAAATCAGTGTGAAAAGACCTAGTAAAAGACAACAAAAGCAGTGATATAACTTGGTCCTTCAATGGCCTTTTTAGCTGTAATGAAATTCAATCTCCATATAGACTCAGACGTCTGGCTCAAAAGAAGACTCAGCACTGATGGAAAACTAATAATTTTCACCAAAACTTCACTAAATCTAGGTAATTAAATATCATTATGCAATTAATCAGAAAGGCAATAATGCACAGGTCCAGTGAGTATAAGGTAAATAATATTACATTGGTGTTCTATAGTGGGAAAACTATTCAAAGTGTTTTATGTGCAGAAAGTTTGCTAAATGTCATGGGGTTTTATTTAATACAGGGTACCCTGCATTACAGACATTAATGAACCATGTAAGTACATTAGTCATGCATCCTTGATTGTACAGAACACTTAATATTATATCATTGTTATATAAAAGTATATGACGTTTCTCAAGCTATTTTTATTTATTTATTTTTCCAAAGTGCAGACATTACTTTAGAGAGAAAGCGAACTTTATGGTGGACTAAATTCTACAACATCAATATATAATATTTATGTCTTTTTTTCTTACCTGAAGTTGATGATAAAATGTTCACTATGGCTACCTGTGTATCGGATAGCGCTTCTTGGTAGGATAGGTTAGCCAGGAACCACTGCACAGGGGAAATTTAAACACATTATTACATAGTGTGCAATATCTGATTAAGAATACTCTTTCACTTTTACCATAGTATGTCTGATCATCAATCATCATCTATCAAACAAGACGTAAAATATGCCTTTGGGTTCTAAAAAGCGCTGTATTAATCCAATACATTATTATTTATTATAATAATAAATAATAATAATAATAATCCAGATACTTACAACAAAGAAGAATAAAAAACTAATTTTGGCAACCTCAATCACAGTAAGCTTGTCAACCGTTTTCAGCAAGGTCTCGTGATCTTTGGCAGCTGGGTAGGACATCCGAGACAGTTTCGCTTCAAGGGCCTGTGTGGAGGGCAACTGCCGAACCTCCATGATATTGCTAAATCGAACACGGTGCTTTTTAGGGGCTGTGAAAGGGTTAAATTGGGCTGTGATTAGTGCAGAAAATTTCTTTATTAATGAATATTTTAAAAACTGGACATCCAATTTGACTGTTTAGCAATAGAATATGCAGCATTAAATACAAATTTCTGCAAAATGACTAATTCTTTTAATACTTTACTAGCATACAAAAATACTATTTAATACTTCACAAATATTTAATTAAGATTATTCTGTACACATGCTTACATCGGTCACAGTTACCACTGGAATTACTGGTTGGTTCTGTTGAAACATCTTGAAACTTCAGAGGAACATAGAGTGGTTCACTCTGAAACACAACAGAATTGCCACAATATAATAACCATTTAACTTACCATAATAACCATTTAACATAACTTTGATTACGATTACTGTTACTTACTATAAATGTTTCATACACAAACCAATGCCAACAGACAACATGGCAAAGCACAGTGCAATACATAACCATGGAAAACCAAAATAAAACATATTTATGTTGTCCTTACGAGACAACACTGTGCAATCTCCTAAAACAAAAAGTTGTACTATAAAACCCCCAGTAAGCCTGCACCTGTGGAGCTGTCCCTCAAGTAAAATATATGGGAGGTCTAACACATTCCACTTGTTACAATTCATACTTTTTACTATACACTAGTGGCCAAAATTGTAGAAACACATTCAATTTTTAAAGACTGCAGAACTTTATTCAACTGTTGCTCCAGTTACTAATTTAATCATCCAATGTATGGTATTTGTAACATTCTTTGATTAATGTTTATAAACATTATCACCAATGTTCATGTAGTAATTTTTAAAATATAATGCCAAAAATGCTAGGTTTTTCCACAATTTTGGCCATTAGTGTAGATGGAAAACACCATTCTCCAGTCTCCTAATAGCATTTGATATCTAACTGACCAATGAAAATATGTTTTATGATGTCATTTATTTAAGTGCCCATCAAAACTACTTATCTCTCACCCTTTGTTTGGAAAAGTTTCAACTAGGGCTGTGAGATTCTGGGTAAATAGTTTTTTTTTCCCACTCAGAATCAAGATTATAATTTTCTCTCACGATTCTTGAGCAATATATTTCTCTCTCTTAAAAATAATAATAATTATTATTATATTATTATTATTATTATGTACTGTGAGGATGGATCCCGATCGCTGCCTGCCGCCATCCCCTCACCCGGTTGCATTCGCCACAGTACTGACAGCTGTCTGATTACTGGGCATTACTCTGGCCCGCCTTCCCTGATTTCTTGACTTCCCTCTGGTATGGTTATGTGAGCCTGGTGAGTGTCTGTATGCCGAACCCCTACTGAGTGTTTGTGCTTGTCCTGATATCCCATCTTTCTGCATGAGTGCCTGGCCCTCCCTTGACTCCCCAGGATAGACTCCCCGGCTTTTTCCACATTAACATCTCTCCCCAACTTAGACTCTCATTTAGTGTTTTTGATTCTTGTCTGTCTATTCAGTAAAAGTAAAAAATTGTAAAAAGTGGAATGTGTCAATCTTGGGTAATGTTTAAATTTCATAAATATGCAAAGTTAGCAGTACCAGAGCTAGAGACACAACTACTAAAACAATGGAGATGACTGCATCAGACAATCAGCCATTTTCCGTAGTGGAGGACGAGGGATTTTGTCAGATCATTATTAAATCTGGACCCCAGATCGATATTTCGTTATTCACATAATTACCTATGGCAAACCCTCCCCCAGTCCCCATTAGGTAGTGCTTCCTAATGTGTTTGATTTTTTCCTGCACTGTTCAGTACTTGGCCTTTTGACAACAATAAAAATGAATGTTCAGAGAATTTAGGTCATTAAAATAATCAAATAATTTATTAATTGAATCATGATGGAAAAGAAATATTTCCAAATGTATCGAATCTTTCCCTCAATAACTGTAATCGGTTCAAATCGCCTTGGGGCCAATGATTTACACCCCTAGATGAAAATTACACTCTAGGTAAATAGGCAAGACATATATGTTAAGTTACTGGACCATTCCATTTCATTTCAACGAGTTTCCAAAAAGGTTTTTGAGTCACCATTTTATTAAATTTGACATGTGAATTATACATACTTTCCAGAAGTCAGAAATGTTTTCTATTTTAAAAAAGAAACATTACCTTTGCCTTTTCCCACATGATGGGGAACAAAAAATTAGATTATTCAGTGTTTATGTGCTGTAACTTTTTTCTTACAGCTACATAGCTCACCTATGTATTTTTTGCTTATATTTTGCCTAAATCTAAGTTTCTAAGGACAAAGTAACAGGTTAATGTCTTATGTACAAGTTGCATACATATACATTTTATAATTAAAATCTGACTTGTTACTCCAATCCCTTCACTTTTTTTTAAATAGCCAAATGTAGTAAAAAGGAAGTTAGCAAGATAAACTTTGATCCTGACAAATGTTTAATTTTCATTCTGTAAAGAAGTTCTCTGTCTGAGATTTCCAATGAGTAATAGGGAGAAAGTAACAGCTCATAAAAAACTTTATTATCATTTTTTTGCTACCCATGGTGCAGAAATGCACTACATTTGTAAGGGAGATCAATATTAATAATAATAATAATAATAATAATAATAATAATAATAATAATAATAATAATAATAATAATAATAAACATTTCTGAGCTCTGGAAAGGATGAATAATTCACATGGCAATTTCATCAGAATCAAAATAGGTGATGCCAAGGTCATTTGTAGAAATAAAATGGAATTACTTTACTATTAAAAATATTTTGGTACAAAATTTAATCAATGCATATTAGGAGAAAATAGATTTACTTCATCTGTACAACCGAATAACAAAAAGACATCTGGGGTTCCATTCTAGTGTATTAGGTTGTTAGAAAACAACATTTTCTAAATGCAACCATGTTTATTTCCATAATTTTCATTACATAAGATGGTAAAATACTGTAATAGTGAGTTAAATCATGCTACAGACACACAACAGATATTTACTTAATCAGAAAACAGTACTTACTAAAGAATTGTTCAAACTGTGGTCTGTAGGAAAAGCTGTTAGATAGGCCTCTCCATCAGCAAACTGAAATATAAAATGCATTTAAAATCAGGAGATGGAATTTTAGGGTGTTCTTTTTCTTTTATGACATTTGAGCTATCCACATTTGTAACAAATTTCTTCCCCCATCAACTGCTCTATGCATGACTGCTTTGTTTCTGATGGGCAATTCATACTGCCCAAGTATATGGATTGCTCATACAAAAGAGCTGGTCTGTATGGCAATACATTGTGAAGCAGTAAGCTGGTGGTGGTCAAATCACAAAAAACACAATTATCAATTTACCCATGAGCAAGTCTTAATCTGTATTGCTTTTGAACACAGGTATAACTAATTATAAAATCCTATGTGCGATTTTGGACAAAAGATGCTTTGATTTACAATTCTATACTTATATAGCAGTTGCTTTTATCCAACACAATGCACAATTGATAAAGCAGGATCAGTCAGTCCCCAGAGCTTTTCTCAAGGGCCCAACATTCAGATCAATCTGCCAATGACAGGATTTGAACAGGCAACCTTCTGATCAGGAGCACACAGTCCTAACCCACTGAGCCACACATTGCAGACACGCGTATAAATAAGTGGTGCAACCCTCACAAAGGCTTTTGGCCTGCCTCGGAATCTGCCAGAGCACTGCTGCCTCCAAGGCTTCCACACCAGAAATCCCAGCAGGTACAGGATGAACATGGATGTCTTGGCAAAAGTGCTGAAGAATGGTTTGTTGTACTCCTCGTGCTTGAATATATACTGGAAAAAAATGTATATATAGTATTTATTATGTCTCTGTCTATCTCCGTATCTATCTGTCTCTCTCCATCTATCAATGAATCATTATTTAGCCACTGAAAGAAAAAAGTATCTTAAAGAATAACAAAAGTAACCATTGGATATACGAGACAAAACTGAAATGATTTGACTTAAATTATGACTAAATCACAATACTGACGCACTGCTGCTAAAATAAAGTTCAATATTCCTCAGTTTTAACAAGCTAATAGGGATAAACAAATTAACCAACATTGGTAATGATTTCATACATATACTGCAGGTTTCTTTATTAATCCTTATTAACGTCCTCAAATATATATATGACATACACATGAACATTTCTTCAACAGACAAAATGGCTCCAGTTACATGAATGGTAGACTGCTTGAACAATAGGTCAGGGTCTAACTGACATGACATACCAAGGTAAGCTCAGAGGAGGCCACCCAGATAACATCGACAAGAAGTAAAACGATGATCCCCAGAGCTGTGCGCCTTCGCTGGGCCAGCACACCACTCTGGAAGCTACTAACCCGGTTCATAACAATGCCCCACACCATCAGGAGGCTGTGAGGCCAAAAAAGATGCATATCAGAGCTGGTTCATTAATCACTGTATTACTGACACAGACTGTCTTACCATTAAAGATCCATGTTTAAGTCACTAAATAGAATTTCTTTTAAACTAGTGACTACTGATTTTGACTGTATCAGAGACACTGCAATTAAATACACTATGCAAACACATTGATGCAAATACTAATTATTACAAACTGCCTTATTAGATGTTCCTTGTCCTTAAGTATCGATATCAGAATAATAATAATACAATATAATTTCCTTATTTAGTTTTTATGTGGTTAGGGTTATTAGAAAAAATACATTCCAAATCTGGCATTTAGAATAATCATTCATATACCATGTAGTTGGTAGATGGATGGCACACAAACAAATATTCATGTGGTTCCCTTTTCCCCGTAAACTAACCTGAATAAATTTATATAAATATAAATTTCAATTCAAATACATTCAACAAATTCTCTCTGAGGAAATTCATCAAACTACTGATATCGTTTAAATAATTCCACTCCTACAAATACATGAAGATGAAGAGGGCAATATGTGGTGTGTAATTTTAACACATGAGCACTGTAGAAAATAAATTTTTATCTTAAATTGTTATGCAAATGTCACAGATGGTTCAATCAGAACAGAACAGCTCTCGGTATAGCTCTTCTTATGACGAACAATTTAGTAGTATCAAATCATTAAATAAAATATTCAGGCTATTGTGAAACTTAGTGTTTTTGTTATTATTATTATTATTATTATTATTATTAATAATAATAAAAATATTATTATATGATCTACTCACCTCCACTGGGTAGGAAACTTAAAAAAAAACAGGAAAAACTGGGAGGAAAGGTAATATAACTACTGCTAATAATTTTATATAAGTGTACTAGTGAACTTCCCGTTGTGAAGGGCAGTCATACAATTTACAATTTCAGCTAATATTTTTTTTTTTTTTTTGGGGGGGGGGTCAGTTGTGAAACAGTCCATGTTACGGCAAAAGAGAAAAAAGGTAATGTACTAAATAGATATTTATTAACTGAACGTAGTTACAGTGCATCAAATGAATAAATGTTTATGAAGAAAAACTGTTTAAAGTACAATATGCAGTTCTTCTGAACATCTGCCATTTGACTGAAATGCAGCCAAAGGTCGCAATACTTGTTATGCTAACTACTGCTGCTACCAATAATAATAATAATAATAATAATAATAATAATAATAATAATAACCAACGTTATGCATTGCTAATTTGAAAGCTAGAAACAAACTAGTTAACTTAATATTTACCTAACCACAATCTAGCAACACTGCCTAATCTTAATTAAACTGAGTGATTCATCCACTATAGCGAGTGGTCGTTAACAATTATCAGATGAAAGGATATTTTAAAATACATGTGCAGTTAAGTACTAAAGCTCGTCGAAGAATATTTACCTGAAACACTGAAAAATAGTGCCGTCCGCCACTCCTGTGTTACTGTGACTTTCTCATTTTCAGTGCTAGCCAGCCACCTAGCAAGCTAGCTAGCGAAATAACAAACATATCAAAAGTCATACAGCATTCCTTGACGTTCAAATGTCTTCCCTTAAATGAAAATATTTAGATGTTTGAGTTTGGCGTTGTTATTGCGGTCTAACTGCGCAGACCCACCTATCTCTATACCGTGTGACTGGTCTCGCTTAATTCTTTTGCAGTTGACGTTTGCTTTTCGCGCAGTTACTATTGCAGCCCTGATGTTACCAGATATAATACTTACGCAGAAAACGTCACTGATCAGACGGAAACGTCAACGTGTCACATGGATAAGACTGTGATTGTTTTTGACGCTAACAAAATAAAATATAAACTAATCACAATAGCTCTGGGAAGATATGATCACGGGTACAATTAGCAGATATAATATGATGTCAAAAACCACAATTGGTCGTCTATAGTCTTCAGTATCGTGTTCAGTCTTACATTATGAAATTGTCATAGAAGAAAGAAGTTCCATCAATTATTAGGCTAATATCATAGACTATGTCTGAAAACTTGCATCACCTTGTTAAAACAGTAAAAATAATGCCATTCAGAATATAATTGTGTTAAGTGTAAAACAAAGAATGAATGGTTTGAACGTCGTTTTCATGTAAAGAACAACAACGAGACAACAATGAGAAATGCTGTAAAATAACCTACTTGATAACCAAGTGCATGGTCATAACTATAGGACTGTAAAAGTATGAGGCAATTGACATATATTCAGAAAGCTCTAAGCTTGAGGCATTCCATAGAAATAATTAATATACTGTAATGAATCTTTCGCATATCCCAGCGTATTCTCCTTAGAAGACTCAGACTTTCTAGGATCGTTTTGCGGAAAAATGCGACTAAACGGGAAAAACAACGTACAAATTTATAAAAAATAACTAGGTCTAAGAATAAATCATTACAAGACTAAAAAAAACGTTTATTCAAATAGAAAGGACTCATCGTACCAAAATAAATCCTTTTCAATTAGAAGTTACTTAATGGATACAGTATATGTCCTTCGGTATGAACAGAGAAGGAAGCTACAGTTATTTGAAATAAATTCAACCGTGACTTTATTGTTGACTGCCTCCCGTCATCCATATTGCTTTTTCTTGAGCCTATGAAATTGAATGCGGAAGTAGAAACTTCACTGTGCGGGTTCAAGGTTCCGCCTTTACGTTCTCCATAGTTTCTCTACATCGGTGAAGATAGTATATATATTTTATATATCTATACCTTTTCTTTTAACCAGGGATCAATAAACAGGTATATTATTTTAACTGAAACGTGAGATATGGCTGGACGGTTACCTGCTTGCGTAGTCGATTGTGGCACAGGGTAAGTTAAGTAAATTTCTTTGCACACAAAGGGGCGGGTATACAGATGTTTGCTTTTCAGAGTAGGGTATATATTTTAGTAAAGTAGATTAAAATAACGCCGTGATTGCTGTTACTTGTTTGTAGCATGCAGATTATACTAACGAGATATTTGAGGCAATTGCAGCTTAATATAATTTGTATTTTATTGCGTTAAATGTAATGAGAGCTGCATAAGAAACACTGTTATCGCTTATACTGGCAAGTCACTTTTATCATCATCAAAAAAATCACGCTTTTCGTTGTAGGTATATAGTAGGTATCTTGAAGTCTGAAATGAATATATGAAAGGTTCTCCTAACATTTATTTTATTATTAATCACATTTTGCATTATATATATATATATATATATATATATATATATATTATCTCAGTGTTTTTCTTGTTGATTATTTCATATTTTGATGCATACTAGTAAACATTATCTTTGCCTGAGCGAAAACATGCATCTTCCTCACTTTGAAAAAACCGCTTCCTCATTCAGCCATCTATTCCATATATGGTATTTCTCGGAGTCCGATTTTTTTTTTTAGCTATCCAATGTTTTTTTTAAAAAACTTAGCATTGTAATACCGTGCAAGCGAAGCTCAAGGTTTATGGTGAGTCCACATGTAATCTGTAAAATTACGTCTTTCTGTTTTCCTGTGTAGCCGAAAAGAATGAAATGGATGCTTTTTGTGTGATTCCTTACACTTAAATCACTTAAATCACTTAAATTACTTATACTATTATGACATGATCTGGCGCTCAAGTTAAAATGTAAATCAGTACTGACAAGTTCTTTAATCGGATACAATTGTCAGCATATAATGTTGCTTGCTGCATAGTTTGACCTGATTATTTAAACGAATCATGTCGTTTTAAAAGAAATCTAGAAATACCTTACACCTTGACAACGAGTTCGACAGACTAGGCAAGCAAATAAATTTTACTGGGCAAGTCCGGAATTCCCTTCGTAATACTGATGGATACGGATACTGATCTTCTGTCGGAGGTTGCAAGTTTGGCAGGAGTTATATCAGCATTGTTATGACCCTCATACATTACAATTTAAATTGTTCCTGTTTTATGACATCCTTTGAACTTATTTGAAGAAACAAACAAAAAGAACCTGCTACCTGTTGCTGTTCATCTTCCATTCTGTTTATCTAGTACAGAGTTTAAGTGAGCCTGGAGCCTATTTCATGTAGAATAGGCCCCAAGAGAGGAGTCAGACCATTACACACACAAAGACAGACAGAAAAATCACATACATTGGGCAGTTTAGTGTACTTATTTGTTCTTCAATTGCAGAAGGGAAAGTGAGTACCTTGAGGAAACCCACCCGAATTCCACAGACATATATCTGAGGCCGATATTTGACACCCCCCCCCCCCCCCCCCCCCCCCAACACACACACACACACACACACACACCCCTTCTGGCTGACATAGCAGTCTTTTTCCACCACAACCTACTGCTTTAAGTAATTTTTATAGATGTTTACAAGAAGACAGCCTTACATAGCAGAATCTGGAAAAATGGTTTTAAACACTAAGAACCTTTGAAGAAGTATTATGTGCTTGGTGTTTTCGTGTTAAGTTTGTTTGGATTATAGCAGCTGTACCACAATTAGTTTGGGGGCAGTGTCATACTCAGTGAGTTAAGATGCGGTACTTGTGATGGGAACTGGTTGCTGGGTCAAATCTCAGGCTCAGCACAATGGTTTCACTTTTGGGCCCTGAGCACACCCCTTAACCCCGGACTGAATTTATTTCCTATTGAAATAATTATAAAGCAGTGTATGTGGAATGATACAAGATGTTTCTTTCAGATACACAAAACTTGGATATGCTGGCAACACAGAACCACAATTTATTGTTCCATCATGTAAGTATTCCATCACAGTTGAATCTGAACAATCTTAACAGATTAAAACATTGTTCTTTAATGTATTAGTCCTCTTGGATAAAGTGATTGTTTTTAGAGCTGAAAATGAAAAATCATGTGATCAGGCAATCAACTATCCGATGACTTTGGTCAAAACATAAAATTTAAAGAAAAGTGCAAATGCTTTATAAAAAAAAAATCAAGTTATTTTTAAAGTCACAGGTGTCATAAAGAAACTTTACGCAGCTGAGATAATCTAGGGGTGTAACAGTACACTCAATTCATGGTTAGGAACACACCTCAGTTTTGGGTTCATGGTTCTATGCGGTTTCGATACAGCAGGGAAACAGAATTTGTTTTGAAATTATTACTAAAATTGCCAACACAATTAGGAACAGTTATACACCAAACATAACGATTGAGTCAATGAATCTGTCGAATAACAAAACCTAAGAGGTGCTTATTTGCACACTAAAAATAAATATGTAAAATAAAATTTCAAAAATAAGACTGCATCATAACAATCATATTAACCTAAACAATGTGTTCTCTACTACAGAATATGGTCGCATATGTGTAGCGATAAACACCCTTTTAACTATGGGCGTAACTTATGGGGGGGGTGGGGGGGGTTGTAACCCCCTCCCCAATTAAATCAAAATCCGCTAATACAACCCCTCAGTAATCATGAAGATCTCAGCCCCCCTAATGTTCAGAAATATTCAAACCAAAGTTACATCCTTACCTTTAACCAAATTTGTTTGTTTGTTTCTGTGTGTGTGTTTTAACCTGGTCGGAATTTTCTGGCTAAGTATCTTAAATACCCCAGGGAGACTACCTTGCAGAGACGTTTTCTGCCTTGTTTTGGTCATACATACATTCAGATGATGTTGTCTCAAATCAGTTAACATGTTGGATGTGTTTCCAGTAACATCTTTAAGTTGAGTGTAACGGCAGATAGTCTTGGTCTTATTAACTGCTCTCTTTCTGGTGTTGGTGCAAATTATTGGGAGATGAAAATGTTCTCCAGCACTAGCTGTAACTGACTCACAACCACAATTAGCATAATGTTTTCCATGGTCAATATCTACTTGTGTATTTATGTTTTGCCTGTGTCAGGAAATGCATTCATTCATTTCAAAAATGATGTAACCTTATTGTTACAGCTCTATGTAAATCTCTGTTTACTATATCGGTTTGGCAAATGCTGCAGGATACTGACAAGCAGGTATAGAGAATGAATGGATAGATGGATTTTTTTTTTTTTTACCTTACTAATGGTACATTCTGCTAACACTAGTGCCAAGTTTTGTCACATGCAGAAATATACACTGTACTACTGTGCAGTGAAATGTAGTGTAATGTAATGAAGATAAAATAACGATATTTAACAAAGATAAAATGACTACAAAATAGTCTAAAAATAGAGAGCAGTGTTTTGTTATTCATTTGAAATTTCATACTTGGAACTAAATAGGCTTTATTAATCATAAATTTTTATTTTAATCTTTATTATCCTTTTATGAAAAAAAGATATTCTAAAGTACCGAAGTCACTTTAGGCAAACCATAGTGGAAAGTAAATAATAGTATTTTATGTTCCATTGATTTCCATTGTTTCAGTATAATACTATGTTACATTATTATATTGATAGTAAATGGAACAACATTTGAGATTTAGAGTCTGTCAAGTTACTTAGTTTTTTGAAAATTGTATGTGGTAGGGTAGTTTTATGGCCTAACACCCATTTCATCATGTGTGACAAGTTTCCAGTGATAACATTTTCATACTTTCTTTACAGGTATCGCCATCAAAGAGTCAGCCAAGGTGGGGGACCAGGCCCAGCGCAGAATGATGAAGGGAGTGGATGATTTGGACTTCTTTATTGGCGATGAGGCCATAGACAAACCAAACTATGCAACAAAGGTAATACGTTTTTATCAACAAGTGAAGTATGGGGAGTAGGGGTTTAAAACAGGCTTCCTATGGCATGTAAGGCCAAAGCTGCAACTAGGTTTTATCATCAAATGTTTGTCTTTATGCTACACACATGAAATTAAACTATTTATCTAAAAAAATTTAAACAATTACTTGTTTGGCCATACACATCTGATCGATTTTACGTCTTGAATATCATAATGCTCAGTGCCTAAAAAAAATATCAAATGTAAACACGATTTGTCCACAAAACTAAAAACGAAATGTTAAATGAGCACAAGCTTCCACAACATCTCAAATTACTAGTACTTTACATTTTTACTATTCAGTTTTTGATGTTATTTATGATGGAAAAATTTGAAGATAGATTTGATACCCCTGTTAGAAAAAGAAAATAAATGTACTGCACTGTTCCAAGCAAAGTTAATGTGACTAAATGTAGTATAAATAAATCAATTCACATTATTACATTCGTATAATAATTATTGCCTGTCAACAGTGGCCAATTCGTCATGGCATCGTGGAAGACTGGGACCTGATGGAAAGATTCATGGAACAAGTCATTTTCAAGTACCTGAGAGCAGAACCTGAAGACCATTACTTCCTCTTGGTAAGAGCCTCGGTCATCAACCCATATAAATCATCCTGTAAAATATCATGAAATATACAAATTTGGATATTATTTGCAATAAGAGTGCAGTTCTTCTTTGTACATGTCATTAGGGATGGCACAGAGAAACGTGTATGGAGTAAGGATCAAATATTTATTTCCATACAAAATGAAATAATACTTGTTTCTGCAAAAGGATAATGTAAAACATTAAAAAGTAGCTAAATTAAATTGAAACTGAAATTGAGATCAGTTCTTGTTCGCTTCAGTCATTTTTTGTTAAATTTCTCACAAATGTATGACGCTGTGAGTGAGGAAGGACGAAAATGATTTATTGGTGCAGAAAGTGCATGTCGAGCTCATGCAAAAACAGCACAGGTAAACTTCATACCAGATAAACTGCAAACTTAGAGAATCCATAGTTGTCATAAATTTCCCAAAATTATGCATTTCAGTTTAACAAAACAATATTAACTGCCGAGATTTACTATTGCCTGCTATGTTGAAAAAAAATAGTAAATGCCTACACTTTGCTGACTGGTACATATAAATATATATATATTCTGATTCTTTCATGTGCCGTAATTGGCTTTTAAATTATGTAGTTTGAATAGAAGCATTTATTCTGTTGCATTTGACATACTGTTTGAAAAATATTAAAAACCCAATAAATTAAGTTACAACAAAGTACACATTTATTCATTTAGTTATAATATAATTATCCAAATAAATTGTTGCCCATAGCTTTAAATAGAGCACCCTGTTGTTTATCATTTTCAATGTCGAAATTGTTTTGCAGACTATACCTTCACATCTATGCGTTTTCCATAACTGCTTATCTAGTGTAGGGGTGCAGTTTACCCTGACCCAAGAAGCACAGGAAACACAGTACAAAAAATCAAGAGACATCAATTGATCTAATCACATTTTTTTGAGGTTTTGAAAGCCGGAGTACCTTATTCCTTGTTTTAATGCAGTAGGTACAGAACTGAAAGAGAGTATACTTTAGACAGGGTGCTAGTATAATGTAAGACATTACTGTTACATACAATTAACTGGAATGGAAATTTGGAATATCTAATTTGTGTAACTTGCCTTCATGTATGTCTAGAGGAGATTAAAAAGTGGATGACTCATAATTTCCTTTTTCTTAATGAAAGTAAATCCAAAGTAATTTTCTTTGGCCAGCATACAGGTATTGATTCCTAACACAGAATCTAGGTCAGTTTTCCTCGTACATACAAACATCTGCCATCTGCCTGGCTGTTTTTTTTTTACCCTGATTTAAAATTTGACAGGCAGATAGGGCTGCCACAATTAGTTGATGTAGTCGATTTTATGTAGTGGTTTTTGACCACAATAATTTATTAACATGATGTAGAGTCTCCTTTTGCGACCAGTACAGCATCAATTCGTCTTGGGAATGACAGATACAAGTCCTGCACATTGGCCGGAGGGATTTTGAGCCATTCCTCTTGCAGAACAATGGCCACTACATGATACTGGGGGAGGAAAATGTTTCCTGACTCGCGGTGAATGTACAGGCCATAGGAGATGTTCAATTCACTTTCATGTTCATCAAACCACTCTGCAACCAGTCTTGCTGTGTGTATTGGTGTATTATCGTCCTCATACCATCACTGATAAACCCTCATCCTGTACTCCGGGTATGCAGCAGTCTGGGTGGTAAGCCTCTTTGGGGCCTCTCCACACTGTAACTCTCCCAGATGTGGGAAAGGCAGTGAAGGTGAACCTGTCAGAGAACAATACATGTTTCACAATGTCCACAGTGCAAGATTTTTGCTGCTGGCACCATTGAAACTGTCATTTGACATTGGCATGGGTGACCAAAGGTTTGGCTATAGCAGCCTGACCATCAATATTGACACTATGGAGCGCCCAACGAACAGTTTTGGTGGAAACAGGAGAGTCAAGGTGCACATTCAATTCTGCCGCGAGTTAGGCAGCTGAGGTTTTAGGTTTTTTGGATACAGTCCGGGTTAGTGCCCCAGCATCCCTATCAGTCGGCTTCCTCTTGCGTCCAGTTACTCCTGTTGGATGTGATCCATCCATCGTGGTGGTATGCTGATGTTACCCTGGATACCGTGGCTCTCAGTTCACCACAAAGACATGCTGTGCTAGTGACAAATGCATCAGGAAGATGCACACCAACAATTTGTCCTCTTTTGAATTCTGATATGTCTGTAATATATATATACCCATTAAGCTACTTCTGTGCTTCTATTAATGTGTTGTTTTCTTCATATATTTATTGACTTGAAAACTCTATGATGTCCAACACTTTCAATAGCTTGATTATTATTACGATATGATGTGCTTGAATTTAACCTACATGGCTGGTGATTAGCTTGTGACGCTGTCCCCCATTCACCTACAGACGGAACCTCCTTTAAACACACCTGAAAACCGGGAGTACACAGCAGAGATAATGTTTGAGTCTTTTAATGTTCCAGGACTCTACATTGCCGTTCAGGTAATATCCTTATGTGTGTGTGTGTTTGTGTGTGCGTGTGTGTGTATATATGTGTGTGTGTATATATA
>JAODJU010000001.1:32010531-32050359 GCA_026776725.1 Gnathonemus echidnorhynchus
AAATTAAAATATGGTGTGTGTGTGTGTGTACACAAACACACACACGAGGCACCATCTTCTCGGCAGTCTTAAAATTCTTACTGTTTTGGGGCTCTCACATTTCCTTCCATACTTTGTGTATATTTTCCCTATTTACATTATTGCTGCTGGCTGTCTTGGCTTTTTAAAGGCAACTTTTTGCATCTATTTCCTTAACCAGTGTTCTCAACCAGATGTGCATAGTAGCAAAGGGGTCAAGATGCAGAAGAGAGGAGGTGGTGGTGGCTTTGGCTACCAAAAATCAAAGAATGTGCAGAAATCCCGGATCTTCAAACATGTCGCCAAAGGGAAGAGTGACAAAAGGCAGTTTTCCCGCTGAAGCAAATTTAACCAGGAATATTCCTTTTGTATTTACCCTGCAAGTTTCATGATGCTACCTGAGCTTAATTTTAAAAGTCACCATTCCTTTTTTTGTCAGTGATTTGTCTGCAGAGATACTCGTGTCCTATTTTACCTCTTAGTTTGAGGATTCTTTTTTCATCCATTTTCCATTTTGCCTCCTTTTCATATGTGGAATTCTACTGGAATTCATTTGTTCATGGATATAAAAATCAATTTTTGATGCTTATCATTGATGTATTAAAAAGGCTTTTTCCTCAAAATTGCGTGCAGCTGTTCAGCATTTAAATCATTTACAGTACATGTATAAACAAGAAGCTCATTCACACTCATAAGCAAATTCTATAAATCTCACTGGAAGCTATTTCCAGTATGTTTTTGTTAATATATTCTGGCGCCAGGCAGACCGAGGCATCGTGGCAATGGTGAATAAAGACAAGCAGAGACTGACACGAAGTTGCTCATTATGTTAGTTCTTAAAAGGACCGCACAAATAGGAACAATGACACGGGAGCAAAACGCGGGGAGGTTTCACACTAATGGGAAGGCTCATACACGGTAGGTCATTACACAACACTAGAGGACGTCAGGATTGCACATACAACACAGGTAAAGGTACATGCAATACTAGGGAGCACAAGTATTTATGCTAACAAATATAGCAGCGCTATTTATATGGGCTCGTGAGGCATGCTGGGATATGCAGGCGCTGCTGATGGTACAATATCTTAAGTTGGTAATTTAAAAATGAATAATAAAAATAAGTATAGCTTGAAATATCAGTGCTTCATAGTGTTCTTTTATTTGAAGCTACTTATTGGGTGTGGTGATTTTATTTTTATTTTTTATCCTGTACCGACTTGTCCAGTAAGGTTGGGTGAATGAAAAAGAGCAGGGCCCGGTTTCCGAAACCACCTTAGCACTACGTTGTTCGTAAGATTTACCTTTAGTTGTCATCACTCTGATGTGTTTCCCGAAATGTTCTTTAAGTATATCTTCTGTAAGGTATTCTTTCAAAAGATTGGCCCAAGCCTCTCTTAGCGGTCTCATCGCTGTTGTTGGCTCATACTTGTTTAAAATAAGTCTAACATCGTTAAGGGTAGTTTAATAACCAAACATCACTTAACTAAAAAATAACTGATCCATATGATAAAATTATTTTGTTTGATACATGACTGCAATCTTTGTTAGGTTTCGTCCTTTTCGTCTTGTGTTCTGAATGCGGAGCGAATTCGGCTCAGTAATGTGCAGATTCATAAGGAAAGATAAGAATGCAGTCTTGATTATGTATTTATTAATTGGGAAGTGTGGGGGGGGCAATTTCTAATGCTCCTGGAATGCACATGTCTCTAAATGTGCCAAAGTCAAAGTATATCAAAACTGATTTGAATTTTTGTAGAAAATATGACCTCTTGTTTATAGGAGCACACTTTGAGTTAAATATAGCCAAACATATGCTGAAGACTTGAGAGAAGTGGTTTTAACCAAACTGGTGGAGTAGGGGTTTCTCAGTAGGTTTGGCTTACCATGCCTGTCAGTTTCTCCAGATAGATCATCTGATCCCCAGTTGAGTCTGCTGTGCCAAAGGCTGAGGAAATGCCTGCTATTAGGACTCCACAAAAGGTTGCAAATATAATAGCCTCACCTGCTGGAAGTCCATCTCATTTTCCTGGATTAAAAGAGGAGGGAGTTCTCAATGTATGTTTGACTCGACTACAGTTGGAGGCTCAGGATAAAGCTCAAGTCCAACAGGCAGAGTTCAAACTTTGTAAGTTTGAACTGGAGGTAGAAACTGAGAAATTCCTCAAACTTAGAAATCTGGAGCTTGAGTTTCGGGCTGATAAGGAAATAAGGCTGTGTTAGCTAGAGCTGAAGGCGCATAAGTCCAGTGTTGTTCTTCAGGTTCAGGTTGCCATTTCTACATCTAATTCAGCAATCTTTAATCCAGCCTTTTCCCACTGAGTTTACCACAGGTTCTCCTCCAGGTGCTGTGATCTCTTCATCAGGAGGCCCAAGCTCATTTAATGTGAGTAAACAAATTGTGTTGGTGTCAACATTTTGTGAGGCAGAGGTTGATACTTATTTCACTGTTTGAGCATGTTGCTGCTTCATTGCATTGGCCCAAAGTGTTTTGGCCTTTGCAGCTTCAGTGTAAATTAGTGTGAAACACCCAAGAAGTGTGCTTTGCTTTGTTATTAGAAGATAGCTTGCAGTATGATGTTGTAAAATCTGCTATCTTTGCTGCGTATGAGCTGGTGCCCGAAGCATATAGACAGTGCTTTCATAATCACAAGAAACCTACAAACCAGCCTTGTGTAGAGTTCTCCAGGTAGAATACAACTCTTTTTGATAAATGGTGTGCAGCAAGTGAAGTTACTGACTGGAATGCACTGTGTGAGTTTGTACTAATAGAGGATTTCAAAAACTGTATTTCTGAGAAAATTGTGGTTAATTTGAATGAACAAAAGGTATCAACTTTGCTGCAGTAGCAGCTGATGAATTCGCTTTGACCCATAAGGATGTGTTTGTAAGTCAGCATGGTAACTCTACATAAGACTTTCCCTAGAACAAGGATCCTCCCTCTCCAAGACAAAAGCAGCTTTCTTCTTTTCCAAGGGCCGAAAGGGAATACTATTATCGCCGTAAGCTGGGCCATGTTGTTACAGAGTGCTTAGCCTTAAGACGCAGACATCAATCAGCTGAGAGTAAGCTGACAAAAGGGTTGGGGGTAATTAAAACCGTTTTATCAAAGAGCATGGAAGAGAGTCTGCAAGAAGAACCTGACCCATGTTTCAACCCATTCATATTTGAGGGATCTGTGTCCTTAACCTGGTAAACCAGAGGATGAACAACCTATAAAAATGAAGGACCTTATATTAGAGGGGTATGATGAATTCAAAGATTTAATATGTACTAAAGGAAACACATCAAAAGTGGCCCAAACCAGAAAAGACGACTGGCAAAAAGTGTCCGACAAATTAAATGTATAAGTAGTATTGTATTTATCACTTGAATGTAGTATTATGTTTCCAATGTTTCATTCTTATCTTATTGTCATAATTACAGATCACATACAAGCACAACTATGCAGGACATGGGAACAAGTTAAAGTGAAGTACAAAAATATACTTCAAACTGGTAAACACGATATTTCATTCACACACACACACACACACACACACACACATACATATATATATATATATATATATATATATATATATATAATGTATAGTATGTATGTATATATATTATGTATGTATTTGTTAATTTTATGTATATGAAATGTAGGAAATCTTTAATATTTATAGCACATTCCTTTTGAAACATAAAAAGAAGGCAGACAAAACCTTTGGAAATTCTGGGTTATGAGAATATTAGTGTGATTTTTAAATTCTTTATAGAACTGTAATTTTATTGTGTATATATTACCTGCAATGGCATAAAACGCCTCTTTAATTGACTGCACTCGCAGGTGTCTGGGAAAAACAATTGGGAATTGCCTGGCAAACTGTACTCTTTGATATATTTTCCACATCACCTACAGTATACAAAAAAGTGCCACTTGCAAAATATAATAATGCACATTGTCTGTGTGGCTGTGAGAGCCCGACTTCGCCTAGTTGGACTTCTACTATACGGAGCTAATAAATCTTTGAGATATAATATTCTATCTCTGTAACAAGATGGCTCAGCTTATGGCGATAATAGTTTTCTCTTTCAGCCTTTGGAAAAGAGGAAAGCTGCTTTTGTCTTGGAGAGGGAAGATCCTTATTCTGGGGAAAGTCTTGTGTAGATCGCGCAAAACCCTCTCAAATTGAAATTCCCTTCTTATTATTTGTGCACCGATTGCAATTGGTTGCTCATCCATGAATGGCGAGGCTATGACTGAACAGATTTCCACGCAGGGACACTGATTAAGGGTGTGAGCTAATCCTTGTTTACGTAGAACAAACCTGCATCGAGCAGGTTTGAGGATTTGGATGTGCTGCCTTGCCAACACATCCAGCAAGAGTTTCGAAAAACCGACAGATTCAGGATCATGCCAAATCGTCGACAATTACATCTGGCTAAACGAGTAATCCACGTGTGAAAAATACCCCCTGGTGCTTTTTGGCTTTTTTTTTTATAGCAGAGCACCAGTTCTTTGTGAGAGCTCTCTGTTAGGCTATGCCTTCTGGGATGCTACTGGTTAGGTGAGGTTTCATGCATTTCCTGTAGCTGCTGGTCACACAAAAACTGATTCAGCCTTTGTTTGTTTTTCTGTTATCTTTGCCAGAGAAAATTTGTAGGGGAGAGCTGCCATTTTAATTTAACACCTTTTTGTCCTGTTTTTCAATGAGTGATTAGGGAGTTGAGTTGCAGGTTTGTATGTTTTCTTTTGTAAGTTACTAATTGATGGTCATTTTTGTTCTAACATAGGGCTGTTTCGTTTCTTGTGTTGCCCTTGGCTCTCCCTGAAGTCAACGCCCTGGTACCAATCATGTTCCTCCATCTAGTGCAATGTTGATCCCCTTACCTCTAGGCCAGCTTGGGGACGTAACACTTTGGTTCATGAGGTTGATAAGCCTACACTGCGCGTTCATTTACATGTTAGTCTAATATATTTCCTCCAAAAAAGCACCCTGGAATAGTCCTTAGTAGTTAATACTGAAGCACATATGACATTCTCTTATGTTTAGACAGTAACACAACTTTTATTTAAGCCATTGTGCCATTGCTCGTCCCAAGATCAATGATATGCACACATATTGGTGCACGCAGGTGTTCTGTAGAACAAATAAAAATGAAATACTACAATATGGGGTGATGGGTTTGTGCACCTTATCTGCGAAAATCATTTACGATTAGATGATTAAAGTTGTTAATTTTGTATTTTATTTTTATGTTCTCCCCAGTTCTGATTAATGCAATATTTTGAAGGATTCCTGCAGTGTTATATTTATAAATAACAGCACTTTCTCTCATGTGGCAGTCAAGCAATTGCTGCATGGAGCGAATAATCAATTCTCGAACCATCGACGTCAACCAATCTGGTGTTTTCCGGCACCTATTATGGTCGTTCTTAAGAAGTTCTCCCTTAAGCAACCTAAGAGATTGTTCGGGAAACAATTGTACGTAGGAAAACAAATACCTTTCGTAAGCTTTATCTTTAGAGTCTTCGTAAGACATTAAGAGTCACCATTATCGGGAAATTGAGCCCAGATTATTATATGAGAAGAAAACAGGACCCAGAGAAATTTTACTGCAAATATGGACGGAACATGTGAATGAGCTAAGTTACAATAACCAGGTAGCAAGTGTGAATTGTGTATATACAAAGTTTGCATGTTGAAATCCATGTAAATATGGATGACTTCACTGAGTAGTAGTAAGCTGAGGTAGTTTGGGGTGGTAGTTGCCCATAGTCATAAAAGTCATAAAAACAAACTAGAAGTGCACATTTGGACTGGAGTCCATGTTGAAATATATCTTTCTTTTAAAGGTATTATGATCTGAAAATGACTCAATGATAGAAACCTTTATAATTTGATCATTTTTGAACTTTTATTTTGAATTTTTTATTTTTATACATTTGACCAAATTTCAGAACTGCAGATGGGTCCCAGAACACTCATATATATATATTTTTTTTTTTTAAAAAAAACAATACATCTAATAAACTAACAAAATATATTTAAATGGCACTAAAATTAGGATAGATTAAGTAAATTGCAAAAAACGACACAAAAAATGGCGATAATACTGCATGTCGTGGTGTTGAGCCACCCTAAATCACTGCAGGGGAAGTTGATTGACCGCGACAGCCCTAATCCGGATAATACTCTTTTTAGATGTTTAAACTGTAGGGGTTTAAATGCATAGTTTGAAAGTAATTGTATATGCAATAAACCATTAAAAACGGGGTAAGTTTATCCCATCCCCAAGCTTTCCTGCCTGGACCGTTTACTAGGCCTATGTGTAGTGATTTGGTATACAACTGCAATTCACTCAACATGGAATCATTACCGTTATCAGTTATGGTAACAGCACAGGAAACAACCATGTTCTTCATTCTGTTTATTCATAGGTTCCTGTGTCTTGGGGAACACAAGGGTTTATACAACCAAGCAAATAAATCATACATTGGAATAAGACACCTATTATCCAACAAGTCGATCATATTAGATGGACATAAAGCATATCTGTACAAAATGTACAGAAGCTTAATTTTAACCCAAATAATGAGAAAGTGAATCTTATTAGTATTGTGCTTTATAAATCTCAGCAAGATTACTTGTTGGCTAGTAAAAATATGCACAAAATACAATTTTGTACACGAATCAAGAAATGGGAATGACCTTGTAATAAACACTTCAGACAAGAGTGGGCCAGTAATGTGTCACACATGAAATAATTCCAGTAGAAGTGGAAGTCCTTAAGAATGCTACAAAGCACCCTTTGCTCGTAGCTTGGACAGCAACATCTCATTCTTCCTGCATTCCTAAGGGTAAACAGGCAAAGGTAATACTTAATCATGGGCACATTAAATAGGGTGTGAGTCTTGCTTTTAGAGTTTAACCAATCAGTTAATTTGGCCAGTTTTGTTATTTGTAGAGTAATTCGTAACCTATTAATTGGAAATTTGCAAAAACATTAAACATGGAAGCATTTGAAAATTTGTGAAAATACTGGCTTGTTTTGGCAATGAATATCTGTAGGTCGATCTGTAACAGATGAAGTGTAGCACCACCATCTGGCCAATTTGTGCAACTTTGGTGGGAAAGGAAATGTGGTCAATTGGGTAATAGCCAAGTTTCGTAGGTTGCTAACAATGCTTTGTGCAGAAGAGCATTAATGAATATATTATACCCAAGAAATGCTAAAGACAGCTGTGTAAACAATATACTATGTTCACCTAATCAAAATGATTATCAATCTAGAAACCCATAGAAAACCCTACCTCTTTGAAGTCCTTGATTGTCTTAAAATACAGCCTCTGCTTTTCAAGAAGCTCTAAATACTCATCGTTGAATTGGTCCCTCCTCATTTTATTCTCCTGCTTCTTCTTTTCCATCTGTAGTGAGGTGTGGGAAAGTGACAGACCAGGTCAAATCTATGAAATGAAAGGATTGAACCTGCCGACTGCTTTGATACAAAATCCATTGTTCTCTCAGTGGGAACACAGACTACATCTTCCTCAATTTTTTTTAATTTTAAAACCAGTGAAAAAAGGTAAAAGAAGGTGAAGAGTCATAATGATTTCAAAATGAATACAGCATTCAAAATTAAGCTTTATATGCTTTTACACTTTGCTATGTGCTGTATATACACATTATATTCTGTAACTTAAAGGATGCGAGTGGGAAACACTGAAGCTGTATGAAGAAAAATTAGCACCTTCATTCTGTTTTGCTTGATTCCCTCCACAATCTGCTCCATTTGCCGGAGGAACTGCTCTTTAGCGCCTGAAGATGCCATAGCTCTGTAACAAATAATGGCATTATTGCAAATCACTGGCATTATGCAAACAGCAGCAGATCCTTCCCTAATCATTAAAAATGAAACACAGCTGTGTTCAGAAGATGTATAAGTCATGGACAGGGGTTGGACAATGAAACTGAAACATTGACCAATATAGAGTGAGGTTTCACACCTATATATGTGCAGTCTGGTTGCCATCTTCACTGATTGCACATTCCATCAGTAAGAATAAGAGGAGCAATAGCACAGCTCTACATAAAATATTGCAATCCACATAACATAATGGGAGTTCAAAAGAGGACAAATTGTTGGTGTGCGTTGCATCATTCTGTGGTGTGCGTCATTCTGGAGGACCATGTTCATCCAATGGTTCAAACATTCTACCCTGAAGGTGATATCATGTATCAGGGTGATAATGCACCAATACACACAGCAAAACTGGTGACAGAGTGGTCTGATAAATGCAAAAATGAAGCTGAACATCTCCCACGGCCTGCACAGTCACCAGATCTGAATATTATTGAGCCACTTTTGGGGTGTTTTGGAGGAGCGAGTCAGGAAACGTTTTCCTCCACCAGCATTACGCAGTGACCTGGCCACTGTTTTGCAAGAGGAATGACTCAAAATCCCTCTGGCCACTGGACAGGACTTGTATCTGTCATTCCCAAGATGATCTGATGCTGTATTGGCTGCAAATGTGGCCCTACACCATACGAATAAATTATTGTGGTTTAAAACCAGGTGTTTCAGTTTCATTGAAGAACCCATGCTGATACATGTATTACTTCTTGGACGGGAAGAAACACACTCACTGTTGAAAATTGTCATGGATGGAATTTAGCAAGTTCACCTAAGGAGAGAACAGCAAAACTGTAAAATCATCCCCTGAACATCTGAACAGTATTAAATACTAATTATAATCTGTATCATATTACAACTAAATTGTGAAAAACTAGTGCTCAAGTTGAAATTTAGGATTCCTAAATTAATAACAAAAATGACAGTGAAGCATTCAAGTTACTGCTGAAGTGAAATCTTTCCAAACAGTCAAACCTTTCATGTTAATTTGTGCTGTTCGAGTTACTGTCATGCTCTGTGCTTTCTTGAAATGGTGCTGAGAGAACATAATGTTCCAGTCAAGCTTTACAATACAAGGAACCTTCTGAGAAACCACTTCTGATATTTTCTTCCAAGTTATCGTCCATCCATAAATATCTGTAAATATGCCCTTGGCACTAACGACAGCTTGTAAAACGCTGCTTAGCAGTACTGATGCAATTTTCTCATATCCGACAGGCTTCTGTCAAACAGGTTCTAAGCAATCAATCTTCACCCCCATAATGAATGAGAGGTATTTATTCACCAACAACTAAAACAGACAGGGTATGTGGAAACTTAACTTGTATATTTTTTTTTAAAGATCTTACCTCTTTTTCCAAAAACACTTTCTTGTCATCCAGTGTGTTGTACAGGGTGAAGAACTGTTTAGTTTCCTTGTGTGTTGCTGAAACTTTAACATTTTTTATGTCAAACATTTTTTCCTTCTGAAAAATCATATACCAATCATATACAATAAGTTGGCTGTGCTTTATGGTAGACGTTTAGCTAGTATTTTAAAAAATGACTGAAAATCCACAACTCTCAAGCTTTTCAGAGTCAGAAAGCTTGAAGTATTAACGATACGCTAACCATACAGATTGATATTAAACAATGGAGGTTTGTGCTTAAACGGAGTGGATGTGCAGAAGTATTAAATGTGAAAGACAACTAAGGGTTAAATGGCAGTTCTGGCAACCAACAATTTCAAAAAAGGAAAACACCCAAAACAAGTACAACACAAAGCAAATGGCAGAGTACATACCCTGCCCATAAAGCTCAATAAATCTCTTCTGATACTGGGTTAGTTCTGCACGACTCGGCACTTCATCAATCTTCCTCTGCAGTATGGCAATTTCCCTGTTTCTTCGGGCCTAGACGAGACCAGACATGAGGGCAAATGGATTGTTGGCCCGACAGTATGGTTTTTGGCAAAAAGAATGCAGGGTAACGGTATAGATAATGAAAATGATGTAGATCTGGTTGGGTAATTTAAAAAATGGCTGCATTCTGAAATGGTATACTGTCATACAGAATGAATAATCTTCCTGTTTCTATGTGAATTACAGAGTAAAAACACATTTGAAAATACAGTGTATCTATGCATGCAGATGTGAGTTTCCGCTGTTAGAATTCATGTTCACGACACTAAGAATATGCATACTGCATATTATTCATATACAAGCAAATAAGTTTCAAATGACATTCTTTTTATGAATTTTCAAATCAGTTAGAATAATTGTGGTTTTGGGAAACATTTGCCCTTAAGAAATGCCAGGGATTCAGCAATTTCTTCTGTTGTCTGGCTGTTCAGCTTTCATTATAAATTAGCAACAAGGTGCAATTACTCATCTCCAGCTTCTTTCAGTTAATGCTCTCTCTCTCCCTACATACACACACACACACACACATATATATATATATTATTATTTTTTCCCCAGTTTTCAACTATCTAGCTTAGAATACAGCATTATACAATTACACTTCTTCAACCTATCCATCCTCCCCATTATCCAGGTGAGAGATGCAGGGATGTTGAAACTTTAAAATACATAAATACATTATCAAAAGTTGGTGATTTGTGTGTTTCCAGTGCCCTAACTAGTGCTTTATTTGAAAACTGATCACTGATGCAGATCTGCACATAGCCTGAGGGACTAGTTACCAGTAACAGTCGGATCTTCTGAAGTTTCTCTCGATCTATGTCATACTGCTTCTCAATCAGCTTGTTCCTCTCCTGGATAGAACAAGAAACAATATTACAAGCAGGCATCTCTCATAATTCCCAAAGGGCTCTTTAGTATACAAAACAGTGGATTACCTTCTCATCACTACCATCACCACCTGACTCCATCTTCAAGTTCTCAATGATCTGCTGCAAACGAACCATCTCTTCCTAAAAGGTGACAACCTTTTAGTAAAGTCCTCAAAGGAAAGTTGGGAGCTACACCTAGAAAATTCCTTACACTATCTGAAGAGCTCACCATACATGACAAACTGATATTGCACAATTTATACCTCACTTTCTATTATTCATTCATTCAAGAGGGAGTCTGATAGCATGAGGTTCAAAGGTTACCCTAATTCCAACTGTATTTTACAGTAATTCTTTATAAGGAGAAGAAAAGCAGTTCCATCAATAAAACACTTACCTTACAATGGGTTCTGAACTCCTGTTCTTGATTCTTCAGTTTCTCATTCATGGCGACAAGGGCTCTCAATTTCTCAAGGATACTAGAAAATACCAACAAACTTTAATGCTTTGTTGAGAGTAGGGTTGTTCTATAATTAGTCTTTAAATCTATAATTAAACCCCAGTGTAGCATGAACCAAACCATATACTGCAAAGCATGCTAAAAGTTGTTAAAAGTCACAATGAATTTACAAAATTACGTGCAGGGAGGAAGCCGATAAAACTCATGAGATTTTCAGGGGCTGATGGATTACACACAGAAGTGCTGATGCACAAAACCTTTAGTTTGGTGCCTATTCCCATAGTCCTCTATCAATGAAGAACTTATTTTCTCACTCTGGCTAGTGCACTACACTCTAGATGAGGCAATGCATCAAATACTTCTGCTGAGTCTGTACTGGCCTACAAATTCAGACACTCTCAAGGATCACCATCAACTTATAATGTATCAACAAACAGACAGATAACCTATTCAACTAATTCTGTAGGAACCAGTTTTACATACCCAGAATCAGCCTGGGCCTCTACTGCTTCCAGAGTGGACAGCTCTTTCTCCAACTTCTCTGTTAGTTCCATAGCCTGATTAGAGAAAAAACCCATAGAGGAAACTATTAGTCACGAACGAACTATTTAGTTATGAAGAATTTGCTTCATATGCATATACTGTACCAGACAAAAGTAATCAGTTCAAAAGACCTCCTTCCAATCTTTAGATACCCAGTTTCTATATTTTCTGAGCCCAGGGAAGTCTCTTCTTCATATTCTGCTTTTTCAATAATTGTTTCTTCGCTAAAACTTAACAGGCACTGTGTGCTTGTGCTTTCAGTTTTATAAATTTGCACCCATGATCAGGGTTGTGTAATGATACAACAAGGGCAGTGTGTCGCCCAGTAGGTTTCAATGACCAGGCTGTTAAGCAAAATCACCGCAGCCTAGCTGTTACTATGATTGTGCTTACAGCTTTATTTTAGCCTTACATACTTGTTTTACCCTTCAAGAGGTGAACATTTTAACCAACATTTTGTACATTGTACTTCAAAGATCTCTCTCACTCAATCCTGCATGCATTCTTGTCAGGTGTATAAAATTTCGTAAATGGCGCATTGGTTGGAAAATAAATTTTTAATTACTGTTGTATTTCAGAATAGTTGCTAAATGAGGTACAGTCAAACCTTCCCTATCCGGGCGGAATGGGACGAGGCATGCCCGTAAGTAAGAAATGCCCGTAACTTAGAAATACATCAACAGTACAGTACAACGTATATGTACATGTGTACACATACAAACATGATATTTATGAGGTGCAAGGCTTTTTTTGCATAGGATGTTATTTCAGTCTGAGCTAGTGAATCATCCCTTTTTATCCTTGCAGTGGTCATCCAGTTTTTAACCAGCATCAAGTGAGCTGGATGATTTTTTCTTTATTCTTCCGTAGACTTAGCCACTCCAAAATGGTCTGCAACAACTCTGTGCGATTTTCCTTTTCGTATCTCTGTAATGATATCGAACTTCTTTTGGAGGGACATGACACTACGCTTCCTTTTTGAAGCCATGGATTTTGCACAGTTTTATGCACCGCTGTAAGTTCAGCTCCGCCCACCGCCTTGTCCTCTAGCTCGCTCTGAATTTGACGTTTGCCCCGCCTCCACATGCAGACTCCGCCCACAACTCTCTGTAAGAAGCATTCTTCACTTCCGTCTTCTGAAGTGAAAAGCTAACCACAAGACGTCTCAGGAGCTCTGCTCACTTATTGATTGTTGGTTTGCTTTTCTTTGATGGATATTACTGTGTATGATTTGTTTGGTTTACAGGATTTCTGATTTTCGCTTTGCCCTTGTCTGTACTTTTGCTTTGGTTTACTTGCTATTTGGTTTCGAACTCTCGCCCAGTTTTTGGTTAATGTCTTCGTGTGCCCCTCGGACTTTGACGCTTTGATCTCTGTGTATGCTCTGTGTGTGTGTGTGTGTGTGTCAGGTGCATAGGGAGAGACTTCTATTTTTGTTTTGTGAGCTTATGTTGTATGCTGTTGTTTGGATAGGGAGTATGGCGCAGAATTTGTCACTGTGTTTTTGTTTTCTCTGCACTTAGGTAAGTTAGCTTCGGGTTGTGTTTGGAAGCTGGGTTTTGTTTATTGTTTTGCACTGGGTTTATTTGTTCTGTGTCCGTGGCGTGTCAATAAAAACAGAAAAATATAAAAAATACCCCTTTGCCCACGTGTGTTCCCTTGTCCATCACACCCTGTCCTTCCCTTACTCCATGTCCCCTTTCCCTTTCACTCTGTTACACCCCAACCCTAGACTGGGGCTCGTAACAACAACTGTTGGTTGTGTAAAATTAATGTGTGCATCCGCGTGCCTAGAGCTGCCCGGTAGAGGGAGGTGCCCGTATACTGCAGGTCCGGATAAGGGGGGTTTGACTGTAGTTGCTAAATGAGGAGTGTTTGTATTAGAAATGGTAAATATGATCAAATAAAATCAATTTCTGGAGAAAAGGCAATGCTGTATACTAGCTATCTATTGACACAAACACATATACATCACCCTGCTTATATGTTAACATGCTGCCAAGTACCTCCCAAATCAGCACAATGTGTTTGCCTCTACCGATGGCCTCAGAAAGTTCTTTTGACAACCTGAGCTCAAGGGTGGCCTTTTCTATCCCTGGCAGTACAAACGCTCCTCTACTTACAAACTTTCAACTTGCGAACTTTCAGACATACGAACAAAGAGGACTGTAAGTCCAAATTGTGTTCATTTGGGCTCCCACTTCCTGTCCGCAACATCGTTTTTTTTTCTCTGTGCTCCAATTCTGCCTAGTACGACTTCTGGCCGCTACTCCCTCCGCGCAACAACGTAGCGTGCATACTCCCAGCATCCTAGGTCTTTGTACTTGCGTATACTCCTAAAATGATGTTGAATAACGGACTTATGAACATTTCAAGTTACGAACAGCCGTTTGGAACATAACTCATTCGTTAGTAGAGGAGCGTCTGTACTGACACTTCTTACCTCTGTCAGTTTGCCCTTGGCTTCTTCACATCCTGCCTTGGCCTCCAACTGTTTGGCCTGTAGCTAAAGACAAAAGGCCACTCAACACAAAAGAATACTGTTTAAAAAAACAGATACCTGAGAAAATTTAATTTAACTGACTGATCTAAAGTACTCACTTTCAGTGTAGTTCGGTGATGTTTGTGACTGTGCATAATAAGAATCTAAACATTCTAGCTTGATCATGCAACCATGACAGTAAGACTACAGATAAATGGCCTAGCAAAGTTACCTCTTCCAGTTGCTTGGTCTTCTGCTGAATCTGCTTGTTAAGAGAAGCCACAAGTCTACGGTGCTGCTGAGTTGGACCATAGCCATCGGTCTGGTCTTCCATTAATCGCTCAGATTGCTGAAAAAAAAAAGTTATGTCACTCTTGGGCCAGCTTTACATCTCAAATTGAAAAAGCAATTATATTTATTCTGTTAAATATTCTACTAACATTGATATATTTGCCCAACACGGTGAGAATGATCCTAAGATTTCTACATCCAAATTGTGACACCCACCTTGTCTGCATAGTCCAAGGCCATCTGCTTGATCTCTTCAGACTGCAGGCCCACGATGTGGCCCACAGTACTGGCTGTTAATCTCCCCTACAAGAGGCAACATTTGAAAAAACTAAATTAAACCATTCCAACTACAGCCCTTAGGAACATTTAGAGTACAACCACTCCTCGTTTATTGACTACCTCAGTTACAACGGTAATAAAATTAACTTTCTGACAAACACATGCATTTATGTAAAAATTTTGTATTCGTTGACAGCAGTGCACACTGGAATGAGAGAGATCTTTTAAGTAGAATGTACAAAATTTTGTTAATGTCCACACCATAAAGGATAAAAGAAATTTATTAAGGAAAGCTGAAGGAAAGTAAGTGCAATTGCAGTAATGATGGGCTACCATGATTTTCATGTTGCAACAATTTCACTAAACAACCTGGTCATTGGAATAGAACTCGTTCACTAAACAGCGATTGGGCATTTTTTTATATTCTCAATAATAATTATGCAAGTCTTACGTCTTCTTTTGCCATTGCAGCCATGCCAGTCATCAGAGTTTTAATGCGCAGCTATAACAGAACAAAAATATAGTGTCATAAATGCATATGAACAGACATACATTCCAAGGTTGCAGCAATGACAAAACCCATATGCTTCCCTCCCAGGGGGTGTAAGGTGAGACTTAAGGGGCAGATGCAGAGAATTTGAGAGGCACATGCTTCACCAAATGGAGGGGGGCATCGGCGCCTCAAAAGGAGATCAGCACCATCAGCACTCAACCTCACCCACCCCCTGGTGCACATGTGGCAGATAAATAAAGTTGTAAAAACAATGGTGAAAACATACACATTATTATGACTAACACAAATATAACTTTATAATTAAGCAATAACATACAAGAAGGAGTGTGGTTGTACCCAACATATCATAGCAAAGAAAAATAGTTTCCATAACGTCAGCGAAAGTGGGACGGACTATCGCATCAAAACCTTCCGCATACCCAGACAATTCAGTCTATACCCGGTATAGTTTCGTCTAATATTGCTGGTAACAGCAGTGAAACAACTAGCCAGCTTATTAGCGTAATAACTTTGCATTGTAAATTAAAACCATGCCACAGGTCTGATAATTAAAATATTGTGGCCCTCAAGTGGTGAAGAGATCATCAGGCGGACTGCAAAGTTCAGTTTACACTTTTATTGCGGAACTAACCGTCGTATAATATAATTTAACTTTAAGGAACTCAATAAGTTCAAATAGCATTTGCATCTGACAAGAAGGGGGTGCAATTCCACACCCCAGTAAAATCACCTATGGCCAAACCCAGGATTTTTTATGATATAAAAGACACCTGACTGATGCAGTATGTAAGGATTAGATCAGGGGTGGGGAACCTGTTCCATGGAGGGCCGGTGTGGGTGCAAGTTTTTGGGATGACCTCTCAATCAGCCAATAATAAAACAGCAGTTCTCAACTACAGTCCTAGGGACCCACTGTTATTGGCTGATTGAGCGGTCATCCCAAAAACCTGTATCCACACTGGCCCTCCATGGACCAGGTTCCCCACCCCTGGATTATATGTAAACTAATTGCTCATATGAACAATTTTTAATAATTCAAAGATCAAGAAAAGCTTAATTGAATTCAAAATCCTCAGATAAAAGCCAGAATCTAAAGCCAACCTCCTCAGCTGCCTGCAATTCCTCTTCTTCCGACACTTCTGTCATCCCTCCAGGAACACCATGTCCCAAGGATACTTTTTTGTCATTCTCCTGTACCAAAGACCAAACTCATAATATCTTTAACCAATTCTCTACTTCTCCACATACTAAATTAATAAAACATTTAATTGACCTGAACAGTTTAACATACATCCTATTATTTTTTGTCTCCTCACATTTGAATTAATTATTCAAAATATACTAACCTTATCTTGTTTTGATGCTTTGCTAAATAGATAACGCCTGTGGGGGGGTGGGCAAAATTAAATACATAGTTATCAGTAAGATTCATTAAGGCCATAGTGATGCTGTCAGTAATGTTCAAGAACAAGCATAATTTGATACATTCAGACAACACGTGCAAAGACAATGTCAGAAAAAGTTATTAAAGTGAGGAAAACTCAAACAAGCAGATTATTCACTACAGTAGAAAGAGTGTCATCACCTGACACACCTGCAGTTTGAACTTACAAACACAATCCAATATGCATTAAATATGACAACACGCGTAGTTACACTGGATGTGTTGTGAGACAATACTTTCAAGCATTATAATTCAAGAAGTATGTGTTTTGGATTAATATATGTAATTAGTTAAAAGTGCTCTAAAAATTATCAGTAAATAAGCTTCATAATTATTTCTTGAAGTAGGACCAGGGTGAGGGGCTTGTCTTGCTTGAAGCACCAGATTATACAGAAACATAAAATAACACTTCAAAGACAAACAACAGTCATTGCAAGAGCCAAACTAGGGGCAACACTGATAGTGCTATAAACAGCACATTTACACAGTCACAATGTAATTCACAGCAATCATAGACACTACCAAAACCCAGTCACCATTTTTAAAGAATAAGAATACAGCAAACAAGTGACATTTATTTTAAGGACAGGCCAAATTAGAATTGCTGCTCATATCTGGCCTATCAGGCATGTGGGAAGCTTAATTAGCATCCAAGAAGTCCTTTACAATTTGTTCCATGTCAAATCATCACACTTTCGTCATGGATTTTAATGAAACTTGGCATGCTGGTTTGGTCACATGAGTAACTCATGAAACTGAAATTGGGCGTGTCTGGGATCAATATTGAGGGAGATTTGGGGGTGTGGCTATGACTTTGACTGGCTATATTTACCTTAATGTAAATACACATTTACATACACAGGCACTGCTGGTGATATCCAGCGCAGATATGTAGTCGGGATTATTAATAGTTATGCAAAGTTGGATTACTACATGTTCAATATAATCTTCTGGGGTGTGGCATGAGTAAATGTGTCCAGTAGTTGTTTTCTGGGCCTGTAGTTCTTTTTTGTGCGACTCTGGATATAACGGACTTTGGATATAACCGACTGTTTTGCCAGGTCCCTTGATTTTACTGTAATTCTCTTTTTTCCAGGTACTTTGGCAATATTGTCTTTTTATCCATTTTTAATAGTAATTTAAAAATTTTCAATTTAAGTTATATTTCCACAGCTAGTTCTGGCAATAGTAGTTGTCATGAAAAATAACAACCCTGTACCATGCATTGATCACTAACTGCTATTCTGCTACTGCTAACAGCATTGTAAGGAATTGTGGTTCTGATACACGCTTTAGATAAGTATTGTTATCTCAGCAACACCTTAAAAACCAAAGACCAAATTTTCTGGAGATGTTCATGACATTATGATGTAGCTTTAGTAAAAAAATCATCTATTTAAAAATATTTTTTTGTTATTGAATTTTTAATATGTTAATTGGTTGTTACATTGTAATTATTCATATGTGGATGGCATATTATTTGTTGGACAATAGCTTTAAAACAATATGAGGACCACTTCTGTGCAGTTTACATTAAGGTAAATATAGCCAGTCAGTCATAGCCACCCCCCCAATAAAGTTCAAATTTTGTTCGCTTAAATCTCCCTCAATATTGATCCCAGACACGCCCAATTTCAGTTTCATGAGGTACTCATGTGACCAAACCAGCATGCCAAGTTTTGTTAAAATCCATGACGACAAGGTCCGAAAGTGTGATGATTTGACTTGGAATGACCAGACTAATAGTTCACTTGTAAAGTATTTTCATTACAAATTATTCATGTAATTTCACTGCAAATGCATTTCTACACTGTTTCAATCCATTATACAACTACAGACAGTTTCAACTGGCTTTAAAACTAGAGCTTAACAGGAGCTGATCAGTATGAATGTCCACCTGCAAAGGAGTGTCCACCGGATCATATATAGCAAAGCAAGTTAACACTGAATAAAACCAGAGGAAATCATCCAGTGAGCTTTCAGTACACTCAGGAATCATCATGGCGCCCATGCAGATAGAGTCCATCCTTCTGTTTAATTTCATTTCAAGTTATTGCTTTGCAAAACATTCAGAACAACACTCAAGGTTCAGCAGTCCAACTGCACTCAGAACATACTCACGGTATAAACTCTGAAACTCTTTAGGAACAATTAAGATCAAAAAAAAAAAATCAGTAAGGCTAAGATCAAAAACAAAATCAGATATGATTCTGGTGAGCTATTCTATTAATTGCTCGTCTCAGACTAATATGGACTGCAACAAAAAAAATGACTTCTAATATATCAGTTGAACTGTCACATACTAATTGATTGCAGATGTAATCATCTACGAAAATGTGTATGCTTCATTAACTGAAATTCTGGTCTAGCAACAGTATCAATAAAATCCAATGCAATGTCTAATCCTGAAAACAAAGACGACATGATTCACATTTCATACAAATTCACATGTAAACATATCCAATGTGGAGAATAAAGGGTGAGCCATGTACGTGACTCAGAGTATGCCGATCAACATAAGAATGTCCCATTTTGTTTACATCTAATTAGCTACAAGTTATATTAATTAAGGCCAGGCCAAGTAATTCATAATTTTTCCTGACATTTATTTATCACTGAAGCAAAAGGTATCCCTATCATGACATTTCAATTAAAGAAGCATAATTCCACAAAAAAGATTGAGCAAATTAATGAAAATAGAACACAACTTACCGCCCATACTCCAGAAGAGTAGAGTGGACTTTAGACTCCTCATCCACCAGGGCTGCTGCTTCCATCAGCCTTTTGTACTTCCTCTGTGGCTTATAAACTTCCTGTTAGGATGAACAAGAATAAGTACAATTTATTCATACTCGAAGTATATCTACGAGTGCATTTTCGGTTTACCCCAGAATCATGGAGTAAAATTAAGACAATTTAACATCATCGACACACTTGTTCTTTATTATAATATTTAATACATAAAAGATAGCAATACCCATTGTTGCTTTATTTGTTACATAAGTGAACAGAAATGGATGGAAAAAGCTTATGATCTTATTTACATTTTTTCAGCATTCATGAGGAAAGACAAGTTTATAGTCGAATGTATGGTTGGAAACAAAAATATAATTCTGATTTTAAATTTTAACCAAAATTAACCAGAATCTGTACTTACGGAAACACCCATCACTGTTTTTATTGCTTTTTCTTTCCTCTGCATGAACTCATTATCCTATGAGAACAAAGTTATGTGGGATATAACAATGAAATTGCTCAAAAACAGTGAACATTAGTGCTTGCAATGATGCTACATTCTATAGCAAGTTTACCTCTGGGGTACTGTGAGTCTTCTGGAACTGTGAAACAGAATAGGCGCGGATGTAGTCCCCCATCTCTTCTCTTGTTTCTATAGCACGCTTTACTAGCCACTAAAACAAGGGACACACAAACATCAAATTACACTACAATAATGAAAGAAGACCCAAACTAATTAAAATATCTGTAAAATGGTTTTTGTAAAGACTGCAAGGACTGAGTCCATTCTGCCATCAACAGATGGCAGCAAAGTGCACAGTCATCTATATTCATTGATGGGTTTATCCTACTGACTGATTCGGTAGAAGAATGAGTAGTTCATTGCATCCATTCATCTAGGGTTGTACAAGGACCTAAAGCATAACAGAGGCCACAAAGCAGGGACACACCCTGAATGTGATGCCAGTCCATTACAGGGCACACACCTACACAATCACATGCTATGAGCAATTTACAGATGGCAGCAAGCCTAGCCAAAAATCAATGAATTGTGGATGGAAAGAGAAATACCCAGAGAAATCCTATGTGACATGTGGAGAACAGACAAACTCCACACATACAGAGTGGTGGTAGGACTGAAACCACTAACCCAAAAGATGTGAGACAGCAGTTCTATTCACTGAGCATCCAAGGTTCCATATAGTGCTATACAGTAAGAGCTCTAGTTTCTGGCGTGTAACCAGCACAATTCTAACATATCAGTACTAAAATTCTAATATAAAAAAAACAAAAAGTAATAACATTATTCTATAAAAAATTATACTATAAAAATAACATAAAAAAACAAAGAAAACAACTGGAACATGTATATCACTTTGTGTGCAAGCTTACAGAGCTCAAAATGAGAGCTTCAGCTTATATAGCTGTAAAACCTGTCATATGTACTGGGAAAAGAAACATTCAAAGACATCAACTTCAAACAATGTCAAGTAACAGGGGATAATTAGTTTTATACTGCAAACTTGTAGCCATGATTTGCACTTTTGACACATTACCTGCACAACAGGGAAGATGTGGATAAAATCCAGCCCTTGAATCTGGTGGGGTTCCAGACGATGGGGACATTTCATTTTGGGTAGGACTGACACGATTTTCTCAGTGAGGGCTCTGAAACAAAATGAGATAACAGCATTATGTTTAACAGCTGGATTTTTTTGTTTGAAAACAGACTTCAGATTTCTAAACAAGTTTTTATACAACTGCAATACAGGTGTTTGATACGGCTTATAAAATACGTTTTTTATTATTAAACATACTATATTTTTTCCGAGAAAAAACAACTGAGGGACTTACATTTTCTGACCAATGGTTGAGTTTTCTTGAAAAAGAAGATCGACATCAATGTCAAAATTACAGGTTGTTATGCACCAGGTCATTCCTCCGACGACCTGTTATAAAATGTTTTGGATTAATATATCTAATTAGTTAAAAGCATATTGCTAAGTGTTGCACTTGATGAAAAGTTATGTTTATTACTACACAATAGTAATGCGATGCAGTACTTTAAGTACACGTAAATATTTCCAAACAATATTATTTTGTTTCTTACGTTGTGGTTCAAATGTACGTTAAGTTCTAAATGCAAAACTTAAGATATTCACTATTTTTCACTTGCAATTAGCGTCTCACAACCTTGTCGAAAGGTGACAATCCCTTAATCCGAGCTCGAAAGTATCCGGCAGCCAAAAAGAGCTCCAAGATTTCAGACAGTTTATTGCTCTGTTCTTCATCTTCACGCGTCTCAACCTGCAAAACGAACCAGGATCTATTTATCTGTCTATTTGTAGGAAGAAAGAAAATACTGTGTGCATTTAATACATTATTAGAAATGTAACATAGCTTGTCAACACATAAGCTCGCTACTGACAACAAATTAGCAACTTAAAAATTAACGAACGTAGAAATCAACGTCTTCTTAATTGAATATATTAACACATAAGACGCAAAACCATTCAAACATCTAGAAAACAAGGAATTTATACTGTTTTTCGAAGACTATACAGGTAGCTAGGATTCCGCTCGCTACGTAGTATAAGCAAGTCAAAAGAACAATATTTTCTACAAAACAAAATACAATCTTAGTAATTTAAGATGTTCATTTGTAGACACCAACATATAATCATGTTGTCACCTGGATAAGATTGCCATCTTGGTCATACTGAACTCCGATTTTCGATCCTGCTCTTACTCTATGGAACACAGACACCGCCGCCATGTTGAGCTACAGCGAAATCACATGAACAACACAAGTCATCAGGGTTGCCAGGTTCGTAGTTTTCACGTAAAAATGGGCTGGTTTAGGCAGAGGTTGGTGGATGGCAGCTTTCTAACACGCAATTTTAAAAATAGACCCCGGACTCACAGTAAGATTTTGTTTCAAATTAGAATGCACATACACATAGGAAATATGTCAGGAAAAAGAAGGATTTACGGCAGAAAATTTCTTATGGGCAGCCAGAAAATACTTAAGGGGGCTCCCTCTTTCGCATTCACAGCTATCTAGTACCACCTCATAACTCAGAAAACTTAATTTTCCGTATGAATAACATAAAGAATTTGAATTGCTTTGGTGCAGGACAACAACTTTGGACAATTACAATATATAGACGTAGTTAACATTATAGTTGAATATAATATGTCGACACATTTTGGCCTGGTTTCAGGCTGTTATGTAGAATTTTAGGAAGTATTTGCCAGGACTTGGCAACCCTCCAAGTCACCCTAACCTTTTGGCACGCTCGTTGCGAAGTATGCTGAATGTCATGTAGTTGTGTAATCTACGGTTATTAAAGCAGCATATAAAAAAATTCAAAATAAGAACATCCGCTACCAGGTGTATAATTACAATTTAAAAGTTATATATGAACAATATGCATAGCATCATATTTTATTAAAAAAGATTTCAATAAGATTTATTAATTATTTGTCACTTTGTTGGAGTTCTTTCAAAATGAAAGTTGTTTCACAAGGTAAGTGTTGACGACAAGCCCTTTAGCCAGTAGCAAAGAGATGAGCCTGTTGCCAGAAATGTATCTGTGCAGGATACTCTGTGTAAAGCCAGAAATTCTATCTCTATTGAAGGGCAGCCACAAAGTGAGGAGAAGGCACAATTCAAATGTGTAATAATAGTGCTTTTAAAAAAATAAACATAATATTAGTCTAAAGAAACATTTGTCATTACAGGCATTTTAAAATGGGATAAAATTGTCAGTACACTCAATTACAATTGTCCCCAAATTGTCATAGCACTTAAGATAAGAATAGCTGGCTAAGTCTATAAGTGCATCCAAAAATCAAATAATTAGATATAATGTGTGGTGTTATTAGTCACATTCATGGAGATGCATTCTACTGAAGTCTGAAATGCACTACATTGCAAGCTTATATGTTACTAAATTGGCAGCCCTGACTCAAAGGTGACAGGACTTAGAGCTACTTACTGACTTCCATTACTTTGACAGAAGTGAATGGACAGAATGACAGGAAACAGGAGTCAGAGGGAGGATTAAAATGTAGGTTGAAGAATGTGATATAGTAAGTCTTATTTGGGATGACATTTAGTGTTGTCATTTCATATTTAAAGAGATATGCATCTTGGTACAAGATTGTACTTGTACCGCTTATATGAATATGTAAAATTGTGTTTCCACCATGCATTCCATGTTTTATTTTGGCTTAAAAACTTGAAACAGTACAGTATATCATTATCACTTCTGCTGTCAGGAGCAGTAAGAATCGAAGTGTACAGAGGTTTAAACAGGTTTCCATATAATTTCAGGTGCTTGACAAATATATGGTTACATGGTTGAGGGGTCTGTATTAAAGAAGATAGACATTCTATTAAAATGGAAGATAGTATAATAGACTATGAATCACTACAGGTAATAGAGTTCCCTGGTGAGTGACTGACAGTAGTGAATTCCATTAGGGCTTTTTGTTTTTAAATCAGTCATTTTCTTGCTCCACTACTGAGGTACTTTTCTTTCCGCTTGGTCAGACACAATTATCACAGCTTAATGCTGAAACACGTGACTCCTTATTGTGTTCTAACTGATCAATTGGTAAAATGAGTTTAATAGCCAAACCATGGTGATAAGAAAATCTAGTCCACTAAATCACCTAAATCAGTTTTAATAACTTACTGTGCTCTATTCTACTGCTGCAAATTAATAACAAGCTTGTCTAAATAATGCTTAATATGAAACAAATATTGTCATAGCATAGAAACAATGAACACTAACACAGTGCTTTTTTTTATAACATACTGTATTCAGTTCTGTAATGACAAACGACAATGCAACAAACAACTAAATTTAAATATTGTTGTTTTCCAGAATTACATAATGTTGTTTATATTATTCAGTTGTTACAGATATTATTAAACTGTTATAAGAACCATTATAAGAACCTCATCCAATGAGAAAAATGAACACCCTCTGAATCCTCCTTACAACCAGTTTAATTTACCTCACTGATATGTAATGCAGTCATAAAATTTATACCTGTGTTTCTAGTGCTCCTTTTCAAATCAAGGGATAAACTAGAAATGTTATATCTTGTGAATAATCCATAATTTCAGGTTGGATAAAATATTTGATCAGTCTCTTGATTAATTTGCTTTCATTTGGATGGGAAGGAAACACCCCTTTTGAAATTTAGAATTTGTTACTTAATTTCCTTTTTAAGGACAGTTTTAAGGAGTTTTTTAATCTAATAATTTTTTTCCTAATACAATTCAGAAGAGTTGGCATTTAATTAGACCATGTTTCTGTTTGCAAAATACCAAATTAAAAGATTCCAAACTATTAAATTGTAATAAAGAGTTTGTGCCTCAGAATAATACCTGATACACCTTTCACATTTGCCTAGCTGACAGCAGGTTTCAGAAAACAATTGTGTGCTACAAAGAAGCCATTTCTATAACCTCACTACTAGGGCTTCACCGCTGGCCATGATGACAGGTGTAAGATTAACTTTGTTAGGCGCTGGCCTATTCATGCACACCAAATTAAATTAATGGAACAAATTTCCCCCTTAATTAAGATAAAAATTCATGTCAGCTGTAACCTTGCTTGCACACTAATTATGTACAAATGATTTATCATCGGTTGCACCCAGAATATTAATCTTCACTCATTGATACCAACAGCCACTGTTAAGAGATGGGACTTGATTAACACTGACAGTCTGTGCAGTAGAAGTGTAGCATACTGCCAGCCGCTGTGAGCTGCCATTTCCATGTAGTGTAGCACCCTATATTCTCAATAATTATTCTGCCTTGAACGTGAAAATGACTGTGAAAGTGCTAAAGAATTGTTTTCTTAGTCAGTAAGACGTTTTTGACATGCTTTTCTAGGCTTTGCTTGCTTCATATTTTCTACATTCTGAATTACATTTACATTTTATTTATATAAGTACTATAAACCATGTTTGGGCAGTCAGATGTGTCATAATGCAGGTCTCTTTTCATAACTTCATAGACTTACGACACAAAGGATTTTCACCTTTGTCATTATTTTTTCTACTTACAATACTGCTTGAAATCAAATTAAGTAATTAGTAATTCAATATTTTTTGACTAAATACAATCACTGATGGTGATACTCAGCTAATTTATGCTTTCTTTAGGTCACTTTTTAATTTTTTTGGTGCTAATACAGTAGTATTTGTACTATTGTTATATTTATTTTTTATTTTCATAATCCATATATGGATGCAAGTGGTATTTGTAAAGTCTGATCTAGTACATTCAAGAATCTGAATTCATTCTGGTTGTTACCTGTTATTATTTTTATAGCCTACATTAATGCTTGGTCACTAGGTGGTGCATGTACAACAGAAAGCAACAGGAATATCATTTTCTATAATAAGGAGAGAACCATGCATCCATCTTCCAACCTCTTATCTGTGGATTGTACTTGTTAAACAAAGACCACAATTTCTTTGATACATTTGATATTTATAGCTTTCATTACTTATTCATTATGCATTTGTAAATTTTTATCTTACTTATACATCGCTCACTTTTAAGGGAGTAAGTCTGGGAAAAAAAAAAAAACTGGCATCTCTAAATTGTCCATGCTGTGTCATTATGTGTACCTTGTGATGGACTGACATACTATCCAGGTTGGTCCCTTACCTTTTACCTTGTGCTTCCTGGGATAAGTTCTATGCTCACCACAAACCAGTACTGGTTAAGTAGTTGGGAAATAGAGAAGAATAGATAATCTATCTATATAAGACAGGCAGTTTTATCCAGAATGGGCCGTTGGGTATGTGGGTTTTCGCTGTAACTCCCTAATTAGATTACTAATTAGAGGACTGATTGGCTTAAGAGTCCTCACACCTAGGTTTGAAAAGCTGACCTAAAGGTTATCCCAAACATTGCAGATTATTATTATTATTATTGCAGATAATATTGCCCACCCCTGATATAAGGGGTGACATGTTGCTCAGTGGATTAGGGATCTATGCCTCTGTCCAGAAGGTTACGGGTTTGAATCCTGTGGCTGGGAGAGTAATCGTATCACCATTGAGCCTTTGATCCCTTAACTGTTCCACTGCATGGTGGCTTTCCCTGCACTCTGATTCTAAAACTTGCTCTTTTATAGAGTGCAAGACTGGATATTTAAAAACAAATTACCAATAATCATACATACTATAATATCATACATACTATATTGACCAATCCTGTTCAATAGGGATTTTTTGCTTTTATTTGATAAAAGAATCATTTGCTATGTGTAACAAACCACAAATGTTTGCAATAATGTTTAATGCTTTTATAGATCATAAGCACCCATTCTCCACTAGGGAATTGGGGGTGAAAGGTTAATGGGAAAAATTGAGACCCTGCACAGAATGAGTAAGGGAGGTGAGTAGCCTAATGGGCCAGAATGAAAGTCTTCAATACAAGATTTATACCAGGGGTGTGGCACTGGTACAAATAGTGCTAACAACAAAACAGCCTTCAAATATTAGGTCATGCGGAATGACGAATCAGGTGTCTGGCCATATTCACTTATTGCCTAGATCCTCCCTGACACAAAATTCTTTCTCATCCTTTCATTTCTCTCAAGCTCTCTTAGTTTGTCTATCTCCCTATACCTCTTTCTTGCTCAAGTTTTCGAAGAACTAAAAGTACCAGAGAATTATAGAAAAATCAGATTGGCTTGAATGGTGTCATTGCTAACCACTCTAAATGAATGTTTAGACCATGTTAATAGAGGGGAAATGGTTCTTAGCACAGCCAGTTGATGTGATTCTCATTTATGAGGAGTATGTTCAACCTGTGCGTGATTAATTTGCATCCATATTAGTTATACTTCTTAGTTTGTGCTGTTTTGTGGTTAATGAAACATACTGTTATCCTTGTGTTTGAAATGAATAAATAATGAGCATTTTTAAATCATCAGCATTGTATGCACATGGTTGATATGCTTGTCCTTTTCCTCTTAGATTTGATCAAAGGTAATTGTCTTTGTCTAAAACTAACCACCATTACTGTTCCATTTAGTTGTATTATAAGTGTTCACTCAACAAATTTGTTCCAGTGGGTTGGTTATATGAAGGAAATAAGTTAAGAAAATATGGATGGAAAAGTATGGAAATCCCCTGGTTAGTATATTCAGCAGGTTTAACATCAGAGGAAACCTCTTCAGAAGAAACCGATATATTTCATATGACTGATCATTATTGTATGGCATGCAATAGCTATAGTTCTAAAACTAAAAAAATCTTTACTAAAATTCTTGATGGCATATATTACAACATAATCTGATTTGCAATAATTATTTACTAATCAGGAATAGCAGCTTATGCAAATTTGCTTGCTACAGGCATTGATTTAGGATTAGCTTTCTGTTTGAATTAATAAGTTTCCAGTTATTAATTTTCAAGGGGCCTCATTTGGTAGCACTGTTGCTTCACACTTCCAGAGATGGAAGTTCAAATCCCACCTCAGTATGTGGAGTTTGCATGTTTTCCCTGCTTCTTGTGGGTTGACTCCGGGTACTTGTTTGCACCCATAATCCCTAGACCAGGGGTCTCCAACTCCGGTCCTGGAGAGCTACTATCCAGTAGGTTTTCTGTCCCACTTGGCTCCTGATGAGCCACACCTGGCCCTGGTATTTACCTGAGAACAGGTGTGGCTCATCAGAAGCCGGGTAGGATAGAAAACCTACTGGACGGTAGCTCTCCAGGACCAGAGTTGGAGACCCCTGCCCTAGACATTCAGTAATCCTAACTAGAATCTCAAGATTTGCCATAGTGTATCACTGTGTATGTATGTGCCCCGTGATGGAGTGGAATCCCATTAAGGGTGTACCTGTTCCTTTTGCCTAAATACCATCACATATTACATCATAGCTTTTTGGTACATGCATCCATCGATGCAGATTTTGACCACATATGTAGTCTATATATGATAATGAAGCTGTTCAGCAGCCTGATTTATACAAAGCAATTGAAACTGAAAACTGCAGACAAGTATTTTATATACCATTGATTCTTAGCCAGTAATCTTTCTTCAGTTTATACATGAAAGTGTTATTTGTTCCTGGAATTGATCTTGGATGACATCAAAGCAGCACAGTTTCATGTTTAATGCAAAGTAATTACATGATACCAGTACATCCACTGAAGAAGACAAACTTCTGACATCCTGATCTTACTGAATCAGTGTTCTAAACAATTTCTTCTTGAAAAATTCATTTTTCTTGACCATGATGCAATGCTCTTTCAAAGGTCTAACCCCCCACTTAAACAAGTAAACATACACAAAGTGGCATGGCAAAATATTACTTTGCTAATTACTGTAGTACACTTCTTCATACTTTTCAGTAATAATTGACAAATATCATTTGTCATAGGCTTTTCTGAGGTCTGTGTTGTCTATTGTATTCATCAAGTTCCTTCTTTCCCAGAATGTGCATGCTGATCTTCACCTGAACACTATCATCTGGCAATTCCTAGTAGGTTAGGACAGCTCCAGAGCAGTACTTTCCTAGGATAAGAATCTTAATAAAGCTCTGAGAATTTTGGGCCACTTAGGACTCTTTTCGTACTCTGAGACACTTTATTAATACAGGCACAGGTTATCTTTTACTTTGCTTAGTTGTTCATAGAAACAGTAATTTTGACAGGAATGTCCAAGAAGAAAATCATCTGATGTTTGAATCTAAAAGATTATTGATATCTGAATCAGGGAGGCCAGGGAAGGTGTTTAACCTCATCTTGCCATTCATGATACCACATTTTGTTTAGCAGTATGTATTGGAGCACTGTGGAATATGGGAACAGTGCTTCTACCTTAGGATGCATCTACAGGAACTCCTGTAAAGGGCCTCATTCTTTGGTAATTTTTTGCAGCTTTTTATGACCAATGTACCTGTAAGTCGGGTACTTACTGTTTCTCCTCTTTGTGACTATGTTAGTTGCCTTGTGTGCAATCAATGTACTGATTGTCACAATTGTCAGGTTCAGGTACTAAATCAGCTCTGCACCACTATCCTCCCACTATAAAGTGATGTACAATTACTTATTTCTTGGCAGGTGATTTGCTTTGACTTTTCTGTCCAGTGACTGAAGACATTCCAGACCGGAGTCAGTGAGCCCACTGGGTGTGTTTATTGTGCACATTAATTACAGGGTGTGAAGAATCGCAGAAAATGAGGCAGTGTGTGTGTGTATGTGTGTGTGTGTGTGTGTGTGTGGGGGGGGGGGCTTTAGGATGAGTTAGGGCACTGTGAATTCTTGAAGAAAAAGCCAGAGGTCCCTTTGGCCAAGTCTTAACAGTTGCTGGTCTGGGGTCAACAGGGAGATGTGCAGGGGAGGGCCCAGGGCCACAGCTTCTCCTCATTTCTTAAATCACATTTTTCTGAGTCTGGGAAACCATGCTGATCAGCCTGAGTCAGCCTCCTGCATCTCATCTGAGCATGACCTCTCTGTCACTCTGGGAGTGGCAGAGAGAGGCAGACCAGCTCCCTGTCATGTCTCACTCATGATTCTCACATGTTAAATTAGTTAAAAGAGCACGAATGGCTGGTAAGCACCATGTCAAGGTTAGGGTGCATGAAACGCCCTAAAGATGAAAGATGAGCCTGTCCCTATTCTAGTTTTTTTTTTGCATTTAAAATTTTGGGCATATAACATTAAGTTGAAGGGGTCCTTCTGTCATCTGAAGTTTTCACTAATGCAATACAATAGCGGGATGCTCATGCAATGCAAATTACTTTTCTTATCGTGGTAATAAAAATTCTACCTAAAAATATTTTAGGCAGTGTACTTTATTTTGTCGTAGGCACTAATTTTGACCGTCTGCAAGTTATTATGAGAAGCTCAACTTTAGTTTTGTAAAAGCTAGAACAAAGCCCATGTGGTTCAGTTCTGTCGAGTAATTTAATAATAGTGAATACTCAGTATCATACTATTATTCAATCTTCTGTCGTTTTTAAATTGATACTATAATATGTTAGGCCTATTGCCTTTATGTTCTGTTTTGTACTATTGCAATTTAAAATATATTTATGCACACACAAAGTAATTCTGCAACATTTTCAGGTGAAATTCAACTATGAAATCCAAACCAGTTTTTTTTGCAGTTATGACATCATCGAAGGCAGTGCAGAAGAAAACAAGGCAATTTGCGGAAATATTTGGACTAGGAAATGCCATTGCTAAAGATGACACAGTAGTAAAGGGGACATGTTTAACAACTTATGGACATGTTTTGAGGTGTGTGATGTACCATTCTCAACCAGACAGAGACGCTCAGATAAATAAGTCCAAGTTGGAAGCCGATATGCAGGCATGTTGTACTTCTGCATATTAGAGTCCTGCTAGTCCAGGGAGGCCATACCAGAAGCTCAAGCTCCAGAGGGAGTCCTTGGTAAGCTTCACTGCCTAATTCCACTTTGTCTGCTCACATTGTGGAGGAGGGCACCAGTGGTGAAGCTTGCCTGTTTGGGTGATGGTGCTGCGGATTTGCTCTGAAAATGGTGCCCTAAGCGGCCATCTGTGTCACCTAATGGGTTGCCACACAGATGACATTTCTCTGTGGATTAAGGCATGCAAACCTCTCCACAATTCTATTGTCATGATCCTCTGAATGGGTAATAAATAAGTACTACATTTAACTATCTATAAATATATAACCAGCATAAATTACACAATTTAATAAATAAAATTCAAATACTTCAGTTGTATTTTATTACATGATTTGGTAACAATTTTATGAAACATAGGGCCCAAACCCTGCGGAAAAATACCCAAAGGGTCCACATGGAATCGATTAATTGATAATGATTTCCACCTCTGTAAACACTGTTCTTGACCTAAGAGTTCACTGCGCTTGCGGACACATCCAAGAAGGAAGCGACGTCACATGGCTAGAATCTCATTGGAAGTTCAGGCTTGTGTGTTTGATGCGTGAAAGAGAAGTGATATGATCGTTCAAAGTAAGCTATAGGTAACTCTACCTTACATTTTCCGATTTTCAGATGTGAATTATACGCTGTTTGCCACAAAATATATCTCGCTTTACTGTTAGGTTTAGCTCCTGACGAATGTAAAGACATGTAACATTTTGGTTAAATATCAAGGTTTTCTTGTCGCACCCGGAACAGACGTGAACAGCGAACGATGATAAAGTCTTTTATTTAGCTAGTTATGTTTTATATGCTGCAATGTGTGTGAACTATGGGATTAACATACAAATATGCCGTTTGAAACAAGAAATTGTTACGAAAAGGCCAGTTTACAGGCTTGCCTTTACGCTCGTTTGACAGAAAACAAGGTTGCATGGCAGTTTGCTCGATGTTTTTGTTCACTACAGTATTATAAATTATTTACAATTCAACACAAATGGTTATTCAACGTTTAAATTCAGATTCGTTATTTAAATTTTAAAAACACGTAACTTCTTTGTTAAGATCGTTTGGATCGGGGAACCACAGCTAGCTATACAGTATATTGTGCCTGGTATATGAATTTGCTTTGGTCATTCTCGATTTCTTCACCATTGTTATTTAACCGTAAATTTGTAGATTCTGTTGAATCTCATTGTTGTAGGCAAATAATTTTCACTGGATTCGAAAGAAGTGAATCAGTGGACTTGTGACATAATGGAAACAAGCTAATCGTAGAAGAGGGAAACAATTGTGACCGTAACTTTATTATTCAAATTGCTGGCCAAAATTTACAAGTACCTTGAGTGAAAGCTAACCCTTATTAAAAAGAAAATATGGCAAAATTCGCATTCTGTCATCATTGCTCTTATCTTTTGTGGTTCTCTTGGTTTAAAATAATGAAGTTGTATGTCTTCATGTAATAGGTTAGAGCTAAATACCTCACCAAGAATTTGTTTATTAAATGTACTCGTTTTAACATTTGTTGATGTTTAACAATTTAATTCAGTGCAACAATTGTCATATCCAACCACCAGTTTAAGCTGTTTAATTATAATTTGTTTTTGGTATTTGCTGCATTTGTTGGATTCATGTTTGGTAAATGATGGTTTTGTGAGGACAATTATGGGGGAAAATGGGATGTAGTGCACATTGCCAATTAAAGTGGGGAATGTTGAGTTTACATGTACCCATAGTATATCTAAAAACTTTGTTTCAGACCCACTGCAGTGTCCGAACCCAATGGGAACAAATGAAGGCCTGAAGTTGTCACCATCAAGACCCTCATATAAATCCTATATTTATGCATGACTTGTGGAAGAGGTCTGGCAACTATGGTGGATACCTCGGACGTGAAAGCCCACCAGCTGGACTCGGGGCCAGCTGTCTGTGGGCCATATATTGCGGTTATTACCAACAAAACTGCAAACCTGGTCATCCGCGGTGTTATGCTCTTTTCCGTTGGGGTCTTCCTTTCTCTGGTGCTCAACCTACTTCAGGTCCAAAGGAACATTACCCTCTTCCCCCCTGATGTAATTGCCAGTGTTTTTTCCTCCGCCTGGTGGGTGCCTCCCTGCTGTGGTACAGTCTCTGGTAGGTGTACCTTTGTCAACATCTTTCTAATGCTATTGTTGTTTCCAATATTTAAACATTTTTGGGTATTCTTTTTGTGGTTTGTTATATTTAAGTATTTTAGCTTGAAAGTGAATTTGAGTATTATTTTTTAAAGTGTTGATTCAAGATTGATTCCCCTGTGGGGTCTGGGTGTGTGTGTGTGTTGGGGGGGGGAGTGGTTGCGGTTGCATGTTCTTTGTTTGTGTGGGTTTCCTCTGAGTACTTAGATTTCCTTCTGCAGTCCAAAGACGTTATTTAGGTTAAATAGTGTATTTATACTGGATGTGAATATGTACTTTGTGAAGGCCTAGCGTCCCTTCCTGCTTCATTCCTCAGAGCGTACACTGAGACTGTGCATTATAAGTGGTTATTGAGAACTGATGGATGTATCGGTGGCATTTCATGTCCATGTGCTATTACCTACCGGGGAGGCAGGAGATATGCTGGTTAGCCTTCGTCTTTCTGTATCTAAATTTCCCATTTTATGTGAATATGTGCATTTGTACCCTGTGATGAACTGCCACCCCATCCAGGATGAACCCCTGTCCTACCTGGCTGGGATTATTAATTTTCTGTTTTTTGATATCTATAAACATTTATTATCCTAATATAAATAATATGTATATTAGGATTATGAATGTTTATAGTTATCAAAAAACAGAAAATGAATAACATATTACATATCCTGCCTAGCACCTATAAATATATTTTATGATTGTGTGCATGTGTTTGCATGCATGTGCTCTGTAATAAACTGACATCCTGTCCATGGTATATCCCTGCCCTGTGTCCCCTGCCCACTGTAATAGGCATTCCTGGCCAATCCCATCAAAGCCTCTCATATATGGTAAAGCAGAACAGGAATGTTTCAGTAGCTGATAGCTGAACGATTGATCATCAAGCTGATGTGCTGATAGTATACTTGTCACTTTGTGTGCATCTGGTTCTTAATGTTCCTTGGACAAGACTGTTTGCAAAAGGAAATATGAAGTTGGTTGTATGTACTCACATTCCTTTGCTTATGATATAGTTAAGCGTTACTGGAATTGGTATATATTTGAGTGTCTTTGTGGTTATAGAATTTTTATGTTATATAATAATTGCTTTTAAAAGGTTGGAGCGTGAAGACTGTACATGGTGATAACACTGAGTTTAGTTTTTAGCTTCATATTTCTGTAAAAATGATTCATGATCCAAATGAAAATATTATATTGTTTGACGAACTTGGTTGTCTGTTTTTCCCTTTTATGTGATAATAGTGATGATTGGTCTACTTTACCCCTGCATTGATCATTGCCTGGGTAAGCCGCACAAGTTCAAGCGTGAATGGTCCAGCGTGATGCGCTGCATTGCTGTCTTCGTGGGAATCAATCATGCCAGTGCAGTATCCTTTTCCACTCAGTTTCTATAAATGGTTAACAGCCATTAACAAATGTATGCACATGCTTTCATTGGCTACTTTATTAGGTATAACTAGCTAGCGCTGTGTAATACAGTTTTGCCTCCAGAATCATATCAAGGGTAGACATTTTGTACAAGGGTAGATGATTCTGAGAAGCCATTCTGCACTTGACTATTGTACTGAGTTATTTTGGACTTAATACCATCCTGTTGGTTTTAAGCAGTCTGGAATTTATTTTTGTTACTCTCATTAAGGTGTTTTCAGCCACAGTAATACCAATTTGATTATAAACTCTAGACACCGTACAGATCCTCCTTGCTTTATGATGGTTTGACTTATATTTTGACTTCATGATGACTCAATTTTGATGCACATTCAGTAGTCGATTTTAAATTTTCATCTGCTGCCAGACTAGCAATATGTCATATAATACTTTCTACTGATGCTTGGGGATGGCCGCAGCCATACTTGCAATCTCTGTAGTGATTATGAGTGTATACATATCATACATATGATATTAGGAATGACATATTGACCACCTTTTTTCTGTGTTTGAATATGTTTATTTGGCTATTCATTTACTGTTCAATTACTGGTATTTAGTTACAGTGCTTTACAGTACAGTATATTTTTTTACTTAAGTGACAGTAGTTATTCATCATTTTCATATTCAACTGATATTTTCCAGTTATAATCAGGAAGTAACCCCACTGTAAGTTGAGGAGCCCCTGTAGTTTATGAAAATCTCAGTAGGATGGCTGTTTCTGAGATACTGGAATCATTAGGCATGGTACCAGCAATCACACCACATTCAGAATTGCTTAGATCAGGCATCTTAGCCATTGTAATTCTTAGCTGAAGAGTAAGAGAATCTCTTTATACTCTCTGTGTGCAGTATACAGTATATTCAGTTGCAGTCTCATTTTGCATTAGCAAGCAGGTATACCTAATATACTGGCCACTGTGTGTGTATAGAGATATAAGGGTAGTGTATTGTTCTTTAAGTTCATATCAATTTAGAAAATGTCTAACAGATCTGCTTTAACTATGTCTGCAACCTCCAAGGTTTTTTAAATTGCCTTTTAAAATTCAAGCAATGAAAAAAGATTTTAAGTTCTGGCTAAGACGGTATACTCCCTAATTCCATTCTACACACTTGCTGATCAGTGTTTCTTAAAATGGATTCTCAGAAGGTGGACTTTGAAAACAATGTACAGCTGTCTTTGACTTTGGCTGCCTTGTCCATTGGACTGTGGTGGACCTTTGACCGGTCCCGCAGTGGATTTGGTCTGGGTGTCAGCATTGCCTTCTTGGCTACTCTTACCACCCAGCTGCTTGTCTACAATGAGGTTTTCCAGTAAGTTATTCAGTTTAATATAATCTCTCCTTTGCTGTCTAGATTCACACTTTGCTTTTGGTATGCTGTTTCACTTTTCTAAAAAATATATTGTTCCTCCCCTAGGTATACTTCTCCTGATTTTCTCTATATACGTTCCTGGTTACCATGTATTTTTTTTGCTGGTGTAATAACCATGGGAAATATAGGACGGCAGCTAGCTATGGTAAGGTTTTGTATTCAAAAACATTTCTTCGCTTTGTATATGATTATCCACTTTAGTGGAGAAAGACATGTTTTAGAGCGCTGTTTTTTCAGTAGCTTATATTTTCATTTTTCTTCTCATTCTGACATTTTCTTATTTCCAGTATGAGTGCAATGTTGTTCAAGAGAAGAAGCATCAAGATTAACAGAGTTGATGAATCGACATGCTCGAAACTCCTCCCCAAGGAGGTGCCCAGGAGGCATCCTACATAGATGCCTGAACCACATCAAGTGGTGCCTTTCAATGTGAAGGAACAGCAGCTCTACTCTGGGCTCCTCCTGAACGTCAGAACTCCTCACCCTATTTCTAAGGCTGAGCCCAGACACCCTGCGAAGGAAACTAATTTCTGCTGCTTGTACCCATGATCTCATTCTTTTGGTTACTACCCAAAGGATAGGAGCATACAGCTGTAGAAAAAATTGAGACTGCAGCACATTTTTTTTTTGTTTCATTCATTTCTCTGTTTATGTGTTTGTGAACAATTTATTTTGCAAACTGCAGCCTGGTTGTTCTCTGTTTCTCATTGATGAAGGGCTTCTTCCTTGCTTTATGGGACTTCAGTTCTGCTTCTAGGAGCCTGATGTGAACTGTCTAGCAGTGCACTTCACACCTGCACTTAAGGTTTCCCATTGCTTTTGAAGGTCACTTGATGTCATCCTCCGATTCATGAGAATCTGTCATAAGTTTGTCATCTCTGACATTAGAATGTCACTTCCACCCTCTACCTGAGTGGGTTCTGGTCATTCTGGTCTGCCTTGGTGGAGTCCAACATCTACTGGAAATATGTCTGACTTACTGCTGGTGATGCGAACCAGACTTTATACAGGGGCATGATGGCCCGCAACAACAGACTCCCTACTCCTGAAACACCCCTCCCAGGATCCCCCGAGGGACATGAACCTATGCTTTTTCCAGGTCCACAAAATACATGTAGACTGGTTGGGCAAACTCCCATGTATCAGTGTGAAGGTGAAGAGTTGGTCCGGTCTGCGACCGGGATGGAATCTGCATTGTCCCTCCTGTATCTGGCTTTGGCAACGTGGTGGACCCTCTTACTCAGTAGCCCAGCATAGACTTTCGCAGGGAGGCTGAGGGGTATGATCCCCCAGTAGACTACAATGCAGTGTATTTTAGAAGAAAATTTCCCAGACAAAAAAAAGTTAGATTTAATACTTGGTTGCATTGCATCAAATTGTGTTATAAATAAAATAGCATATACTTTTTAAAATTCCAATACGTAGGAATAGAGTTTTGTAGATTGGCTGTATTTGTGCCTTATTTAATTATTGCTGTAGATTGCTTACTACTTTAATAAATATAATTTTAATTCTCAACAGGGATAAAGGACATTAGGACATAAAGGCATAAAATGTATAATTGTTTGTTTTACATGTGCAGGGCTACACAAAGAAACACTATTTTCTTTTGGTTTCCCATGTATTCCCATTTTGTTTACTTAAGTGACATTTTTTTTAAATGTAGAACAATAAAAGCAGACGAGATAAAACTTAACCTAGCTTCTCAAAATTCCCAAAGTGGGGGGTGGCGCATCTGAAAGTTTTCTTCAATACATGAGCTGTAGGATGTTTCATTTGGAATCTCCATTTACTGTTCAATGACAGTCCACTGGAAAAAAAAATATTAGAAATTCATTTTGCTTTGCATCTTGCTTGAGCAGTATTTAATTTTTCATACCATCAAGACGGTATACTGCGGTACTGTGGTGTTTTCATGGATTTTTCAAAAGCAGTTGTATTCTAATATTAAATCTTGCTGATAGAATTTGCTGATCATGGATGGAAATACCATGGCATACTGTCTGAGCCTACTTTATATAGGTATAGAGTGAAATGGAAGTAGTTTCTATGTAGAAATGGCCATTTATGTTAAAGCTGAGAAATAAGTTGAATCACAATTGAGTGATGGGGTGGGGAGGAGGAGTGGAAAAAGAAAATATAATTCAAAGTACCCAGCCCAGTCATGAAGATACATCTCTATTGTACAATGTAAGTTCCTAAACATTTGTATCCATGCTTAAGTTCTTCACCCCCATTAAAGAATTTTCATCATCTGTGCATTATTGAGATGAGATGAATTGCAACAGCTGTATTTTATAGCAAGTAAATCTGTTTTCAGTATATTATCTCTTGTTGCACCATGTGGAATGTAATAAATCATGTTTGTACAAATTTTTGATTGCTTTCTTTTTCCATGATGGATAAAATGACAAATCTGGTCACCATTTGTTGACCTTCACTCTTTATGTACCTGACTTAGGCTTCTTTAATGAAACTTTTGCAAAGTGTAGCTTGGTTCTTTTAGATCCATTCATATAACAGTGGTGTCTTCCTAGGTCGCGATGATATAACTTTTCTTGGATTAGTGACCTGCCATTTTCATATAGAAAAATTGATTTGAAGAACTTAATATGGGTCATGTTTTACTGGAAATAGCTGCTTTTTTATTTAAAAAATCTAGGCATTTTTTGTTTTACAATCAAACAATAATCATTATAATTTTGCTTTACCATTTAATTTTATATTCATAAATTTTAAATAAAATTGTTGTTGTCACTTTGAACAGCAAAATGCTCACATTGACATTTGCTGTTGTAAGGTATTGAGGGATCTGGAGATTGCCATTTCCATGAGCCATGACACCAAGAGTATTTTTCAGCAATGTAGAGTCACTATAGCCAGTAGTAGTTATATGACAGAAAATTCCATAATTATCCTTATTGTGGTTGTTTGGTGCTTGGCTAAAAACTATTGACTTGCTTGTGAGTGGAGAGGGCCAAGGACCACATTGTTTTCCACATAAATGATGTCTCCAGGAATCCCCCACCAAGTGAAAGGACAGGAACAGCAGGAAGAAGCTGGGGGTGGAAATTAATCTGAAAGCCACGTGTCAGAAGATTTCTGCATGAGAGGGAAACGCTATGAGGTCACAGGTGCTGTGATGCTATAGCACTCGAACAAATGCCAAGCACAGTAACCACCATGCACCATTTCAAATGAGTTTAAAAGTTCCTGGTGATGCTGTAGTATCTGTTAATGGCTGGTGTTGCAAAGTGCTAAGACAACTACTATGAGGTGGAAGCAGTGAGAATAGGTACCCGAGTGATGTTCTAGATAGTGAGAGTGCATAAGAATTAGTTACAATGTAGCTAAGGGATCCAGCATGTCTGTCTACTGGTTGCCAGAACCACATATGATAGTAGAAATTAAAATGACGTTATGGATCCTATATCTATCAAACAGACTCATTGTGGACTCTATTTAATAACTGTTAAGACAGCATGGCTCAGACAGACTGTTTAAGAAGTGTTTAAGTTTGTGAAATTTCCCAGAAGCTAAGCCTTGTGTTGAGCAGGTTTCCTTGGATTGTGGCCTATGGGCTTCGCATTATGTGGCTGCTGCATTACCGCATGCAGGTTGTTTAAGCAGGTCACTTGTTAACCATGCTTACCAGGTGCTAGTGGCAATGTGGAGAAAGACAATTTAGCAGCACAGCTAATGAAAGGTTGAACCTGAAATTTCAGGTGCAAGACGATTCGTGAAAAATCGTCCCATTCAAATGAAAACCTTTTGTACCTGTTTGTGAAGAAGAACTTCATTTACCAAAAAAAGATAGTACAGGGCATTTTCATTTCATACTCAAATTTAACTTGGGTTTGTCTCTTGTATATGTATAGGGCTGTGCAGAGACATTTCAGGGGGCTCAACTACTCCTCCTTGGCAAAATTTGAATGAAAATCAGTGGTAGAAAAGGGGCATTGAGGACCTTAAAAGGGGCAGGTGCTC
>JAODJU010000001.1:32069748-32093304 GCA_026776725.1 Gnathonemus echidnorhynchus
AGAGAGAGAGAGAGTTCTGATATGCATACTTGTAAATGAACACTAATGCAATAAAAATTCATTTTCATTTTCATTAAAAAGTTACTAATATCTTTTGGATGGCTAGAAGAATGCTGTTTCAGTTCACAAATCCTTTAAAAGCCTAGCTGTACATGTATTGGTTAAATTTCACCGTCACCTTAGTTAATTAATTAATTTCATTAGCTAACTAACTGAGTGAGGTATTGATTAGCTAAACAATGTATGCTAGTGGTTGAGTCAAAAAATACATTGGTATACTGGTTACTACAAATACAGGTGTTGAAATGTCTAAGCTGAAACACTTTGACAGCCATAATATTATTATACACTAACATGAAGATAATTTAAACTGCATTTTCTTTGACTGCTTAATACTTTTGTGCAGTACAGTACAATGTGCATATACAGTATGCAAAAATATTACAGTGCATGTCTGTACTGTACTACCATGATTAAGTCTGAAGCTTCACATTTTACTTGGCTTTGACAAAATATTTCTTGGTGAAAAAATATTTATTATAAATTAAGTTTGTGCATACACTTTAAAGGGTAAACTTCTGCATTCAAACAGCTTGTTGCATTCATACTTTTCTTTTTTGGAATATATCCTTGCTGAGATAGAATTTTACACTACCACACTCATCAAAGCAGACTTCCTTTCCAGAAAATGGTATATCCCCAGATGCCTCATTAACCTTACAATAGAAGACAGCTAGAGCTGCAGCCAGAGAGTTCTGACCTCTCTCTGCCTGCTCCTCAAGTAATAAAAAGCAAGAACTGGAACAAGAAAATCACCTGAAAATGGAACACACAAAAGAAGAGCTTGTTCCTGCTGTGTGCATATAAATAATTCAAAATCTCAAGGTTGATTATGCATGTTCACAAAAAATGATAATGTAATATACCTGTCACTTGATAAAATCCACACATCATATTCATATTTTGAACTGTTACACACAAGTAAATACAGGTAGTTCTCACTTTCCAAGCTCCCGATTTATGAGTTTATTTCTTTATGAGAGTTTTCTGCCACAAAAATCATCTATTATGAAAAATCAATAATCATTTTTCATAATGTTTAAACAATTTGCATGCAACTGAATGCACACTGCCCAAAAACACCATCCGTGGCCTAACAAAGTTTTCAGATAACACTACTTTGTGAAATAACCAACTCTGCATGTCCAATTTTTTTATCTTGCACATCTGCGCATGCGCAGCATTACACCTTATGACATGTTTTACGTAGCACCACTTCCATTGACGACTCAACCTGATCCCATTAATATACCAGGTTCATTGTACGTCTCCACCAGCTCAGATTGGAATACATGAAGGAAAAAACCACCCCATTTGCTGAAAATCAAAGTGACCAAAATTGACTGTGAATGTTATAATTTTATCAATTTTAGTTTTTTTTTGTTTAAATGTTAGTTCTAATAATATGTTTGTGTTTCCTTTTATTTACAGTGGTACCTCAGTTCTCGAACTTAATCCGTTCAGAAGTCCGGATCGAATCCTAAAAAGTTTGAGTTCTCATCGAAATTTCCCCATAAGAAATAACGGAAAACCAATTAATTGGTTCCGGACCCCAAAAAATTACGAAATATGTTTTTTTTTTTAGCATTTAAACACAAAATGAACCGGATAAAACAAAAAGAGCATATACTGTACTTAACACATTTAAGCACATTTATCAAAAGAGTAATTTTTAAAGTAAGAAAATAAATGTATCCAAACATCCAAACATTGTATGCCTGCCTTACCTGTAATTAAACCCCATATTCCCCGATACCCTGACGGTCTGCTGGATATGTCTATATATATATATATATATATATATATATATATATATATATGTGTGTGTGTGTGTGTGTGTGTGTGTGTGTGTATTCAGCTAACATGCACGATGCTATCACAGCGAATGCGAGGTTGAGACTAAAGCTTTACCCTTTGTTTCCGCTGAGAGACGTGCCGCGTGACTCATTTCCCCGCGCGTACAGGTTATTTTAGGTCAGCGTTCACAGTTTGACTTCTGAGATTCAGATCAAGTTCTAGGTAATTTTTTTCGAACTGGTTGGTTCGACTTTTAAGAAATTTGAGTTATAATGAGTTTGAGAACTGAGGTACCACTGTATATATAAATACCTCCTGCTTTATAAGTTCTTGATTAACGAGCAGTAATTTGGAATGAATTAACTTGTAAAGTCCATAACTACCTGTATACAGGGAACAGCTGTACAATTAAACGATAATTAGGCTTCAAATTTTGAACTATAAAAGTGAATTTGTTCTGAAAGTTTTTGACTTCTCTTTTAAAGAAAAGATCTGGGGTATGTTTCCTGAAGCCTTCTTAATGCTAAGTCTTTTGTAAGTTCTATCTTAAGTCCTTGCTTAAGTTAATCTCTTAACGCGCCGGCATGTTTTCCGAAACGTCTCTTATCCCCGTTGCCAGCTCATACTGCTCATTTAAGATAAGGCTAACATCGTTAAGGGTACAGTTTCATAATCAAAACTACTGTGTCAAAGTCACAGTACATCAAAACTTCAGTTCTTGAGAATGATGTCAACACTCAGGTTCATTTACATATTTGTCTCATATACTGTAAATACCCCCCCCCCCCCCCCCCAGAAAAGCACCATAGAATAGTTACTAGTCAATACTGAAGCACATACGACATTCCCTTATGTTAAGACAGTAACATAGCTTTTCTTTCAGCTATTGGGCCATTGCTCATCCTTTTATCAATGACATGCACACAAATTGATGCACACAGGTGTTTTATAGAACAAACAATAAACTGGTGATACTGTAATCTGGGGTGGCAGGTTCCTCGACCAATTGGTAAGAATTGTACTTATGGTTAGATGATTTAATTTTTAATTTTATATTTTATTTTTAGCTTATACCGAGTTCTGATTAATGCAGTATTTTGAAGGATTACTGTAGTGTTATATTTATAAAGATCACCACTTTCTCTCATGTGGCAGTCAGCAGTGTTATCTGAATGAATTGGAACTATAATAATACTGTGTACAATATTTCATATAAAATTAGGGTGACCATATAATCGATGTCAGAGAGGACACATTGAGCTAGGACAGGATTTGTAAAATATCATTTCAATTAAATGGACCGGGATCTCAGTTAAGCACCGAGTTCTTGCTGTGTGCTGATTGGTCAATCTCCTGTAATCATGCATATACCACTAATGTTAATGCGTAACAGCTGGATGAGTTTTCCAATCACACCAGTCAAAGCACAAGAAGAAGTGAGCTATTTAGCCAAACACAGGTGCCTTTCAGTTTTAAAGTAGTTTGTAAAACCTGGAATAGCTTGAAGTGTCCTCCCTGACATGGATTATCTGGTCAGCCTATATAAAATAATTACCCATGTGAGAGGAGAATTATGCAGATGTATTAAATCAGAACCAATCTAAACTGGTATATCCAAAATAAATAAATTGATTAAAACCAGGAAACCAAAAACAGAAAGGACAAAGTTCTGTTCCAAGCTCCCACACTGAGAATAAGTAGGTGGACATGGCAAAACCCAAAATTGAGCAAGGAGATGTTGACTAGAGTGAGCCTAATCAAGTTAATAGATTGCTGGATAAACTGCAGGTGTGAATGATTCTGGAGGGGAACCATCTGGAGGTGGGTGTGGCCTTCAGACATGCCTTCAGCAGGTAATCTGTGAAGAGGGATTGGAACTAGATGTGACAATACCACACACTGACACTGTTTTGTTAAATTAAAATCAATCAAGGAATCCCATCAATTCACAAAGTATCCAGTTCCTGCCATATACTGCATAGACATTCACTTCATTGTATCACAGAGATTTATATAATATTGTTAAACTGATACAAACACATACATTTAAGTCATGACTGTTATTGTTATTATTGTTGAAGTATTGGTATACAGTGGTTAGACTGTGTTTCTTTCATTGTCTCTGTTATGCATTGCTCATCTCTGTTAAACCATAGGATTTCTTGTTATCTTTCTATGTATATATACTACTTTTTTATAGTGTACGTAGTAATAGACAGTGGAAAGTTCTGGTGAAGTATTTCTGAATGTAGAAAATACATGGTTCATTGAATCTAAAAAACAAGTTTCAGAATTATTGAAATGTCCAAAACCAATAGCAATACATGAGGCTAGAGTTTGTCAGTCCTATATTTATATGTGACTTGAGGAAGAGCTCTGGCAGCTATGGTTAATACCTTGGCTATAGTAGATCTTGGATGCAAAAGGCCACCAGTTGGAGTCGGGCTCAGTTATGCATGGGTATATTTCTGTCATTACTAACAAAACTGCAAACCTGGACACCTGTAGTGTCATGCTGTTTTCTGTTGAAGTCGTCCAGATTCTAATGTTCAAGCTACTGTAGATCATGATGAAGATTATGATAAGCAGTTTTTCTTTAGCCTGGTGGGTGCCAGTTGTGTGTCAGGTGGTACACATTGTGTCAATATCTAACCTGGTGGGCGTTTATGTTTTATTCACATCAGCAACTGAAATATACACATTTTATATGTTAAGTCACTAGCTGTATGAGGTGTGCTAGTGGTCAAGTCAAAAAATACATGGCTGCCCAGGATGGTTGCTGCAAATACTGGGGTGATTTTAGCAGAGGCTCTGAAATGGCTAAGCTGACACACTTTGACAGACAGCATAATATCACAGTTCACCAACACGAGGATAATCTAAACATCATTTTCTTTGCCTGCCTACGACTTTTGCACAGTACTGTGTGTGTATGTATGTGTGTGTTTGTGTGTGTGTTTAAGCATTTGACCACAGGACACCTGAGCCTGGATGAGAGAACAAGATTGAAAAATGACAAGTGGGGGTGTCTGCATTCATAGGACAAACTCATACAATAAATTACCTCCTAATTCCTGTCAGCATTGAAAATGAAAATGATGTTGTGACATCAAAACCTTTGTGGTGCTAGACTGAGGGAGATTGATGTGGTACTTTTATTGTGTATTTATGGATGCAAATCTAATTTGCTTGCCAGATGTAACTTTCAAATAGATGTTGGTCTCATGAGCTTTCAATGGGAAACACATAAAAAGTTTTACTAAAAAACAATTAAGTGAAAATCACATTTAACCAGCAGAGTACAGCTATTTGAAAAGTGACATATTGTTAGCTTCATCAAATAGAATCTGGATAAAGTAGATGAGCACGATTATTATTTATTATTATTTTTTCATCTTTTGTCAAAGGATTGTGTTTGGGCAAATAATCTAGGCTGCAAGAAGAGGATGGAGGCCCTTTCAGGAAGAATGGTATGGTGACTGGAGCTCTTGAACAAAGCAGAGACAAGGTTTGGGGCTGAGGCCATGTAATTAAAAAGATAAACTGACTGAACATAGGAGAGGATGAGATCATGAGAAGCAGCAAAAAAAATGGGGGAGGCATTAGAATGGCATACATAACTCTATGGCCCTATTGGTTACATGCTATCCCCCCTGCACCCCACCCTGACATCCTGCATAGCCTACTGGAGAGATGCTTTTATTCAGCTTATTGGGACCAACCTCCTTATGCTCAGAGGCATTTTATCTGGGCCACTACAGGATATGGCAAGTGGATTTTTATTCCATGTTCCCTGACACTAGTAAGTGACAGTTATAATAGGTTTATTATTAGTAATTATTCATTGTCGATAATAAAATTCATTCTAATTTCAATAAAAAATGTTTGTCAGACAATTCACAGAGCCAAAAAAAAGCATAAACGTAAACTACTTCACTGATTGACATTTTCTTTGCCTAGTCTTTGCTGGAGTTTGTGCATTAATTACACAGTGTTATTAAGGTATTTTAACTGAAATTAAAGTATCATATTAAACTTACAAGAAAACTATTTCAATTTTGAATGTGGCCTGATAGGAGTGCATCTTTGATTGAAGATAGTAATCCATTTTGTGGGAATATTACAGTTGTGAATAAAAAGAGGTGTAGTGGTTAGGGAGTTATGTCACTGAAACTGCAACATATCATCAAAGATCATCCAAGATCACTAGAGAAAAACTTTTCAAAATGATTGAATAAAATGGCAATTCTCAGTTGCACCAGTTGAATGTTCTGCTTTATGAACAAAAGGAAACATCTGAGTTGCTTTGGATTAATTTACAAAAGTATTTAACATTGAAAATAGGTCAGCACAAAAACATTTCAGATTTGATTCACCTTATAAATGCAATTTCCAAAAAGACATATTTCTGAGATATGACCTGTGTGAGCTGACTTCAAGGAAAGAGGCTGAAAGTATTCCAACTGCTGCATCAGCACTGGGCTGGACTCATAGAGGTCCATGTCACTTGGTCCAGTGAGTCTCTAAAGCCTTAAGACAGAATATTACAGTGTGCAATGGAGGGCAAGGGCACACATCTTTTTGAACATTCACACACCGACACAGGAGGTGCTGAATTAACAAAGAATCTCTTTGAGAGCTGGGGTCTATGGGCCAACCTAATGTTAGCCATGCAGGCTGAGGGTGCTTCGTCAATGGCAGACTTAGTAGGTGCAAAAAAGTTTTTATCTTCTCAACTAAAGATACAAAAACAACAATGCATGAGAAATTGGGCATCTCAGCTTTAAGTTAGTGGGTTACAGGTTCTAATTGTGCACTGCTTTGTTATTATTAGAATGTTATAAATCTGCTTTGTTATTAAGAACCAGGATCCTTTCAGGCCTGCAAACATAACTTCATTAAAAGTAATCAACACTGAATTTCAATACTTGTAAAATATACACATACAATTCAATATTTGCTAATAATTAATTTATTGAATTCCACCTGTGATGCAGTTATATAATGAATAGAGTGTTATCTGATTATAGTTTACACAGGGTGGTGGCTGATGATTGCCAGCTAACTCAAACTATAATGATAATTTTTCTAACATTTATTTACAAATGTAAAGGATATTCATGTTTAAGTGATGCCTTGCACTTTTTGTGATAACTTGTATAGAACTGCTTGGTTTAATGAAGATAAATCAAGAATGTCTAATCGACTCTGCTATGTAACTTTATTTTAAGTTTTGGAAACAATTACTTTATTATTTTTACTTTCCTGAACTGATGTTACTATGACACATGCAAAACAAACATGGAAACACACAGGAAAAAAAACAACATTTTTTTCAAGATTTCTAAGCTGCTTGATCTCATTAGATAGTATTGTTATTGGTTAATAATTTATTACCTATTCCATCATAATATGGCAATCATTTAAAGAATAAAAAAGCAATTGACATTTGGCACAATTGTTTGCCCACCAAAGCTGTTTGTGTTCCTCCCCTGAGGTGGTCTTGGATGTTCGCTTGGCCCAGAATGGGTCCTCTTCCAGTCTCCTTAATTCAGATGGAAACAAGTACCTCTGTTATTGTATTATCTGATTTTACCATAGGAGCCAATCCGGTTTTGTCTGCATAAATATGCCACTTGTGGCGCCCTGAACACAACAGAGAAGTCTATAAACTATTCTAATTAAAATGCAAATTGTCTACTGAGAAAACAATGACATAAAAGTGTGAGAATCTGGCCCAACATGATGTATCGGGATCTCTTGCCATAAAACTTCAACCTTAGGCCTAATACGTGATGCACTCTTTATTACAATATTGATAAAATAGAATCAAACTGCCATTGTCAAAATAAGAAAGAAATAGGAAAGATATGATGACCTACGTTATTTCTGAATGGATTTATTTTTTTGTTGTCAGGAAATGAACAGAGGGTTATCAAAGTATCAGAGAGAATTTCCTATCTCACTGCCAAGATGTCCATACTTATATAATTTGCTCCGTATAACACAGGAAATGAATTTTTGTGTGCAATCTTATTATTTCACACATCACAACCTCCTATACTATTTAGAAATCCCTCACCTTCAAAACAAAAATCCTAACCTGGGCCAGAGTTTATCTATGTATCTTCTTCGGGATTACTGTGACGTCATTTTCCTTGTGTGGGTAAAATTATATATGATAGCGTTAATTAAAAGGCACACTTTGTGCATCCCCATAGATATGGTGCACATAGGCTAGTGGGTGTGACACTTAAATTAATAAATAAAATGCACAGTCTGCTCTGAGTTTCGTTACACTGTTGTGTGTTTAATTTCTCCTTTAGATAGATATATTTATGCAGAACTGTTAATGCATCAGTGCCCTAAAGCAATTTCAGCTCGATCGTGATTGGCGCTGTAGTAAAATTGGCTTTGGTTTGATTTGTGAAGTAATTATTAGAGTGTGTTGATTTTTTGATGCTTCAAAATCAGTTTGGCATACATTATTTCAAACTGATTTACCATTATGTTGCACTCAGTTTTAGAAAGGGTACAACAGAAGAAGATATGACTCAAACCCTAACCCTCCTGAATATTTCCTAAGGAATCATACTGTATAATGTATCATCATACTGTCAGCTGCCCACTAATGACCATTGTTGATCGTCTGTTTATATGAGTAGCATTCACCTACAGTATCAATGTGGGGCTATAAGCAAAGTCTAAGAATTTAATTGTTAGTTTGTAAGCTATTGAGAAATTATAAATTGCAACATTTTTATTAATAATCATTAAAAATATGCAGAAGCATAAAAGGCGGACATTTTGTGTAGTCAGTAAAATATCCACACCTCCGAAAAACAAAAAATGAAAATGCGATCTCTACAAATATTAATTATGCAAAATATATACACCTATAATGTATATTATTTACCATAATATAAGGTTCATTTAGTGTAACCTTTAGTACACCATTAGTACACTAGCAGCCACCTTCTTCATGCCTTAGGGCCTACTTAGTTACCCCAGTAAGCTCTTGCCTGAAGATGCAAATTAGGATTGACACCTACCTCTCTGTGTCAGCTTTTAGGTTCTAATATGGCCTTGTAAAGAAACATTTCACATATGAAATAGGTTAATGTTTCCACATTGCAGGGAGACAATACCCATAGAATACCAAAACAAAAGAATTTACATGAGGGATGAAAATTTTACTTGCATTTTAATACAGAAAAAATATGAAAGACTCTAATGGTTGTTCCATTACTTTTGCGCAAACAGGCTCTGGTGGAGAGTCATCACTTTTGCAATTTGCATATACTCAGACGTCCTGTTCAAAGGTCTAAGGCCATTAAAGAAAATGGTTAGGGCCATTTATCTGGGTAGTAAGTATATATGTGCTCAGAAAAAAAAGCACAATTTAACATTACAATATATGCAAATGAACAGTAATGCAATGAAAATCAACAAGAATTTCTTATGTTCTTCAAAAGGATAAATGGTTGGGTGGCTGGAAGAACGCCACCCCCTTCCTAAACCGCTCCTCAGGGAAACCCCAGCCATTCAATTATTCATTAAATTTCACTACCTCACTTAATTAATTAATTAATTAATTTAGTAAAATAACTTCATGAAGGATTGATTAGCCAAACATGGAATGCTAGTAGGTGAGTCCACAAAAACGTGGGCATATTGGATGGTTACTGCCGATACTATGGTGATTTTGGGGGAGGTCACACATTCCCTTACGAAAAACGTAGTACGAAAAGATGCTAATAAACTGTTTGCAGACGTACGATGATATTTATGTCTAAATGTAACTATGCTTATATATGTGTAATATGTGTTTTTAGCCTAATTAAATAGCTAATCATAATTGAAATTCAAGTTAATAGGAAAAAAATAACTTTCATTCACTTATTTTTCTGCTGGCACAACGGATTGTGTGTATGGGTAAAACCCCGGTGGGAAATTTAGGTTTCGTATAGATCTGTATTAAATCGAATTGAATCGAATACTAAAAAACGAACCATTATTTGTACATGTTTTAAAATATGAAAAGCATAGTTCAGCAACCATATTTAAAATGTAAATATAATATTTTTCCGGAATGTTCTAAGTTTCTCACTTAAAATTATGCTGCTGACTTGATAACGGTTGTGTTTGCTCAACAGCAATCGGAAAACCCCAGTCGGAAAAAAAAGAAATTCATGGATTTAACGCATCAGTTTCTAATTAAAAATGTATAAAGCTCCACGTGTTGCAGTGCCTTAGAAGTCTATTAAATCACGGTACGTAATGAAGTTAGTACTACTAATATGCCATAGCTCAATGGTATGAATAAGCTTTTGTGTCAATTATTGGTTAACTTGATATAAGACTAGAGGTCAGTTCAGAATACCAACCAAAGAAAGAACTGTACTCCAGACTATACAGAATTTTTTTTTAGCTCATTCTGCATTTACGAAATAGTACTCAGACAACGAGATACACTAGTTCTCTAGTGTTCTGACAATATTTTTTGTTTGTAAGTATATATTTTTTATTTTTTTATTTTATTTTTTTTTACATTTAAGAAATAGACGTTTGTAGATTTATAACCTGTTATTTGAAAAATGTTTGTAAAGTTTGTAAAGTTTACTTTAATGTTCAGATTTTAAAAATATGTTTTAACGATTTGTATTAATTATGTTTAAATGATTTGTAATTATTTGCTATTTTTAAATTGAAATTCAATAGCTTTATTTGTGCTCTACAAAGATATAGTCTTCTGTTGTTTTAGTATGCCAGTGTAACCAGATTAAACTCTTTCTCCATAACCCATCTGTGCTGATTCTTAAAGATGACAAAACTGAGAAGAATTAATTAAAATGTTAAATTTATAAAGTGAAATAAATAATGAATGTATTATAAAGGTATTATATACATTAATAGTATTCCATAAATGTTCTAATAAATGTTCCTGACAAGGTGTTTAATTAAATTATTATTAAAATTCTTTATCTGAATAATATGAATTTTGAAAATTTGTATCTATATAGAATAAATCTTTTTTCATTGTAAATATACCTTGTATGATAACATTTTTCCATATACTTTTATACTCAAAGATTGAAATGTACGAACACTGAGAACATGGAAAAAATAAATAAAAACAGGAACAACAGTATTAATTAAAAAAAAAAAAAAAATCAGTGACCCGCCTCTTAACAACCTACTACAAGCCTGAGAAAAAGACTCAGAATATATCTCAATGAATCAATGCTTTTACAGTTTTTTAGGTGAATTTATAGAAAGTTGTTTGGAGAATGGTGAAGGAATGGCCAGGGAAAGAATGCATCTGCTGGTGGTCATGGTTAATTCCAGCTGACCAGACTCCCAGGCTCAACCTCCCGTCCAGCTCTCCTCGAAATACACAGGGGCAAGACGCAGCAGTCTTGAATTTCAAATGTTACATTTATTGTATATTTCTATGTCTCAGCTATCCCATTCCTTTTGCCCTTTTACACCAGTTCTTATGGATCTTAAATTCTGGCTAATAAGAACCAAGTAAAAATGAGGGGCATAGTGTGGCTTTGAAAAAAGTTTTAGATGGAACAGTGAGCGAAACTGTTGCCCCTTCCCCCAGTGCTAGTGGAGATTCTCAGCTCAGCTCAGCCCTCGGCAAAGAGAATCACTGGCTTCTACCAGGATCCATGTTCACATCTTTTCACTGGTTCCAGTATTTTATATAATTTTATTTTTGTGCAGTCAGGACAAAAAAACCGGGTTTTACCTGATTATTTTATTTAAAATAGTAAACAAAATCAAAGATGATATTTATAAATGCAGAACTGAAACTGGAGGTCAAGATTTTTGAATTATCTGTGAGGATTTCCTGTTTGCAAGCACTTAACCCTAACTCTAACCCAAAATTTATAACACTAATACCACCTGTTTGAATAGTGAATCACTGTTAATTTATTAAGGTACTGACTAACTGGGACTTTTTTGGTGTTGTTTTAAAGAACTGGTTAAAACTTGACAGCTTCTATGTACCTGACACATAATCTGCTGAAGGCCACCCAGTGTAATGTTTTGTGTTCTCCCCTTTTTCACTGGGTTCTATGGTTTCCTCCAACAGTGCAAAATTCGATACATTGACTGTGACTGACCATAGTGTGTGATTGTATGTATAAGGACATGGCCTGTGACAGCTGGCATCTTATCCAGGCTCTCTTCTGCCATGTGCATTGTGGGGATAGTCCTGGCAAAATAAATTATGCCATACTGCTGAATAACATTTGGTATTTATCGACTGAGGAGAACTAGCACAGCCTAGGGTGGCATCATATCTTTGATTCATGGTTTCACTGTGTGTATGGGGCTCTTCCCCCCTGTGTTGCATGGGATGCATCCAGTTAAGCTGGGGTGCATTTCCCAAAAGCATAGTTGCGCCCTATGTTAGCAACTTACATAGATGGAACTATGCAATTGCAATGCATCAGTTTCCTGAAACTATAATTCGAACTGTGGAGGTAACTACATTGGTAACTGACATAGTACGTACCCTTAAAGGACACAGGAGTTTCCCAAAACCAAAGTTAGGATGAACATTCACAAATACTGTTGTTGAGTTGTATAGTTGAAACTACAGCTCTGAGCTGTGATTAGACGCTTAGTTCCTGGTGACTATGTAATTGATGGCGGAAAATGCAGTCAAAGGAGGGTAGTCATCATGTAAGTAGGTGCATATATTAAATAATATTGCTGTACAAACATCTATAATAGCAAGTGTAAGTATTTCTTAACCTTTTTTTCATGAGTATGATATGATTGGAGAGGATCTTATTTACCCATTTTGTGCTATTCATTACATACATAAGTATATATTTAGGGCTGCACGATTATCACATCACAATATCACTTTGAGTAATATTGCGAGATTTATAAAACCAAAAAGGAGATAAAATTACCCAAATAAACTACGGCCAAAAATAATTTATCTAACAATTTAGTGTGTCAAGTAAGTTGGTGGTGTTGCTGTGAGTTGTGTCAACAGACACAAGGCAGTGTTGATAAATGCTATTATTATGCACATGTACATCGCGATGACGATGCTGAAATGATTTATGGTTAAGCCCTTATATACACACAGACTTACATGGAAAAACATGAGGAAAGCAAAAAAAAAAAAAACAGGCAAATTAATGTATAAAAACAATGAATCAATTCTTAATCACTGAGAGCTTTCGTTGCAATATGAAAAACATAAAAAAACATCACTGCTTGGCTATGAATCCATTGCTGGGTAGGCAAGACATTTCCAATACCATGGTACTGTAGTGTGTTTCCAGTTCGACCTGTCAATTCCACTGAGCCACTAACATGCTGTACAAACAGTAATGGGTCCGGAATTTATAAGTGTTAATAGTGTGATAAAAATAAAATAAAACAAAATAAACATAATTATAGATAGAGCCTATTTCATTAAATGCATTGTACTACCTAATAGTTCTTCTATTTCCTCTACCAGAAGCATATCATATTGTTATTATGATGCTACTGCTATTTTTGGATTTTTAATATTATTATTGTTCTTAAATGACTAAAACAATAAATTAATAATGTAATATCATCACAACTGTCACATTTAGGAATAATATTACAAAGTGTTTACACTCTTCCTGCTGTGAAAGTAAGACCAAACATCTCTGGGACCACTGTAGTTTGAACTATGGTGGTCCAAACAAACATGCTTCAAACTACTGTAGTACTAACAAAATACAACAGTTTGGGAAAGTCGTACTTAACGATGCATCATACTTAACATATTTAACGATGCATCGTACCATGTTAGTTCAAAACTACCCTCCATCATTGTACGGGAAAGGCACCCCTGGTTTCCTTCTGCAGTCCAAAGACATGCAGCTAGTCTGTGGTCTTTCCAAATTGCCCATAGAGGGTGGTAATGAGTGTGTGTGCCTGTATGTTCCCTGTGATGGACTGGCATCCCATCCACGGAGTACCCCAGCCTTGAGCCCTATGCCGCCTGGGATAGGCTCCAGACCCGCTGTGACCCCAACCAGGATAAGCAATTAGCAAATGGATGGTACAGTCATAAATAGGATGGGAAAATGACACCTTTGTAGTTCCAAATTGGAGGGAAAGCTCAGTATTTGGTTTTATTTTTTATGTTCATCTTTAGGTCATGTGTAACTGTGCCTTTGAAGAGAGAATGTGAAATGCAAAGACAAAACATTTCTTGTTATGAAAATAACATTTCAAGTTAAGAAACTGGAGATGAAAGTCTTCCTTCAGCAGGCACTGTGTTGGCCTGGGAATGTGAGCAGGCTTACATGCCAGGAAGGGATGATATATCTAGCTGTAATTTAGTCTTATGTTTTGCCCTTTGTTGCTTTTTGAAATATCCACTTAGGCTTATGCTGAAGTGGGATGGGCAATAATCTTTACTCATGCACCATTCTTTCTTAGCTCTTGCATGCATCACAGGTCTGTTGTTGTTGTTTTGAACTCTTATGTAATCTGTTCAAAAATGAGTTAGATGAATTAATCTAGCAAAAATGTCTAATTTTGAGTTAAATTGCATAAGTATTATTATTCTGCTTTTCCACAGTGTTTTAAATATATGAAATATATATTCTTTGCCATTATGTGTCAGTACTACAATTTTGGATTTTTAAAATATATCCTTTATATACTGGGAGTGTTTTTTTAAAATGACATGTAAATGTATATATGCATATATAGGGATATATATTCATACAGTATATGTCATACAAATACACGTGTATGCATACGTGTTGTAACTACAAATACACTGAAATTAAATGCATTAAGCAAAATAATTTTAAGCATAATAGGCATAATAATAATTTCACAAAACCTAACATATGAAGAAGTATATTTCCCTGACCCCTTAACTTTTTCCTGCTTGTACATTGTACAAACTCTTGTATCAGCCTTCAGTATTTCAACAATTGAATCAATGCTGTCCTTTCAAGCTGCTCCTTCAGAAAGCTGAATAACACTTTCCATTTGCTCCATGTATATCATGTTTCACCAGTTTTATTTTTCATTTAATTTTTTTTTTTTTTTTTTTAAATTAAACCGGATTCATATTGTGTGACCTGTTGTTGTTGCACTGGCACCTTGGGGCCTGGCGTGTTATGGTATGCCTGACTGAGGGTGGCAGATGGTTGCCAGGGAGGCAGCTCTGCCTCATGGTGTTGGCACTCCGCCGGAAAATGCCTGGTCGGAGCTGACTTGCGGCACCAAGTTGTGCCGCAATAATGTGATTGCTGCTGAGGGTTGTGACCTGGAAGCAGGAACAACTGAGAGAACAGCTTGGCGGGCTGGCGGTGGCGCACAGCAGGCCCCCAGTGTAGCCACCACCATTCACACTGCAACCCATAAATCTCACTGCGTATTTCTCTTTGGAGTAATACAAAATGTGTCATGATTCATACTGCCCACCAGTCTTTACAAAATAATGGAGTTCTGGCTCATTACGACAGGAAGATTTTTTTCTTGTGTCAAGTAAAATCATATTGGACAAACAAATTAAACAGTTAAATATTTTGATTAGTGAGTGGAAGCTGACAAATCATTCATATGTTCATGTAGTAGTATTCACAGAAAACAGTGTCTATCATGGGATGTATTTAAAATCTCCTGAATAGAATATTAACACAATAATATTTCCTTTAACATTTGTGCTATTTTTGATGGAGTTTTATTTATTTGCACTATTCAGACAGGAGTAACAAATTAACTATTTTGATCAAATAATCAGAATACCTTATTTAAAATCACTTGGGATATTGTGTCTGTTCTATTTAAGATTTTATAAAACTATGTAGTCCACAGGTAGGATCCAGAGTTCTGCTGCTGATTAATCTTCTCTGTTTTCTCTTGTTCTTTTCTAGTTAATGATATGTAGTATATATACTACAGTGTGACAAATGTTTCTTTTTTTAAGTTATGTAGTAGTGTATCAAGTAGTGTATCAAGGGCAGGGAATTGCGTCTAAAGACAATGAAGCTAGAAATATAATTTCTAACAGATTGTACATGTTAAAAACCTTGCTCAAGATATGTTCTGAGAATTAATTTAGCACTTTTATTAAAAGTACTATACTTAAATCTAGAACATATATTAAGGCATACAGATACTCAACTTTATGTAAATTAAACTTCATTTATGTAGTATGTGGAAGGATAGGTGTCATTCATTTAGCAAAAAATATTGCATAAGGCAGCTGGTTTGGGAGGCTCCTTCCCAAGTCATTCAGCCTATGACTGATAGTCTCTACAAAGCCTCCTCCTGTGGCAGCTAACACCAGAAGACAAAAACATTCTAATTGCCCAATGAGATGGGACCTTGTCAGGCCAAGTAGCCTCACCAGCTCGTTCATGGTGGGAGGAGAAGCAAATAAAAGGGGTATGCCACATTCATGACAGATGGGGGACACCAGTGGTGCAGAGTGGACACATAGTCCAAATTGATTTGTTTCTATTGTCTGGGATTTTTGGGAAGGTCAGTTCCTGCTGTCTAACATGTAAGCTAATCAATATCAAAATATTTTATTAGCATACATGCACATAGATTTGTGTATCTCTCTAGATGAGATCACCTTCTTTATTTAGTCAAAACAATGGTATCCATATTGTGAATATTTTATATTATGAATATTTTATCTGAATAGAGCTGAAATTTTGTGCAACATACCTATTTTTGATAATTGGTTTTAAACAATGCATTGTGTTCCTGGTTTAATAGACACAAATTCTAAATATATTAATGTTGAGGAATCAGTGCTTTACCATGGGTAGTAGAAGTGAAGTTTGCGAATAGCAAGAATAGGTGTATGTTATTGCTTTGCTCATAGTAAGGCAAAGCCACTTCTGAATTTCAACCTAACACCTTGTAACCACTGGGCACTTGACAGCTTTCTTAAGATAAAAGGAAAGGTCTATTAAAGTATAAATATTGATTTTCATATTGTGATATAACGCGTGTCATGTATATGTGCTTGTCTGATGTAGGACTGTATTCTAGTAGGCACAAGGCAGGGTAATGTGTAAAAGAATCATTATCATTCATTTTAAACATTAAGGTGCTCCTGTGGTGGTCCATAAGCTAAGAGGTAAACTAGGGATGGAAATACTTAACATTTTAATAAGGTATATACTCCACTTAAAATGAAATAGAAAGAGTTATGAAGACAAAAGCTTGCTGCGGTTTTCCTCCCAGCCACTAGAATGTGCTATTCCATAGATTTTCTCATTTTAGGGGAAGAATACTGTTGTACTTAAAATTTTAAATGAGAGGGAAAGAATGCAATTTATAACTGTGAAAGCAAAATGAGGTGGGGGTTGGGGAAAGGAGTGAAAGACTGAGGAGTTTTTTTCCAGCATAATGGCAAAGCAAACTCAAACTTTAAACTGAGCATAAGTGCAGAAATGACCGATCATTTAAGGGGGTCTGATTAGGGGAGGTTCATGACTCTGTGTGGGATTCCTGTGTGTCCATGATCGGAAGGTCGCCAATTCAAATCCTGTAGCCAGCAGAATGATTTCACTGTCGGGCCCTTGAGTAAAGCCCTTAACCCCAATTGCCCCAAAGACAATGTCTGACCCTGCTCTCTAATCCTCTCTTGTATGCCACTTCGGACAAAAGCATCTGCTAAATAAATAAATGTAAAAAGGTCAAGGAGAACATTGCAGTACCTCATCCCTTCTCAAATGGCTGTAGAAAATGCTGTTGGACATAGAATTCCCTGCTTCTAAAGTCCAGGCACACTGCAGGTAGTGACACGCAAGGTAACTATGACTTATATGCAGCGCCTATGAATTTCAGGAAGGAGGAGGGTTTAGTTTATTTGAGTGACAGACAAGAGGAGGGACTTGCACCCAGGGGGTATAGTTAGGAGAGAGAAACATTATCCATAAATGTCATTTAGAAAGAAACAAACCTCTGCTTAGGTTTTAAGGTATTTCGTACTGAAACCATTTACTGTAAATGGTCTCTCTTTTTAAACATTCACACAGCAGAGACTAAGGAAGCTTCTCCAGTGTGAATCTAAGTTACTTGGTTTGTTTGTCTTCTGCTTCAGTGCTTGAAAATACTTTAGAAATGTGCTATATCACCTATTAAAGGTATATTTAAAAAAATGCTTCATAGTCAGATACCTCTGTTTTACAAATAGTAAAATACAAGTCTCTAAGGAACACATAAGTCAGTTTGCATTCAGCATGATAAATGACCTCTGATACCCTCTTTTGCCTTTATACTAGCAGCTTATAAATATGCCAGAATAGAAAACTTTTGGCTACAGGTACAGATGAAGGTAAAAATGAAGAAAAAGCCACATCAGTCTAATGGCTGCACTGCCAGCCTGTCATCAACTATACTACCTCAGGACAGTCAAAACTATTCAAGCCTGATATTGACCAGAATATCATATTTAGACCAGCCACACAATTAACTTCTAAATCTGTATCTGTAAAAATCTGTATGACAGGTATGATATACATCTGCTGTCTAGACTTAATTACTGATAGATCTGGAAGTGCATATATATATATATATATATATATATATATATATATATAGTTTTGTGTTCTAAAATTACTACTTGCATATATTTAAAAAAATAATGTACTTTGTAATAATGTAATTTGAAATGATACTTAATTTTTTTATTTCGACAGTTCCTCCCGCATTCTCAATAGCGGTGTTGAATCTGCTAATTTCCTACAGTCATCTCTTCTCGTGGTTAGTTCTGCTTGGATGCAGTAGCTTACCTCCAAGTCTGCAGCCCGTTTGGGAATTTAAGAGGGCTATAGTGGTCACTCATCAACTGGACTCCCAATGGACTCCACATACCCACCCATGACCCCTTACTCCTCCCCATTAGCTCACTGGGGATCACCCCTAATTTCATCAGCCGAGTCATTCAAAGCTGATAATTAATTTGAATGGATTGCTCATTTTACACAGGACAAAAGGCACCTGAAACATTTGGCACTTAGATTCCCCTCATTAGTATTTTTGAATTGCATGCACCATCTACCACGGCCTTTTAATGACAGTGCAGTCCAATATTTATATTTATTGCTGCTTGGGGAGACATCCTCTTGTTGCCCGTACTGACAACATCAAGAAAGGCAAAGAGCAATGGAAAGTATTCTTTCAGATTATTTTGCATTACATTTACACAGCACATGTTCAACAATTAGTAATTAAATGAAAGCACAATTAGCAATTAAATTAATTATACAAATTATAGTAGTTACAGGGCAAAATGCTTTTGACATCCATGTTATTAAAATTTCCATGTTTTTTTCCAAATGAAATTAATCTATATATTAGCCAGGTCAGGTACTGTGACAAAAAGAAAGGTGGGGATCGAATGATGAGCATAACCTATAAGTCCTATATCAAGTCCTGCCCAGGGTATTCTCTGCCTTCCTGTGCTTCCCAGGATAGGCACCAGACTCACGGAACTGGGTAAGCAGAGATGGAAATCCCAGTCCCAATAGACTAGGAAAATAGTTAAGGCAGTTACTAAAAAATTAAAGGTTATCCCTACAACACTTACTGTTCTTCTGTCGACTAAACTACTGCCTAAAATTCAAGCACTTGAATTCTAATTCATGCTCAAACCAGTATCATAAAGACATAAAAACATAACCGAATTTTTCATGATTTCTGCACTTCAAAATCCATTCGTTTATTTTGTTTGATATAATCCTGAGAGGTTCATAATAAAATCACATAACTGTTCCCAACAATGTTACAATTATATTGATTTCTCAATCATAAATTATTACGCCGCTTGAAGTGCCAGTAGATTTAAAAGAGAGCTGGCAGGCAATTAAGATACATTTTCACTCATAATATAATTTACTGACACCAGGAGGTAGAGAACAGTTAAAATTATGCAGCACATCCAATGATTTATTTTTTATATGCGTCACAGCAGTCCAGAGGTCATGACAATGGCATGAAATACCAGCCTCTTAGATTTTATTATATTGTTGTTTTATTCATATTTATCAGCTCTACTGCTATTTAAATAGTATATGTGATTACTGAAAGTCTCAATGAGTAGAAAATTTTTAAATTGTTTACTGATAAGAGGTGTTGCTAATACTGCAATTCCATAATGCTGCCTACTATTTATCCATCCATCTTGCTTCCATAACCAGATGTGAGGTCATATACTGCCCACAGAGCCACCATGACATCCTATTGTACCAATATCCATCCATTTATCCATTTCCTGATATCGCTTTCCCTGTTCAGGGTCGCAGGGGGGTCTGGAGCCTATTCCAGAGGCTATGGGTAGAAGGCAGGGAACAACCCAAGATGGGGTGCCAACCCTTTGCAGGGTGCACTCACACACCATTCACTGACACGCACACACACACACACACACACACACACACACACACCTATGGGCAATTTGTTTTTTTGACTGTGGGGGGAAACTGGAGTACCCAGAGAAAACCCCACAATGGCATGGGGAGAACATGCAAACTCCACACACATGGAACCCTGGCGGAGACTCAAACCCAGGTTACAAAGGTGTGAGGTGACAGTACTAACCACTGCAGCACCATGCCGCCCCTGCACCAATGTCTTTATTCATAATTATATACAGCTGCTGCACTAATGCTTTTGTCCATGGTAGCTGTGTTCTAATTAAAAATTACAGCAGGAGATCATGCTCTAAATATACAGTACTGTCACTTTACTTTGCCATGGTACAAGTACGAATAGGAATTTACCTGCCACCTTCACATCAGCAATGTAGTCTAACCCACACACTGCCCTGTCAAGCGAGGCCAGGGACGCCCTCCTAGGATGGAGACGGGGGTTTACCCCCGTATAATAAATGTATTAGTGAAAAGGAGCAATTTATAAACAAGCTGTTCCAGTTTTATTCATCATTCTGTGAGTAGAGAACCCTATAAATAACTTGCATATTACAAGAGTGCAGTGATAAAAGGTGGAGCTTCCTACCTGATTGTTTTAATTGGAAATTAGATAAAGGGAACTGAAGTATAAAGAACAGCCTATTATATAATAGTCCATGCACTTATCTCAGTCTTTGTTGCAATAAAATATAAAATCTAAGCATATTTTGAAGATGGAATCAGAATAAGCTTTATTGCCAGGTATGTTAACACATCTGTCTGTCTGTCTGTCTATGTTAAATAAACCGCATCTTGTTTTACTCCCATTATGAGTAAGAGAAAGTTAAGAGTAGGCCTAACAAGGACAAGCAGACAGGAAAACTCAAATACAGCATATCAGTTTAGGTCTTATGTATTCTTCATGTTCCGTAATTGCTTAGAGAGCAATATTCTATATTTTATATTCAGCATCTATCAAATAAAAGTTTTTTTTTTAATCTTAATAATGGTGGTTGTGTTACTAGCTGGATTTTTATCACAATATTCTTCATTACAGGATATTTTGCAAATAAAACTTATCATAATGCTAATTCTTCCTTACTGCAGTGCCTGCAATAAGCAGCCCCATATTTCAGAACCACTGAACGGAAACAAAGAGTACATAGATATGTAAATGAACCTGGCCTTAAATATTTGCACTCAGCTTTCATTTAGTTTCGACTGAAAGCAATTAAATGGATCCTTGGAAAATCTATTCACCAAACACTGCTCAGGCTTGGTTAATTTCAGTCTTCGTTATTATTTCAAAAGCTGTGACAAAAGTTATTCTAAAGTTTTGTTCCACAGGACAGAATTACTTATTGTTCATACATTTCAGGTGAACTTAGACTTTCAGTGTGTAACAAATTAGTTCATGGATACAAAAGCTGTAATTATAGTAATTATGGGACTTAAAGAACTAATTTATGTAAAGAGTGATTAAAAAGATATGAGCAATCGTGCATAATATTATTTAAATACAAAACTTCTCTCATAATTTAAAATTAATTGGAATAAAATCTACAGCATGATTTGAGCCACTAATCTTTTCTAATTGTAGGCAACATGACAAAAATGGGGTTTTCAATTTTTTTGCCAATCAAAGGTAATTAAATCCATAACAATTGAACTTTACTAAAATTTCACATTTTGCTACCACTTTCCATTTTGGGCGGAGTCTGCCCATGTGGTAAATAATGAGGAAAATAAAAATGAAAATGGTACTTTTTCCAGAACAGAAATGTCAGCAAATATAGGCAGAATAAATTGCTTCAACATGATGAACTTTTTCATTTATTTGACTCCTTAAACAGAAAAAACAATTAATAATGTAAAACATGCTTCTTGTAGTGGAATGGGGCAGAACACTGATGAGTGTGTTTGCTGTGGGCGGCTGCTGATGTCTGCTTCTTTGGGAAAAGCTGCCTCATCATGACACACATGTCAGGCCTCATCACTGGCATATGGGCTGTTCTAGCTTTGTCAGCCCTGTTTTCTTGCAGTTAACAACTGCTTGGGAGGCTGACATGCCTCCTGGTTGATGATTCACTTAATGGCCAAATCAGAAATTGCTGACAATGAACTGGCCAAAAACTTGAACTGATTAAGGTTTCAGGATTTATGCCTCTAGGTTTTATGGTTAGGTTCTGTTCACTACTGAAATGCCTTCCATAGGCATATTCTTACTGCAGGAAACTTTTTCAGAAACCTGAACCATTTTCAGAAAGCAAGAACCTCTATCACATTCCCACTGCAAGAACTCGGTCTGATTGTAGGTCCTAGGAGGTTGTTCCTTAACTTTTGTTATACCTGACTCTGGACTAGTTACTTTTTGCTCAACCAAGAACTATGAGGTGGGGTTTATAGCAATTGCTAATTGATTGACCACAAGCAACACCGCTAACTTAGAAGTTACCTGGAAGACATAGAAGTGGAGGTGATCTCAATTACAATGAATACATTTATGAATAGCTTTATTTCTGGATTGGAAAATTTGATTGATAACCAATACAGTACATTGTATCTAATGTCACCTGCAATATGATAAAAACCTGTTATTTTGACATTGTGGGGACTATTTTTCAGGACCCCACAAAGATCTGTGAATGCAATCAATTTGGTTACTTATGGTTAAAGTTAGGGCTGGGTAGGGGTTAATGTTGTCATGTTGGGATTAGAGTTTTCCTCATAGAAATGAATGGAGAGTCCCCACAAAGATATAATTACAAACCAGTGTGTGTGTGTGTGTGTGTTCTCAAGGTTTCATGAAGCTTCCATTAGGTGCTTGGATTTCCACCTGCAGTCCAAGGATATGCATATATGGTGGAGAACAGCAAGGGAACATGGTAGAGCAGGCAATAGAGGTGTTCCTGGAACACTTGGGAGAGCTGAGATGGTATCTGATGACAGGACATGGCTTGGCAGCCCATTCCACCATCAAGATTACACATAGTAAATGTGTGGAGTGAGACTTATGGTGATAAAATCCTGAGCATTTTGATGGAGTTCGGTATCTGTCCATTAATGGCTCTGAAAGCCAGCATCAAGGACTTGATGTGCCTATAGCAGTGGTTCCCAAACTGGGGGGCGCGCCCCCCTACGGGGGCGCAGAGGTATTGCGGGGGGAGGCGCACCAATGGAATACCCTCAGGGGCAAAATAATCTCTTCACAGACTGGACGATTAAATAAATAAAGCAGCGCAACATTACAGTAACTAACAATATATAAACCACTACCTTACGTGTACTATTA
>JAODJU010000001.1:32095708-32127872 GCA_026776725.1 Gnathonemus echidnorhynchus
GTCATCATTTTAAGTGGGAGAACTTGCACAATCGGTGGCTGACTAAATACTTTTTTGCCCCACTGTATATATATATATATATATATATGTTTTAACCAAATACAAGGACAACTTGGGAAAGCTGCCCCATTTGTAGACTTTCCTTGAGTTTCTATGTCAGAAACAGACACTCATAAAAAGGAGTAATTGAATTCAGCTCTAAAATGTATGTCTTATTTAGTTTTTAATTTTGAAGCTTGGTTGATATATGTGATTTGTGAGTTTTATATTTAGATTTATATATGACTTAAATATGGGTGCATGCATGAAATTTAGAATTTGTTTCATGTTACTATTATATATTTTTTATTTTGGTGTCTGTGGAGGAGTGGATGGGTGGTTAGTTTATCCCCTTGGGGAGGCTTGAAATTGCAGTCAGTATAGAAGCAGCCAAACCCAACCCTTTCAGTTTGGTGAAAACAGTCTGCACAATAAGACATCATGGAACCTATGGGGCTGTCAAGCTCCACCCCATAAGCCTCTATCTACCACAGCCAAACCAAGCCCATCTTACGAAGCTGCCATTTCTTCCCAGATGGTTTCCTGAATTATAAGTCTCAGGGTGTTTGTAAGAAAATGCATCATCATTCCATAAACACCATAAGAAGTCATCATTTCTAAAAAAAGGCCTATTTCCTGACTGTCCTCATTATAGTGTTAGCAAAGTAAACCATTCTCTTTAAGTTCTGTTATTGTTTGTAAAAAAATCAAGAGGGGAAAAAAATATGACATCTGTCAAAATAATAAAAATATGACCTTCTTGTCGCACCGGATCTTGCATTTCTTAACTAACAGATCTGTTGTACTCAAACCTGACATTCTGTCCTTCTGTCTCCTTGTCGTCTTTTGCTTTTTCCCTTGGATGCAGTGCATTGAAGACTGACCATTACCACAGCTCCTACGCAGCTTATCACCCAAATGGTTAAAGAGTAAAGTGATATTATTTTTCTCTGTTGACTTTCATGGGGAACCATTGAGAGGTTTATATTTCTATAAGGACGTGCATTACGGGATCAGTGGATGGTGAATCATAGCCATCATATGCAACTTCGCAAAATCAGTTTTGTCTTTGTAAGTTTTTGCAAACCATTCTCTAAAAAGTTCAAAATCGTTGTTACTTTGTTTAAATAAAACTATAGACTGTCAATCAAAAAAAAACCCTCACATCTAAATACTAGTCTTTCCACTGAAAAATCATTTTATGCTGATGTTTAAAACTGACAGAGGGGGAACAAATAAGAATTGTAAATGAGATTACTATGCAATGCCAGTCATGGATATACATAAAGTAAGTACTGGGAAATGGATTAAGCCTGTCAGCTTTTTAAGCTTCACGTTTTCATCGTTTATAAACATACAGCATTTCTTGAAATGAACCAATAACCCATTAGTCATGAAACTGGTGTCTCAACCAATGCTGCACCTGTAGCCTTATTGTGTTTGTAGCTGCTATAGAACTGTCATAGTACTGTAGATCTGTGAACAAAATGAAACATGTTGCTGAAACATGTTGCATTTGCAGGTCAGTTTCAATGACTGCTGTGTCACTGGCCACCGTAGGTTTAATGGTGTGCTTCTATTTTTGGTGCATTTTTTGGCAGCTGTGGAAAACAAAACTAAACAAGCTGTTTAAATGGCTGTGCAGAATTTTGAAAGCATAGCAGAGGAGAACTTTTGTCTCTAATCAGTATCCTAGCCCTCTATTTACAAAGAATTCTAAATATCACAACTAGTTCCATTACTGTGATGGAAAAATTGATGCTCATTGCTCGAGTCAGGGGTGCTGCGAGGGGGGGGGGGATTTAGGATGATTCCAAGAGCTCCTGAGTGACAGGGGCCCTAAAATGTTTGGAACATAATTGGATTGGTCTGGGTTGGGGGCCCAGTATGGTATGCTTTCATGGGGCACAAAATCTATAGCAACACCCCTGGTTGGAATTTACTTTTAGTCATTGAACCAAATATAACATTCTTGACTTTTAATGTTTCTCAAATGTCATCTTCCAAGTTTGACTGCTTTGCATCTTCCTATAGCTTCATAACAACCAGTGTTATTATACTTACATTGTGCTCATTTACTGGCACTATCCAACATGACTTGCACTAGAGAGAATGACTGCCATTCATGGGCACTGACTGGGATTTGATCTCATAACCTTTGTGTTGTTTGCATAATGCATTACTTGGTGAGCTACAGAAGCTCAATAAGTCTGTCTGGGGCCTGGGGCTGGTGAGACTGCTATGTCAGATGAAACACATAGCATGTCAGGGAAATATTATTTATTATTCCTCTCATGTTTTGTTCATTTTGTTTTCCTTTATATTAGTTGAACCAGAAATCGTTGTTTTTATGTATATTTTAGATTGTACAAATCAACCCTTGCTACAGGAAAATTTAATTTGTTTTTTATTATATATTTTTTTGTTTTTCCTCAAATTAAACTAATGTCAACCGTCCCCCAAAAGCTAGCTCCACCTAAATTAAAAAATTAGTTTTCTGAATATTTTTTAACATTGTCCTTGAAGTTGAAATGCTTTTTTTCTCTCCTACAGACATCATAAACCTATGAGCACACTTGTCATTTCTCTTCCGGGGCCAGAAGCCAGTCTATTCTCATTAGGGGTGAGCTAACAGTGGATTGATGGGGTATTTTTTGCTTTTAGGTTTAAACTCCACCCCTTCACGCTGGACTGGAGACAACAGTGCGATTTCAAGGTGAAGGTTAAGCTAGGTTCCATTACATTACATCTTACATTCATTTAGCAGACACTTTTATCCAAAGTGACATACAATTGAAAAAGCAGTGATTCCTTGGAGAAATTGAGGATTAAGGGCCTTACTTAGGGGCCCAATAAAATCACTCTGCAGAGCCTAGGAGCAGCATCATAACCCACTAAGCCGCAACAAGTTAATAAGTTAGGAAATGCTTCTTTAACCTTTCTAATTCCATAAAATGTCCCAAACATGAAAGGTGGCATTTATGCATATTTTTATTCATTTGTTTGTTAGGAGTTTATTTTTTTGCAGAGATTGCTCTATGTAGAAAAAAATGGGTGGCATTATTTAACAAATGGGGTGTGACCATATTATTCTCATCTCAGCTCAATTGAAATCCAGTGGCTATAGAAGAAGCTTTTTGAAGGAACCACTTTCAACATGGAGAAGAAAATTTTAGTATATTATATTATATTAATATATATATAAGTAGTATATTAAGACTTTTTCTAAATGACATACATTTTTATGAATGTACTCTGACTTTATGAAAATGTTGACAGAATCACTTCAGCTTCTCTGGATGTGAAATAGAATTTTATGTGCGTAAATGTGCGTTCACACTCATACCCCTGGAAATATGCAGAAAGGACACTGAGCCAGTACTGTGTTGGTTTTTTCTTAGTCACTTTCACATGTATTCACATTAACTATATATCTTCACATTGTTTGAATAATGTGCATGAATAAAAATGTCTTTAAAAGGAATTTCAACCAAGGAGACCTCAATAGATAGTTGACAAGTGTTTATTTGTTGAACAAATTTAAATGAGTATGTGAACAGTGATTTGGCGAAGCCCGTCTCTTGGTCGTTGGTTCCATTGACTCTGAAGCTGACAGATCTGGCTGGGCGAGCAGGCAGGAGGCGAAGGAGCCAATCCCGGAGCAGGACGGGGAGCCCAAAGTGGTTGAGGGGAGGAGGTGGGAGAACGAATAGCTGTGACGACAAAGAAGTGGGTTAGATTTACATAATTACATTTATATAAAACCTGGACTGCTGTGATTGGACACGCTGGCGTTCATTAGGTCTCCTTGTTTGAACTTTCGTATTCACTTTCATTTGTTGACACATTTTTAAGAAATCATTTTTTTTTGAGTTTGACATTTAATTTCTTGTTCTAATTTGTTTAATTGTATTAAGGCATATGGTCTCACGCTTGTATAGAGAAATATTCAAATGTTTCATTTTATTACCTGAATTTTAGGTTCATTCAAAGGTTGAAGTCTTATTAGCATTTCAGCATAAAAATACCTTTACACAAATGGGCCTTACTTAGGGCATTGCACTCTACACATGCACAACTTCTGAGGAAGTACATATCAGAACTGAAAAAAATTGCTCCAAAAGTCATTTATGAAGGTGACTGTGTTTTCTATTAGAGCTGTGAGGTTTACCGAGTGTGAGGGGTCAGGATGTCATTGTGGGAAATGTCTGATGACACGAAATGGCCAAGCTTTTTCACAGCAGTTATTGCAGGTGCCTCTCAAGTTAAAGGTCATGGGTTATAACCTTTTTACAGGGTTCACATTGATGGCTCCCCTGGGTCATCCACCTGTTCTACATGTGGGAGGAAAAAAAAAAAAAAAGGTCGGAACTCTCTCACTCCAAATGAACTGACATCAGTAGTTACATACAATTGGAAGACAGAATATGTGCAAAAATATGTCCAAGTTTTGTACAGCAGAAATTTGAAACTCGAATGCCTGACCAACTTGGACATTAAACGGGTCTGTTGAATTTTTTTTGACTTATACCTAGAAATAAATCCTGGAACTCAGCTGTTCCCGCTAAAACTTGTATGCGTCAAGATGCGTTGTACAATTCAGACCTTGATTGGGTCAGTTGAAAATAATGTAATCGCAACTCGACCAAAAACTCGGAACACATCAAACCAAAACAGACCTCTCAAAACTTGTACAGATCGAGATGCGTCTTTAATGGGCTGAAATGAAGGCAAGCGGACCTACTGAGATGCTAATGCCTAATTGCCTTCAGTCTCGCGGTGCCTCTCGACTGAGTTTGACGTGCAAAAGCTGTGTTCCTGTGTTTGGTGTAAATTTTTTGTGCTTTATCTACAGTACATTTAGTGATACAATAATCATGGCGCCTAAAAACGTTGACAGCAGCAAACCAAAGAGTAAAGTAGTGAGAGTAACTGCAGAACTTAAAAGGGAATTATAACGAGACTTGAAGCTGGTGCACGCGTGTCTATTCTCACTTCGGACTATGGGATTGTCATTTATTTCATGTTTATTGCTTTTTTATGTGCCCCTTTTTGTGTGTGTTAATTTTATATTGATTGTTAATGTTTTTATCATTAGTTAGGTACGTAAATAAGTTTTAAAAAATGAATTAAATTCATTTACATTATTTCTTATGAGGAAATTCGACTTGGAATAAGTCATCTGGAACAAATAAAGTGCGTGTTCCAAGGTATCACTGCCCTAATAAACATTCGATTATCTACTCATGGGATCTCATGTGCCATCTGAAACGTTGGCTAAAATATATATTTTTTATATTATTTTTTTGTGATAGTGTCGATTTCAATGGACAAGCATAAAACTAGAAAGGATAAATAATAAGATATAATCATTTCATATTCATTTAGTGGCTTTTACATATTAAAGTAGTAGCAGTAGTGAATATTCTACATTACTTAGTAGGGATGTAACGATATACTCAACTCACGATTCAATACGATTCACGATTCTGAGTTCACAATACGATTTTCTCACAATTTTTTAGTAGAATGAGCTGCAGACAAATTTATTTTAAAAGTATTCCTTTATCTTTCTAAACTGTGCAAAACGTGTTCTCTTCTTAACAGTGCAACTGAAATTGAATAAAGTACTGTTTTAAAAAAAATCCCAAATCAAAATAAGTAAATAAAAAAATAATAGAAAAATAATCTTCAAATAAATAAACTAAGGCTTGCAGTGCCGCTTTTTAGCGTGGTTTGCCCTTTTAATAATCTTCGCTCGGCTCACTGTGGTGCCAGTGGACATACTGAAGCCTGTTCGTTGTGCTATTTGTGTATGTTATCAGTCTTTTACAATGTTTGTACAGCGGTTTTCTCGCCGTTTTGGTTTGTGATTACCGGAAAGCTAAAATGCTACCACACCGCCGATTTAAGATCAGGTTGTGTGTCCATCCATCCATTTTCTGAAACCGCTTAATCTCAACTGGGGTTGTGGGGGGACTGGAGCCTATCATGGGAACAATGGGCACAGATGGGAACCTACCCCGGGCAGAGTCACCTACACACCACAGGGCCCACACACTCACACAACAACAGGGCCAATGTAGACTCACCAATCAAGCTATCCTGCATGCTTTTGGACTGTGGGAGGAAACCAGAGTCCCCAACGAAAACTGGGAGAGCGTGCGAACTCCACACACTAAGGACCTGGGACTGAAGCCAGGACCTTCTCGCTGTGAGGAAGCAGCGCTAACCACAGCGCCACTGTGCTGCCCTCAATTTCAAATTCGCTCACCATCTTGCATTCGGTCAAAACCAAAAACTGACGTACGACGTCGACGTCAATACACAGTGACATCTGACGTCGAACTGACATTGTGAAATCAAATGTAATATTACTGTACATATGTTTTTCTGTTAAAGTACTGTGAAGTACTCCTAAAGTAGTGATTCATTTTTCACATCAGCCGGTTTAAATCGTCATAGATTTACATCAATTTTTAACCGATTCGCGATTCATCGTTACATGCCTATTAATTAGTAAACAATCATTAGTTATTTGCTAATCTTATCCTGACATTATGGGAGTTTTGGCTTATTAATGCTGTTTTATAATAATTTCTATTTGCCCAAATTCATTTTAACAAGGGTGTTGTAGAACTGTCATGGACATTTGATTGGATGCTGTAACTGCACATTAGGCTACCTGGCTGCATAGACCAATAAGCCAACAATTAATGTGTTACCCAGATGTGAAGTGTGATCACATGTTTATCAGTGAATGTCCATGAGGAGACATAGGGTAAAACAACATGACAGGGGACCACATTCTTTGACTATATCAGTGAATGAACCATCTCTAAGGAATCTCCATATGGCCTTAAACATATGGACACCATACTTTGCATAAACTCATCTGCCAGTGTATATTCTACAAATAAAAAGGGCATTATTCATTTTTGAAAAACAAAATCCTGTGACCCTGCATAGGACAAGTGAGTATAGAAAATGGATTAATGGATGGATGGATGGATGGATGGATGGATGGATGGAAAAGCATTACTTGCATTTCTAAGAAAGAGATTTGTTTAGATCTGTTAGTGGCTTACACCAGAGGCATGGCTAGGGATTATCTGCCCACCCACAAATTTGCATGTACACGATTACACACACAATGAGCAACTGAAAGGTGCCATTTAGCCTAATCTGCCTGTTTTTGGACTGAGGGAGGACACCAGAGTACTAAGAAGGGAGGTAACTAGAGTACTCAGGGGGTAGTGAGTGGCTCAATGGGCTAAATCTCTGTGTCGGTTGTTACGTGCCATAGGTTTTCCTAGGGTTGTGTTTGTATTTTATTTCAGCCCCACATACAGTTCACTGATCTCCCTCATCTGCACTACCATGAACCTCTCCCCACCTTCCCTCAGATGCTCCGCACTGTTCATCACTTCCGAACTCCATTGCTGGCTTTTCCATGTTGAAAATCCTGCATATGCTTCCAAGAGGGTTATTAAGCAGGTCCTGCAAGATGAGTTAGTTGCACAAGGAATCCTGCCAGAGCCAGGTGATTTCTCGAGTGTTGTACCTTGGCCAATCTGGACACCTATGACAGCGGAAGCTGGAGGCCACGCATAGATCCCAGTGATCCTGACCCACTCAAGGAGGACATCCTTGTCATTATTCGGCTTAGCGATTATGTCATTATTCGGCTTGATGTTAGCCACCATATTTGATTAGTACCCCATATTTCGGGAGAACGAGGTTGATGCCTATATCCCCATTTTTGAGCGCATCATGACAACCTTGAATTAGCCTAAGCACTGTTGGTCAGTCTTGCTGCAGTGCAAACTCATGGGAAAAGCTCAGCCTTCATAAGAGATTGCGAGGTTTTTATCTCTTCCCCAAGGCATGCCGAGAGACCTGTGGATCATTCGGTTGTGGATCATTCAGTGTCAGAATCCGGAAAACCATGTCAAACCCTAGTGTTCAGGGTTGAGTTAGTCTCAGCTCAGGAAGTGGATACCTCCCTGAAAGCATGTTTTGGTTTGGCCGTAAGGAAGTCAGATCTGGCAAATTGCAATTAGCTGTAGTCCCTGGAACTCCCCATGCCTGGTCGTTTCAAAACCCAATGGCACCTTCCAATTTTGTATGGATTACTGGAAAGTAAACGCGGTGACCAAACCCTCTCCCTTAGATGGAAGATTGTGTGGATCGTATTGGGTCCACAAAATTTTTGTCAACATTAGATCTTTTGAAGGGCTCTTGCTAAGTGCCACTTATACCTTATGCATTGGAGGTCTCTGCATTTGTTACGCCTTACACCTTCCTCCAGTATATAGTGATTCCCTTTGGTTTACGTAACATTCCCTCTACCTTCCAGTGGTTGATGCATAATGTGCTAGGAGATGTGAAAAACTGTGATGCATACCTTGATGATGTAGTCATATATTTGGACTTTTGGGAGCAGGACATTTCATCCTTAGAGCAGGTTTTTATATGGTTACATAGTGCTTCGCTAGTGCTCAACCTTGAAAAATGTGAATTTAGACAGGGTACGGTCAGCTACCTGGGGAAACTGGTGGGTCATGAGATGGTCAAGCCACTGGACACAAAAGTCAAAGCTATTTGCTTGTTCCCAGTCCTGTGAACCCCACGACAGCTCAAAAGATCCCTTGGGATGGCAGGGTACTACTGATGTTTTCGTAAGAATTTTTCTGACATTGAGTTGCCCCTTACCCATCTACTCCATAAGAATACCCCTTTTGTTTGGTCACCCACTTGTCAATCTGCCTTTGATTCCATCAATTTGTTACTCAATTGCTCTTCTGTGTTAACCACACCAGATTATAATAAACCCTTTAAATTAGAAGTGGATGCCAGTAGTTTGGGTGCTGGAGCTGTCATCCTACAGGACGACGACTACAGCCTTGATAACGCCTAAGAACCAAGGTTCCAAGAACTTCGTGAAGCACCAGTTAACATATAATACTGTATACCTTACCAACCATAACCCTCTCATTTTCCTCAATCGGATGTGTAACACAAACCAGTGCCTCATGCGCTGGGCACTGATCTTCCAAGCATTCAAGTTGGACATTGTCCATAAGAAGGGATCATGCAATCTCGTAGCTGATGTGCTTTCGTGGTCTTAATGTAATGTGCACTAATACTTTGAATATGTTACCTGTGAGTTAATGCTGACTGTGAACCCCATTAGTGTGTGTGTGTGTGTTTGTGTGTGGGGTGGGGTGGGGGGGTGCCGTAAGTTTTCCTGGGGCTGTTTTGTGTTTTATTTCAGCCCCATCTATAGTCCACCGCTCTGGCTGCGGACTGGAGCCCGTAACACTGTTATTGGAAGATTGCCGGTTTTAACCCTGCCCTCAACAGAACAGTCACGTGTCTGTGGAACTTTGAGCAAGTCCCTTAACCCCCAGCTCCAGGGGTGCTGCATGTTGGCTGACCCTTTGCTGTGACCTCCCCAAGCCATAGAAAGCAAGATGAGGTAGGTAAAGAGAAGGATTCAAGTACTTGTGCAAATGGCAAATTAAGGATTTGCCCTTTATCAGAAGGGAGAAAAGCAGAGTACTCAGACGAAGCTCACATGGTGACAGGAAAACAGGCAAATGTCATGCTCAAAAAGCAGTGCTAGGATTACATCTCCAAGTTAGGGACCTCAATGCTGCCCTGTTTGAACACATACAGATGATTTAAATTTCTCTTAGGGTGACTTTATTTGGTCTGTTCATTTTCATTGTAGCTTAAGTGCAAGATCACTGCAACCTGCTCCTATTAAAGTGGTTTTAACTGATTAAAAATATTCACTTAAACACATCTGTTAAAATCATCAACAACATCCAATGCATAAAGTAATATTTTAAAAAATGGTATATCATCCAAAAATGTAGTTTACAAAGAAATTGGCACATTTGCAAAATGCACAATTTTGTAATAAATAAGACATGAATGTTCAAGCAAACATTGCATTTAGGATTTTAGAGTATTAATGACTCTAAAATCTAATGAATCATATGAGCATATAAAGTGGAAAATAATTTTTAAAAATGAATGAAAGAGGTCCCTAATGACATCATGAGGCAAAACGATTGAATCAGAATCAGATTAGATTAATTAATCCATAATATTTTGTAACTGAGGGAAACAGAGGAAGCATCTCAAAGGTTATGTGCTCATTGCCTTCTTTGTCAAAATAAAACACTGTGCTTAGGGGAGAAAATTCAACAAGCCCCCCCAGACAAAACAGCCAGAAGGTTATTACTGATATAAAATGCACCAAATGTAATTATCAGTCACAACAAATAATTATGGGGAATGATAGAAAGAAAAATTTACATTTTCATTGTCTGCTTTTATTGTCTGGGAGCTTATTGTAATTGAGGCTTTAAGCTCCTCTGAATAAATTACCTTGTCTTTGTTAAGATTCAGTCATTAGTTAAAAAATGGGGGGCTTCTTTTAGGTTAGACACCAGGCAAGCTGAGATGGAAAGTGCTTTCAGAAGTGGCTCTAACCAAGCAATGTTTCTGCTGTTGTTAGAATGTTTGTGGGAATAGGTGGGCCAATTTTAAATGGAGTAGTATGTGTGAGTATTAATGCATATTTAAAATATACATCTCATCCAGGCATAAATAATATAGTTCAATGTTAAACAAAGCATAGTGCTTCAGCTTCAGAAATCTACACAATAATCCTGTCCTCAGAATTTGTCTTTCTTCCCCTATGTGTTTCGAAGATGTCTTACATTGTCAAGATCTCCGCGAGGGACATTCAGAATGGAAAATACTCACGCTTGCTAGCTAACCTGCACTGATTGGCATGGCTGCCTTGGAGTTGGCCTCTGTGGTGATCTGATTGAAGGGTGTAGCAATGCCCCTACATGTTTAGGAAGTAGCACTGTCTAGGTATTGTTAATTAACAATAGCTGTCAGACAAGGGATGACAAGGGTTGTAGTGCATCAAACAATGGTAAGGAAAAGTATAGGGAAAGCCTTGACCCACATCTTTGATGTGGGGGGCAATGCCTATACACTGGGGTTTCATAGCACTTTGTAAAGGAAGGGAAACTAGTGTGAGCAATAACACAGTTTAAACTGCAGCTGTCTAGAAAAACGGCAGACAAAGTTTTTAAAATAATACCTTCACATTAGCTGAGTAATATTATTTGTGAATTATTTGCTAACGATTCCATGAAAAATGTGCAGTAGCTTCAGCTCAGTCATGAATTCAACAGTAGGCTTAGTGCAGGACTGAAGAGGCAGACAAAGCTCCCACCAGAAACAGCTTCCTGTTTGTCAGATAGCTTGAGCTAGTGATTTATTCCCTGCTCCCAGTAGGCAAGACAGGGCTCTCTATTTTAACAGTGCACTAACTCACTTGCTCTAATAGACCTTTGACTCCCAGGTGATGAATTTCTAGACCCAGGGTTTTCAACCTTTCTTAAACAAGGATCCCCAAAAGAAAAAAGACGAGAGCTTGAGACTCACTACCACTAATGCGTGCCCATGTAACATACTAAGAACTAAGTTTATAACTAAGGAAATATTTTTGAGTTGCGTTACAAGATGTTAATACTAGCATTTTGTCCATTTACGAAATGCCCCTGCAGACCCTATACAACTGTCCTACGAACCCCAGGTTCTTAATGACTGCATTGGTCATGCCATCCATTGCACTCTGGCAGCATGTTAACATGGGCATGTTGCATGCCAGTGCATCTGTAACTCAATAGCTTTGTGCCTGCCCTCGGCAACTGGGTGATTCGGAGGGCCATGTGGATTCCCCATACAAAGGATGCATTGGGATGGGAGAAGTGGGGGAGGGTAAGTTCAACCCTGAATGCATTCTCCCTTTGCCCTGCTCGCATTTGTCCCCTCTGCTGTTTGGTTGTTGTTTCAAATGACTGGGCTGTTTACCAGAATTACTGAAAAGATGTATTTATATATTATATATTGGCGTATTTTTAGGAATCCCTTATGTTGCACATTGCTTTATTCATTGACAGTCTGGTAATGCTGAGCCAAGCTTTCCAATTAATGTAACACCAAATGGTGTTCGGAACTCATCTGAGACAAATGACAAAAAAGAAGAATGAGGCATTTTTCTTTTAAACATGGTATCTGCATCGTAAATAAAATTTCATATAATTTCTGTTATTAACAATATGTTGACTTGTATAGAGAAAGTCTCTTGGTTTTTTCATCCTATGTTGTTCATTGGCCAGGGGTTCTGGGGGATAAGAGAACCAAAGCTGTGTACAAACAATGCATGATCACCATGGCGATCGCCACATGATTCCAACTCTATTTGCATAATCTGTATGACGAAATTCTGGCTATTGTCCAACCTGGGAAGAGAGAACACGGGGCCTGGACACTTCTGTTTGATTATGTTCTGATCATGTTAAATTCCAACCCATTTTCAACATTATTCATTAAAGATATTTTTTGGTTGAATGGTGAGATGTCACTGGAAAAGGGGGTTGACTGAAAAGACTTTGAAGCCAGACACCACATTTAAAATGTTGTTTAAATATTCCCTGTTCACAATAGGGCCACTCATGTTACTAGACAAGTTATCATATGTCTATTACCATAATATTATTTAATGAATTTAAATCATGTATTGTATGTACATTAATTTTGATTTAATTAATTAATTGATTTATTTGTATAACTATAACCTTCCCGTGACCCTGTACTGTACAAATAATTCGGATGATAGGTCAATGGATAAATATTCAATTTAGGGGTTCTTCAGATTAATGCAGAAAAGTGTGCATACACGCATACACTTAAATATGTTTTAAAACCGTATTATGGTGTTTACACGGGCAAATAAGGAAAAGTAATTTCAAAATAAAATGCTTCACTTGTCCCTACCTTTGTCTGAGTGAAAACAAGATTTTTGGGAGGACTCTGGAATTGGTGGAAGGCCTGTAATTGATTTTTTTTTTTTTTTGTTGTGACTATCGCAGGCTGTCTGGGGTTCCCCCTCCCCCTCCTGATTGCTCCTTTCACTCCCAACACTGGAGCTGGCATGGGCAGAGGCTAGCTTCATTTACATGTGAAAGTCCCTGGTGAACCTTGCACTCAGGGAGTTGCAGCAGACAGCGCTCTCCCCATTCAGACCTCATTTCCTCCCTGACAATCACCATTGAATCAATCATGTTTGCTCGGCCCTTCTCTCGGCCACCTCGGAGTGAGACCCCCTGTCCATAATTCCCAGTGTCACTCAGATTCATCTGCTCAGCAGCCCCTTGCACCTCCTTCTAGCCCTTATGGGTCATGTGACTGCTGGGACCCATTCGTCATTTGGGGACAGTGCTCAAGTGCTGATTGATCTAATTAGCTCTCAATTAACTTGTTACCACTGAATGTAATTACCTTTTATAGAGAAAAGAGAGGGCAGCTGGTTGCAGTAATAAAACCATAGCAACTGAACCTACCCCACCAACCATGGAAGGGGTGTCTGACAGAATTATAGACGAAGACTGGAGAGAAAATAAAGTCTCTAGGGGCTACTTTCCCTGTAATAGCCTGAAATCCCATTTTAATGAGTATTGGATGGCTGACAGAATTATAAGCGAGAGATTTAACAGGAGCATAAGTTTCTCATACTTAGGAGGAATTAGAGATGTCCAAGCAAATTCTTTTTTTCAGAGCAGTAAATGCGGATGGATTTACATCTTAAAGGCAAGGCTGTGAACAAAAATCAGTGCAAATGATAAATGGAATGTTACAACAACTAAGATCTTCTGTTGAAAAGTAAATGAAGAGGCAAATGGTTGAAGCTTTGTGGCAAACACTGTAACACTGAAAGTTTTCTAAAGCGCAGAGTCTGATCCTTCAGATTTGAGGCTGGAAAAAGGGTAATGCCAAAAACCTCCTTCCTCTTTAATTGACGATCTCTTCTCTAATGTGGTATTGCTATAATCATAAACACATTGAATTTACTGAACTGTTCTTCAATCATTTCCCATTTCCTGTCTACAAGTTTGCCTCTTCATTCGTCGCTTTCTCTACACCCTCTGGCAAAAAGTTAAACAAATACCCTGTAACTCAGTGGGGAACTGATCACTATAAAAATTAAAAGGCAGTCTTTGTTTACACATTTAATTTCTTTTTTTCTTTAAGTTTACCTCTAGCCCATAAAATAAATCATAGAATCTAAGAAGAGACCATTTTTCTTTTGGAGCAAGAAAACAGATATGACACATGACAGGCATGATACATATGACAGGCAAGGTTAATCCTATATGGTTACATTATGCAGGGTCAACCTCTGTTAGCATACATTTATCTTTAATTTACAACCCTGGAATAAAGGTCCTGGGCACACTGTGATCTGCAAATTAACTAAATGGACAGAGCTGGGGTCAATAAGAAGATGAGTTGGTAGCATTGTGTCTCATTCATCATTTTGTTTGCTCTAATAAAAGTGTGCTTTCATCAGACTTCTTGGTACTGGTGTCATCTCAATGGGCATAAATCACTTTTCAGAGGAAGCAGCGGGGTTGATAATGTCCTATTAGCAACCAGATTCCAAATTATTAATGATAAATTAACAAGAACAGATCTCTCTAAGCTTCTTTATCTGCAGTGGTCTTCAAGAGTTTCATAACAGCCTTCAAAGGATACTAAAACTGGAATGTAATAGAACAATGCTATTTTTTTGATTTAGAGCTTGTTTTCTAATTTTATTGTATTGTTATTGTTTTAGACTATTTGTAAAAGAGCAGTGATTCAACAACATTTGGGTACACTATTTTTTAACATTGAAACTAAATCTCACATATATAAGGTGCTCATGTATTCCTTTAAAATATACTCAATTCTTACTGATATGAGATGAGAGTAATATTTTAATGTCTCAGTAGCAGTGCTCTGTGAAAAAATCTAAACATACCAGAAATGTTTCATGTTTTTTTGCTTTGAACAGTTTCAATATTTTATTTTTATCAAGAATTAAAGATGTGGTATTGAAAGACATATGGAGTCTGAGATGGCAGAAAATAGAGAAAGTCTAGTTTCTCATATAGTATCCAAAAAGATGCCTTACCTAAAGATCAGTTTCTATAGACTGACTGATAATATAAGTGTATTAAAGAAAACACCCTTAGAGCAGTGCAAGTGAGAATTAAAACATTGATTTTACAACAGATTTACCAGAATTGCTTCAGTTTGGGCACGGAAGCAACATACTACGCTGTACCATGTTACTGCTTTTTGACATTAACTCAACCCCTGTTCATTGTAAACACTGCTGAAATTACCAGTTGCCTCTTTTTTTCTTATATAGTTATTGTTTTATGTAGATCCAGAACCACTGTGATATGTTAAACAGGAGACTTCTCTTAAAAGTTGAAAAAATAAAAAGTAATTGCATAATAAACCATAATAAGGAAAATAATTTGGGTAAGGCATTGATTAAAACAATTACATTACATTAATTTCCAATTTGTACTTTTGTGTCACTGAGGTTTTGAATTCTTTACAATGCATTTGGTTGTTACTGCGTTCTCTCATCCTTTCCCATTCACTAGTATATAAAGGAACCTCTCTCACATCCTGTTAAAGAAATCACATCATGCAAAAAATTTGCATCCTCGATATGATCTGAAGGCAGCCTAACTGGTGTGCAATGAAATGTCTATGCAGTCAAATGCTATTGTGATCATATATAAGAACGTTCACAGAAAGAACAGCACAGGTGACATACTTTTTAATGCATTGTTTCTAAGGAAACCCAAAGGAGACATGAACTGGGTGCCATAATTGCTTCTGTGCTCTGTGATTTGTGCATATTGTATTTGCTAATTTGTATTTTTCACTCAGAATCATATTAAATGTAAGCTATATTGGGGGATTTTTACAATAATAACAGGAATGAAGGTAATGGATTTTTTCCATACTTGCAGCTATACAAATTCGCTGCTTTGAACCTGCCTCACCATGCATAGCAGCAAATCTGAAAGGAAGACAGCGAGTCACAGGGGAGGCGTTGCATCAGAGAGCACCCTGAAATGCTCTTCCTGTTAGTGGTCAGTCGGGCAAGAAGTCCAGTGGAGGACAGCTTTTCCAGTTGAATACATTAGTGAGAGGCCAAGTGCATGCTGACGGTTGATGGTGAATTTGCAGTACACCTGTTCCCACCAACTGGCAGGCGTAACCCATGTCATGGACATCAGCTCCTGGTAGGTGACTTCAGCTGGCCAGTCGCTTGCTTATGAAAGATTGGAAAGACAGGAGGATAACTATGGGACCAGGAACCGAGAGGGGAGGTATTCTCCCACCAAGGAAGAAGGAAGAATGTCCTTACAAATCTACTATCTACAAATCTAAAATGCTGTTTGCAATGTGCAGTAGGCTTTACACAGAAAACAATCACAAATATTCCATTTCTTTGTAAACTGTCAAATCCATATTATGAGAATAAAGTTAACTTTTACTATTTTTTTCAACCAACGATTATATCATAATATTACTTACGGCATAGTAGCTCGGTGGGTAGCACTGTTGAATACTGCTGTTAAAATTTTGCCTCTACTCCGTATGGGTGGAGTTTGCATGATCTTACCATGTCATGCAGGTTAGGTTACTTGGTATCTCTAAATTGCCCATTGTGTATAATAGTGCATGTTTCCTCATGTTATGACCACCTCAGTCATGTCAGTGGGTGTTAAGTGGGCATTCTAATTAATAATTATTGTTATGATTCAGTACATGCAACTGTAACCTCAACTCATATCTGTACCCTAGAAAACTATTGTACCTTTCTTGGCATAGTTCCACAGCTGTTCTGCTCATCTGTGTCTGAGGGGCAAGACAGTTCCAAAGTAACCCTTTTTAATAGAAATGTCAGCATCAATATCAGAACAGGAAACAAATACATTAGCCAAAAAAACTGCTGTTGAACTGGCCTGACAGGATGCCTATAGGTGAACATGACTTGGCATTGCAATGCTCTGTAATGTTTGCTAGTGCCCATGTGTTCATATCCATATTATCATGAAGTTGGATACTGCAGGACACCTGCTCACCTTCAGTTACCTGAATCAATATTAATTATTTTTATAGAAATTAATTATTTTAATATTAATTATTGTTATAGAAAACAGCTGTCAAAACTACTCACTATTGTTTTTCTTCCCTCAATATACAGAACAGGCCAGATACAGAAAAACCGTCAGACCAATAAGTCAATGGTAGAAGTTTACAATGTTCATTGATACTTCTTTTATGATAATACTCAAAGTTATTTTTTTGTAGTGTAATTGATGGCAGGTTTGCTGAAACACAGGTGCTGTGTCAGTAAATTGAGAAGAGGCATCTCCATTTTGGTGGATCCAGTTTTACAGAATGTTGTGAATTTCCTGCACTCATTTTTATTTGGGCTGTCACATCAATGCTGAAATATAACAAATATAATAAATATAATTCCTTTGAAACAATTGCTCAGTTCTATTGTTGGTTATGTAAGGAAAAGATGCCCCATTATTCTTGGTTGACGATTTGATTTGAATACAGACACTGTCAGCTGAGAACACCTTGGACTTTGTTGGGGAGGGTCTTATGGGATATAAAGGGGGTAAAAACCTATCCTTATTTTGTATTTGAGCTGCCTTTCAGTGCCTGGTGTTTTGTACACTGTATAATATTTTGCTATTCAGTAAATCATCATTTCACTGAGATTTTGCAAAGGGGATTCCTTACTGTTATTTCAAATTGCAGCCTGCAAGTCTAGACTGCGGGAGATTTAGACTTGCCTGAAATTAGTCCTACTCATCTGACAGTGCTCCTCGTTCCACAATAAGATAGCATCTGCAGGCTGCATTTAAGCGTAATGGGTACCTCAACTTTGTTATCTGTAACACAAAGCAGGAATGTCAGCTCCAGGCCATGAATTTAAGTCCAGATTGTGCAGATATTCCATGATCCTGTGGAACATAAGTATCTGATCCTGTCTAACAATATTACTTAGTATCTTGTTTTTTAATGTGATGCTAACACTGGAACATTTACTAAGCAAACATTATAACAAGGAGCCATGAACACAACCACACACACACACACACACACACACACACACAGGTTTGTAATTATATTTTTGCGGGGACTCTCCATTCATTTCTATGGGGAAAACTCTAATTCCAACATGACAACATTAACCCCTACCCAGCCCTAACATTAACCATAAGTAACTAAACAAAATGAGAGACTTTTGGCATTATTACTTTTTTGATTGCAGTCACAATTTTTCATAGACCTGAGTTTATGAGTTCATAAAATTTTCATAACTTTGAATTCAAGACCTGGAAATTATTCAAATTACTGCCTGACATCATATACAAATCAAAGAAAATACCTTCATGTAAGGTGTATCATTCCAAATCTTTCTGTATTTATTAGGTCAGCAGCAGTGGGCTCCTCACTTCACAAATCCCTAGCTTGCAGTACAGGCACTAAGAATCTCTGGTGCTCTCCAGGAGAGAAAATGGCCACAACAGGCTGGGACCTTTTAAAATGATTGCACTCAGGGAGTAATTAGATTTTAGTTTTCACAGGTATGACCAGGTAAAATGTGAGATGCAATTTCCCGGGCTACTATGTTGAAATTCCAGCTCTGGATTAGGAAGAATGCAGTCTGGGGCATTCCAAATATAGCGATCATTTACTGGTGTGCCAGTAGTTCAGATAATTTCATGAAGTGCAAGCAAATTATCCTATATTTAAATTATTTCAGTTAAAAAAAGACTTTTGTCACACACCTCATTTGTATTTAATTATGTTTCTTGAATTACAAGAATAAATTACAACCTTGCCTTTTGATAAATAAAAAACACTTGCACTTTTTGTCTGTGATTTCAAAAGATGAATAAAGAAAATGATATGCAATGCTTTGTAGTATAGATTTCAATCTTTATCTTAGAATGATGCCACCCTTGTTATTATATACATATATTATATTATATGTATATAAAGAAGCAGCACCAAGCATGCTGACAGCCCCTGCAAGCCGGCAGCGTCTCACGGCCTCTTGATTTATGGTGCTTTGCATACATAGGAAGTGATGCTGTCTTCACGTGGGTGGAACCACCATGGCGCTACCACTGCTATCACTCTCCCATATAATTTAACCTAATTACCACCTACTAGTAGCTCCCCAGTACCTCCTGCATTGTAACTATCTTTTGAATCAGCAACTATAACAGGCTTCTGAGTGCACACTTCCAGCTACACGTCACTTGCATTGAAATGATGGAGAGGGATCATGACCCTTTGTTGCTGGACAGGAGAGAAGAGGCATCATTAGTGGCACCAGGAAGTCAATTATGCTGCCATGCCAGCCACAGTTCTCAGACAAAGAGTGAAGGATGAGTATTATTCCCTTTCTTCTTCGCTGGCTATGGAGTCAATTTTGGAAACTTAAAGTAAGTACCGAGACCGAGGTAGACTCACACAAACTGAACATGCTCTAAAACAGCATAACCATGGCGTTCTCTCACCATTTAATGTTATTAATACAGCATTTATTACCATTATTTAGCTGCTTGGCAGATACCTTGACCAACAGTCACAATTTGTTATACAGCTGGATATTTTCTTCCAAACAAAATCTAAAAACATAATGAAGGGTTTAACACCTTAAATATTATACAGCATTTAATATTTTGCATGATACACATACATCTGCACTCTAACATTTTCTAAGACACAATCACAACAAACTGACCGCTGTACTTATTTGTTAAAACGCCCTATGGCAACTAGAACAATGTAGCACAAGTAAAAAAAAAGGGGGGGAAGCCTGATTGGGGAGAACAAACAATGGTTGTAATTACTGAAGGAAGACAAATAAACAACTTAGACAGGGAAACACTCCAAGGGGAATGTCACTCCAATTAAACTCCAATCTCAGGGCACGGGTGGGTTAGGGGTCTCTGGTGTGCGATGTTGTAGTGCAGTGTTTCCCAGTGTGGCCCTCAGGGACCCCCAGACAGTCCACATTTTTGCTCCAGGAACTGAGAGGGAGCAAAAACATGGACTATCTGGGGGTCCTGCTCTGGTGCTCAAAGGAAGGAGACAGGGAGCCTGTTGCCTGTTCCCCTGCACTTTTCAATGCTCTGCTGCCAAAGTTCATATGTTTCCTTTACGCTATGAAAGAATTGGAGGCAGAGGCTGCTGTACTTTACCTAATGAATGATTTTGCAAGCAAGAGGTACCACTGAGACAAATGGTTTTCAGAGTTGGGTAAAGATATTGGAGGAGTCTGTGGAATAAAGGAGGATTTTGGTGCGCCATACAAACATCATTTTTTAGCTCCAAAACATTTTCTGCTCCAAAACTAGTACTCACTGCACAGTGTTGAGTCCAAATCCCCATCCAGCAAAGCTGACATCTTCCTTCTTAACAATTGAAGAAAATATTCTGCAGTGGGTCTTGATGAAATCCCCCTCAGCCCTGATTCAGACCAGCTGTGCTGTAATCTATGCCACAAACATCATATCATTTGAGGTGCACCAGCATAGTGAGTTATGGCCCATCTGGACTAAGGATGCCCCCCATGGCTCCTCTGATGAACTTTTCGGGAGCAGGTATGGTCAGAAGAAGCCAGCTTTCTGTGTAACTTTCCAGAGATGATCCCTCTTCTATAAGCTACAGAGAGTTGCACACCCATTCGGGGAGTGTCAGATACCTCTGCTAAGCTGCAGTATGCTTTCCATGTCTTGGTTTACTACACTGGCCTTTCTAGTGGTGGGTATTGTAAAATAATGCATGTGGATTCTAAATAGCTTGTATCTAAACAAGATAACCAGCATAGGCCATAATGTGGATGACTTTCTTTCCACTTAGTCAGTAATGCTGTTTTGGAAGGCTTGTTTCACCCATTAATGTCAATAATGACATTTAAATTGTTTTTTTAAATTCTATTTCCGTTTGGTTTGCTTTTTTCACCTCTATAAATATTTGCACTACACTGAACCTAGCAGATTATTATTAGACATTATGAAATTAAGATATAAGATGCATAACACTACTGTATAATGTATATACCTTGAGTTGAGCTACCCTTGGGGCAAACCATAGATAGGACTAAACTGTTATCTTCTGACTGCATTCTTTTCTTAAGTTATTGTATATATTATTGATTAAATAATACACACACTTCTACACCTTGTCTTGAAATTAATTTCAAACCACAGTTGCCTTCAAACCTTAATAAACAAAAATGATACCATGGTCAAAGAGCAATTTAACGATGGCCTGTGGTTCTGTTTGCAGGACTTTGATCTGAAATCATTAAAGAACCTTGGGTGCTAGACTAAATATGTTCAGTCCCTTCCCTTTCATTCTCGTTTCATGTTTAAAAAACCATCCTAGTTTGAACCAGGCCTCAGTTAAGTAATACGAATCTGGTGCCAGAGCTTGACTGGTCATGCACACAACCAATTGGAACCCTGCTATCCTTAAAATTGATTGCATGTAAACCAACAGCAGTGGAGCAGTTTTGCATTACTGAAGAGGGATTTAATTTATCTTATATTGCATAAAATATTCTGAGAAAATAATCATATATATTTTAAACCATATGTGAAGCTATGGAAAAAAAAAGAGTTTTGTTCGTGTTTTTTTTCAGTACATGCTAGACGAATTAAAGATATATAATTTGAAACAATTGCTTCCTCACAAAGCATAGGTCATGTACTTAAAGTGACTTGAAAAGTCCTCACTGAGTTATCATGTTGTCATTCTTTCATGTCAGAACATTATTATCTGGAGGATCACTGTCAGATGTATCATGTTTCAGTCTTTGTTTTAGCTGGGTCTTCTATCCCAACCTGCTGAGCCAACCATGGCCAAATGTGTTTTAGAGCTTCATTCGTTTTTCTAAAGAAAGACTAGAAAAACTGGAGAGGGCTGATTTAGTTGTAATCGAATTCAATGCCTTTACGCAGTCTTCCTAAGTCCTTTAAATGAACCATATAGGTAAGGATAAGGAAACAACAACAGTGTAAGAAATAATAGGGAACTTCCGCCAAGTTGGGTAGCAAACTTGTAACTAAATAAGATTGCCAGCACAGGCCACAATGAGGATGACTTCTTTACTTTAAACTTGTAACTTGAGTTACAGTGAAATCAGTCGACCTGATGTAACTCAAAGTTGCCTCTCTATTTTGCTATATTGCTGTGATAAATAAGAAATCCATCTCTCTAATGTTGCTGTTTAAGAACAATACACATGAACTACAGGCCTTGTTCTAAGATTCATGTCACTGTCAGTATGGATTAAGAGTTATCTCATCTGTGATTGAACTAGGTCTCTTACAGAAAGCTCTGCCTCATGTCCTGTGTTTCTTGGGATGAGTTCCAGTCTCATGATCATGTACCAGATAAGTGGTTATGGAAATGAATGGATAAGAAAAATGCCTACATTGAATTAAAATGTTTCTGTGTTTGTATAATTTAATATTGCATAACATTGTTTGTAGTATGAGAAAAATTTCCAGAACAAGCCATTTTTATAACATGGGCCATAATCTGCATCTGTTTAGTGTGCTGCACGTTTTTTCCCCAGTAATGAAGATAAAGGTTTACAAGTCAGTCTATATTTCATAATAATTTGTGTCCACAGAAAAACAAAAATGTGCAGCTAGCATCTTCAGAGGACAGTTTGCCTCATTTTCTAACATTAGGGGAAAATTTTGGCTCTTGAGAATTTAGTTTTGTCCATTATTCTAGTCTTTTATCAGTGGGAAGCATTTTGGTCACAAACCTTCAGGGTTGTCAGCTTGATTCTTGACCCTGAAAAATGGAAACAACGCTGCTTGGATCTAGGGAATATATCTTTCAATCATAATAATACCATAAAAGTTTAACTTTTTTGAGATTTAAAGTTAAAACTGACAATACCATATATCTGGCATTGCTAACAGTTTTGAACAAGATTTCAGAGTATAACACAAGGAAATCCATGGCAGGATTAGTTGGCTTCCATTATTATTCAAACAATTCCATGACAAGAAGCAACTACAGAGGCTCCATTTGTTTCCAGTTTCTTCCTGTGGTGAAAGCATCTGTAATTGTGACCTATCATCTTCATGATAGGTCATCCATACACTGATGGGTCCCGCTGTGACTGACACAAGTCTTAATGCCACTCCTCTAACCTCAAAGGAATTGTCTAAATTGCTGAAAGAAAATTAGTAAACATGCTATGGTCTACATATGGTATTTCATCTTTCAAAGAGATTAGGTTGAGGAGCTGGGAAACTACATTCAATACTTTAGTATTAGAAGCTCTGGTGTAAGAAGGGGATTGGTCTTCTACTCTGAACTGAATAAGGGATTCCATTTTAATCATTTTGTATGTTGACTAGGCATTTACCTAAAGCACAATGAGAATAGTGTGCTATAAAATATTGTTTGAGTCTGGAAAATTAGAAACATATTTTGCATGACAGTTGATATAGTGGTCTGTAGTGTGCTCTTCACCGTGTCCCTGTGCAGGAATTCAATATAGACAGCATTGTGGAGCAATCTGCTCCATCCAGTCTTGCTTTCAGGGCTCATCTCCTGGGGCGAAACTATGGCTTTGAACTGCTGCAGTGTATGCCACTGGCAGATGACTGTTTATAGCATTAAATGGTAAAAATTCAAAAATCTCAATAATGAGTGAGCTAACGGCTGTTTAAGTGAGAGTGTACAAAAAGTTTGTTTCATATTTTAAACCTAAACTGCAGGTAATGAAATTCAAATTCAGAATCTTATGTTTGTAAAATACAAGCAACACTGAAAATGCATGTGGAAAACCCAAAATCTTTTAGTACAAAATAGCATAAATTTTGATGATAATTTTATACCCTGCAATCAAGATAACATGCTGGGTTTTTAAGGTCATATCATAAAAAGTAACATATTGATCTTTTTAATCACTACAGAAATCTTTCTTTGGACTGTTACATTGCTGTGGTAAGGCTATGTCTGTTCATGAACAGATCTCAACGGAGAGGCCAAAACAAAAAAATGAAAGTACTTGAAATAAATCAATGCACCTTGCCTCAGTGAGGGTTACTAGGACCCAACAATGGAGTGAGACCGGGTGTTATTGCAGGCTCTGAGCACATTATTCTTTGACAAAGGAACCAGAACACGGAATGTCGCTGTATTGGCAGGGAATTAGCTAATGGGTCAAGAGGGTGTCCCAAAGTGGTTACAAAGAGGAACACTTTTTAATTAATATTTATTATTATGCACCAAATAACTATTCAGAAAACCCAGCCTTCTTAGAGACACTACTGTCTACTTGCTGAGAATGAGAGAAATAACTTTGCAAGCAATGATTCAGAAGCACAGCTTGTTAGACCTGAAATTAAACAGTGATTTATTGCTTAGGTCAAAGGTCAGTGGTCAATTTTGTGGATACCATCATTTGATCTGATTTTGTATATTCTGGAAACTAAGGTCATGAGAAGGACAGAATGGTCAGCTGATCACACTGATTGGTAAAATTAATTTAGGATACAGAGTATCCTAAATAGACATTTTTGTTAGGAAAGCTGGCATAATGATGAAAATACCCACCAGGAAAATGATTTTTGAGGGCTTCTTGAATCAGCTGAGAGGTACAATCTATACCATATGGACAAAAGTACTGGGACACCTGGCCATTACACCTACTGGAGCCTGACAACATTCCATTCTAAATCCATAGATATCAATATGGAGCTGGTCCCCCCTTCACAGCTATAACAGCCGCCACTCTTCTCAGAAGGCTTTCTGCAAGATTTTGGAGTGTCTGTGGGAATTTTTGCCCATTCATTCAGAAGAGCATGTGTGAGGTCAGGCATTGATGTTGGATGTGAAGGCCTGCCTCACAATTTCTGTTCTAGTTTATCCCAAAGATGTTTGATGAGGTTGAGGTCAGGGCTCTGTGCAGGCCAATCAAGTTCTTCCACACCAAACTCACCCAACCATGTCTCTGGATCTTGCTTTGTGTGCTGGGGCACAGCCATGCTGAAACAGAAAAGGGCCTTCTCCAATCTGTTACCACAAATTTGGAAGCATAGAATTGTGCAAAATGTCTTGGTAAGCTGAAGCACTCCACAGAACACGTTCACACTGCTCCAGAGTCCAGTGGTTGCGTGATTTACACCATTCCACTTCACTTCACCATTTCACTTCATCACATTCACTTATTTATTGTGTGTTTTTTTGTCATCTTGTCTATCTTCACTGTCTACAGGAGCACATGCAATTAAGCATTTCATTGTACTTGGAAATCATACTTGTACATATGACAATAAAAGAATTGAATTGAATCCAACCCAACCAACACTTAGCATTGCACTTGGGGATGTGAAGCTTGTATGCAGCTGACTGGTCATGGAAGCCCATTCCATGAAGGTCCTGGCACACAGTTTTTGAGCTGGAGTTAATGCCAGAAGAAGTTTGGAACTCTGCAGTTATTGAGATAACAGAGTGTTGGCGACTTTTACACACTATGTGCCTCAGCACTCGGTGACCCCGCGCTGTAACTTTATGTGGTCTGACACTTCATTGCTGAATTTCTGTTGTTCCTGTTTCTCCTAGGTGATGAGGAAGACTTTTGGGCAGCTTCAAAGTTGTTCTAGCAAAACATATGGCACCTCAAGAAAGGAGGGACAATGTTGCAGATTACGTTTCTCCTTTATGACTTTTGGCAAAAACACAACTGATTATCTGGTGAGTGTGAAATGGTTGGCAAAGACGATCAATGCCAAATCTGAGGCTATGAGTTAATTGAAAAGAGAAATTACCTCTTGTGGAAGAGTTTGTGCCTTGTTCAGAAGCGATGAAATATGTGCATATTTATGGCCATTTGTTCTTAAAAAATGGAAATATCGAACTGCTGAAAATTCACGAATTGTACATTTATCTATGGCACTTCCGTCAAAAATGAAACTGAATTGAAACTTTATTTTCAATTTGCATAGGTAAGAAGTACTACTACTAATAATAATAATTTAAAAAATCACCTCTTTATTAGTCCCCATGGGGAAATTATCTTTTTTATGCCTTCCTCAGCTTGCTCTTTTGTAAGCAAGCTGTCTGTGAAGGGCAGCCACTCATGGCAGTGCCCAGGAAGCTAAGAGCCTTGCTCAAGGACCCACAGACATGCTGAGGCTGGGCTTTGAACCTGCAACCTTGTGATTACAAGCACACAGGCTTAGCCCACTGAGCCACACGCTGCCCCCTAGTACACTGAAATTCTTGCATAGTTTCTTTGGTCAGGATTTAAAAATCATAAACAAGGCTATTATGGGTTTATTATAAATAGATTTTAAAAAAAGATAAACAAGATGCTTGAGTACTAGATAGATAAAGTGCCTTGAATATGAAAGGTAGATGGGGTGGGGGGGAATAATTGTGGAAAAAGTGTCCTATTTTTGATAATATTATTTGGTCTTTGGTATTTTACATTATATCCAGACTTCCTCCTCCTGCACAGCGAATGTCCTGGATGATGGGGGTCTCTGATAACCCTGCTTTATTTCTGTAGTGGTGAGGGCACAGAACCTTTATGGAGGGGGGATGTAAACCTGTGATCTTCTCCATGGTCTGACTCTTTGTAGAGCTTTCCTTCTGCACTATGCAATGTTTCTGAACCACAGACTGGTGCCTCATTTCCACCAATGTGGTGCTGGAGCTGGTGCAAGGCTTTTTCCCGATCCGATCTGGAACTCATTCCACACATTTCCACCACAAAAAACTGGTCCTGGGATAGAAAAAACAGCTCCAGCACAGCCCCACAGAAAAGCTGAACTCAATATTTGGAACCATAATGTCAGCAAAAGTGGGACAGCCTACATACCTGGAAAATAACCGATAGTTTTGCCTAATATCACCGATGCCACCACTGACACACTTGCCTGCTTATTAGTGGAATAACGTTACATCATGTTTTTATTCTGTGGAAAATGAAAGATTGATCTGTTTGTCTGATTAAATAAAGTATAAACATGTCGCAGGTTGAATAAATAAAATATTGTGGTGAGAAAAGATCCTGAGGTGGATAGAAAAGTTGAATTTTTAGCAGACTCTTTTATTGCACAATCCTTAAAAGACAATGGTAAAACAGCAAGTGAGAATAAACTCACTTACACATAAATTTTGGAGAACTACGGCCTTTAAGGAGACAAAAATGGATACAGGCAATAGAGACTGAACATAACAATCATACTCTGAAAACTATGAGACTTAAAGGGCACATGAGATACCTGCAAAAGGCTAAGAAAAAAGTGGTAGGTTTCCATTTTCCAGAGTCAATAGAATAATCACTATGCAATTTGCTAAATTTTGCAGTATTCAACTCTAATTTCATAGTGTGCCAGCTATTTTTTTTTTAATTATCTTATTCACCCTCGTGTTTCTTCATGTTTTTCTTTACAGTAGACAAATAAACAGTGCAGTTATGATTTTGTATTAGAATTAGGTTACAACCTGTATCTTAGGCTCCGCTACCTGATTCTTGCTTCATTCAACTACATTCAACACCCCATGGTGGTCGTGTCACCCGAGTCCTGCCTATGTCCCACATGTCTACAGGTGTCTCGGCTGTACCCCGCTCACCTCCGGGTATCTTGACCTTGCTCCATCTCCTGAGGTCCCACTGGCTCCTGCCCTACCTCCTGATGTCTTGCCAGCTCAAGCCCAATCTCCTCATCTCCCTCCAGAGCCTGGCTCATCTCTTGATGTCCCGCCGGCACCTGGTTCATCTCCTGTCATTGGCCTGGCATCCACCTCTTCTCCTGTTATTGGCCTGGCGGCCTCCTCGTAGCCTCCTGGTTTGCCACTGATGGTTTCCTCATCCCCTGCTGACCACTGTTAGCCAGGCCTGACACCCTGGTCACTACCAGCCCGGTGCCCAACTTTCCGGATGTCTCCAGCCTGATGCCCAGCTCCCTGGCCAACACCAGCCTGATTCCCCAGCTGCCGCCAGCTTGGAGTGGAGAGATCCAGAGACTGTTCTGGAAGACTTAAAGTGAGCCCCTCTGGGCCATGCCCTCAGTCCAGCCCCATGTACCCCTACCTCTGCCTGAGGCTTGGTCCGCTCCAGTCCCAGGTCCAGGAGCAGTCACCAGTATCAACAGGGGCCCAAGGAAGGGGCTGGCCGAGTCTCTGTCCCCTTTGTGCTCTCTGGCCCTGCTGTCCCCTCAACACTTTTTGGCCCTGCTGGACCCATGCTTAATGCCTAACTCTTCAGGGTCTAGGACATTTCCTTGACATCCTCCATTCATCGTGCCTCTGTCCCTGTCCCATTGCCCTGTCCAGCCTTTATTTTTCCCTGCCTTATGTCCCCTGTGGCCCTATCCTAATTTTCTATCCTTGTCCCTGTGAATCTTCCACTTGTCTATCCTGTCCTAGTGTGTGTCTGGCTGGTAATTCTCTTTGATGTCCCTAATCTTGCCTGGATCTGTTCCGTGCCTCTAATCGTGTCCTGAGTTATTGTCCATCTGGTGTTCCTTGGTGCGATGGGCTCTGTCCCTCTGGTCTTCTGAGTTGTCAATCCCATGTGCCTTGTCAATCCTGTCATACTCTGTCTATTTCTCCCGAATATCACGTAAAGCAGTGAGAACTGGTTTTCAGTTAATTTACCTGGTAAACTAAAGTTTAAATAAATTACATAAATGCTCTAATAGTACACGTATGTTAGTGGTTTATTTATTGTTAGTTACTGTAATGTTGCGCTGCTTTATTTGGTTAATCGTCCAGTCTGTGAAGGCGGCATTCAAGTAAGAATTGCATTGTAGTATGACTCATTTCCTGGTGCGTACAATTTATATTAGGTCAGCGTTCACGGTTCGACTTCTAATATTCAGATCGAGTACTAGGTCAAACTGGTTTGTTCGACTTTCAAGAAATTCGAGTTCTAGTGAGAACCGAGGTACCACTGTATATCTACTAATCCAAGGAAAATCCACTCCCTGGAATGAATAGGAGTCAGAGAAAAAAATCTAGCAACACAACATGCTGTCAGCATTTTCTAGTGTTATGCCCTACGACAAAAAAAAAAAAAAATTTTCGCGTGATTTATTGAAAATTGACTTGTGTTTGTAATACATTCAATTTGTCACCTTTTTCATGCTTTGAAACTGTTTAAGGGCAATTCAAGGGAATTTTAAGCAAAAATGGAGTATTGGAATAAAAATTTATTGTGATAATTATTCCTAACATTTATATGGAAAAAAAATTATGATCATAAAACATTTTTTTACATTAGCCAGCTGTCGTGACCAGGTTGGGTGCATGGAGCGGGGAAGCAGGAGAGGAACACGTTGGACTGGGTAGTACGGGATTTAATGGGGAATTGGAGCAGGACCATGGAAACAAGCCGAGAACAGGCAACACCTCACCAGATTAGACAAACAGACTTCAATGACAAACCTAGGGAAACGTACTCGAACGTGGACTGAAATACACAGGACTAATCGGAAATAACACAAAACAGCTGGTAAACATGGGGATTCCACACGAGGTTAACGAGGGGGCGTGGCACACAGGAGGATTGGATGAGCAGGGCATGACACCAGCCCTATTTCAAACAACCCCACTTCAAAACAATCCAAACTATTCCTGCTTTAGAATTGCCTGACTGGCTTTAAAAATCTTCCCAAAGCAGTAAAACATTTTTTTTCAACATTAATATGGCATTATCTGGTTCTTGAATAATGTTTATAAACTTTGGTCACAGCATGACTGCTTGCATTATGGATATTCTTATATTTCCTGATGTCTTTTGTGAATATCTAATTATTTGTTATTGTTCTGTTCCACAGATGCTGTTCTACACCACCATCCAGGGGCCAAGATATCAAACATCAAAATCAATCAACGCAAGAGTTGAGGCACCAGGTGAAACAAATATGAGCAAGTTAAACAGGATAACAGACTGTTTGTTTAAGCCCATTATTACTTTTCTGTCCTTGTTCTGGACATCTAGCTCATGTTTAAAGTTCAACTGCTACAGGCCAAATAATACGTTTGACAGCATGGTTTTGAGATACTTTTATAACCATTACACATATATGGAACATAATTTTGAATGTTTCAAAACAGAATTAAAGAATTTTCTTGCTTGATTACCTGTTTGTCTGTGTTAGTATTTGGCAGTTATATGGTAATATATTCCTTTTAATTGTAAACATGCATTGCACATACATGTTCTCACATAAATGTAAATACATATAGTACATAGAAATAATATATGATTGTGTATGTACAGAGTACCTTTGTCACATATACATCTATACATTATGAAGTGCATTGTTAAATATATATATTTTTGTACTATTATATACTTTATTATATATTTAATTCTAGATAGCATATAGTCATATTCCATATATGAAAACCAGCAATTCCTTATGTATGCTGCAACATATTATATAAGTATTACTATAAATATAAAAGATTTCGGGCAATTTCGGTGCATTCTGTTTGCCCTCTGAACTCGTATTCCGAGTCGGATTCTGAGTTTTGAAGGCAGAAGTGACGACGTGCACTCCCGTTTCTCGGAGATCCGAGAAATATCCCGGAGCAGCACAGAGGACCCCAAGTTCAGAATCCAAGATGGCTGCGCCCTTTATCAACAGAAAGGAAAGTTGTAGTTTTATACTGTTTAAGCACTACTTCTTATTTGTGGCTTATTAAATTGGTCGCACACACTATACCGTCCAACTTGTCTGTGGACGTGTTGCTACGGAGTTTTATACGTAAAGCACCGCGCTTGATGTGTTATCAACTGATATTGCTAACAATGGCAATTAACCGGGCTAGAATTGGATTTCATGATTAGTCAGATTATTTGTCGGATTTACGGTAGTTCGGGCTAATTGTAAGTGAACGAAGATAAAGACCATTTAAACTGAGGTACCTTAAATCTGACAAGTTGTCCGGTTAAGCAAAAAAATCTTGCTTTTTGATATGGGTCCATGGTATTGCACTTCTGTGGCAGATGTAGTGCATACGACTCGTGTTCAAGATGTTCAATAAACATGTTAAGTGCATATATATTCCCTTTTTTCTTGAGTCTGCTTGCTCATGCAAAATGAAATGCGATTAATATAGATTAAAAATGAATATTTAATTGTGATTAATCTAAATTAATCCACAGCAACCCTGTGATTAATCTGATTAAAAATTTGAATTGTTTGACAGCATGTCAAGCATATGTATATATATATATATATATATATATATATACATACACACAGTGGTACCTCAAAACTTGAACTTAATCCGTGTTAGATCGAGCTCTAGATAATTTTTTTTCGAACTGGTTGGTTCGACTTTTAAGAAATTCGAGTTCTAATGAGTACGAGAACTGAGGTACCACTGTATAAATATGATCACAAATATATTGTACATATATATATATATATATATATATATATAGACTTTTGGGAAACGTGCCCCTGAGGTTAGCAAGGGAGTAGTAAACAACATTAAAAAGTCTGTGATACTGATATTTACAAGAGGCTTTTGTAATACCTGGTAACTATATTTTGTGAGCTAAACAAACACAAAATTGATACTGAAGTCAAACAAATTGAAAGCAGAACTCCAAATTCATTACAAACAATTCAGTTACAAGCTGCTTGGAATGCTGGAGTTCTAAATAAAAATTGTCTGACAAAGCTAGCACCACACAATCATTTGTTGGCTGAGATGTTCTTGTTGCAATTCTAAAAATAAAGTTGTAACTATGCTAACGATGAGCTTATAGGCTGAAGTGGGAGTATTACAGTTATGTACGACAAAGTTGAAAGAGTGCGCTCTAAAATAACAATAAAAGGTACAGTATAGTAAATACATACACCAATAACGTAGTTGTTTATTATCAAGTATTGTATACTGTACATAACTGTATGGGCTATACTTTTACACAGCTGGCAGCACAGCATGTGTGTTTGCATCAGCATCACCACAAACATGTGAGTAATGTGTTGCACTATGATGCAACTAATCCGTAGGAATTTTTCAGCTCCAGTATAATCTTACGTGACCACTGTTCTATATACACTCACCTAAAGGATTATTAGGAACACCATACTAATACGGTGTTTGACCCCCTTTCGCCTTCAGAACTGCC
>JAODJU010000001.1:32132198-32157380 GCA_026776725.1 Gnathonemus echidnorhynchus
AGCCAGTGTCTTGTCTCATGGTTTTAGTTAGCCAGTGTCTTGTCTCATGGTTTTAGTTAGCCAGTGTCTTGTCTCATTGTTTTAGTTAGCCAGTGTCTTGTCTCATGGTTTTGGTTAGCCAGTGTCTTGTCTCATGGTTTTAGTTAGCCAGTGTCTTGTCTCATGGTTTTAGTTAGCCAGTGTCTTGTCTCATGGTTTTGGTTAGCCAGTGTCTTGTTCATTTGTTGTGCAACCATCACCTAGTTTTCACCTTCTTGTGGTAATTTTTGTATTCCAGTCCAATATTCAGACTTCGTACTTATTGATTTCCCCAGTGCTCTGAATTTGAGTCCACGTCTCATGTACCTAGTCCTAGAGCCACCTATCTAGTCAGCAAGCCACTACTTATCCATTTCAAGTGATGTTCTATCCAGTGGTTTCTGGGACCATCCAGATGAAATTCTGGCATTGTGGATGGACAGTTACATTTTAGGTTCTCTGGACTCTTGTGAAGATCAATGAATGTGCTTTAACTGAGTGCTCTGAATCCTTTATGATTTCATTTTAGACAGGAAAAAAAGATTATGTTATTACTCATCATGTAAGACTTTTTATTGTATGCTATGGCATTGTACCTATCACTGCCCGTCTAATTCAAAAGTGCAGCTATTGCACGGCCTGGAGCCAAGAGTCATCTGGTTGTGATTTTTTTTTTTTGGTTTTTGGTTATGTGATTCCTCATATCTTTCATCAGCTCATTAGATGGGTTTTTTCTCCACCAAACGCCATTCTGAATCTGCTTGGATGAATACAGTGTGGCACCATCACTCAGATTCCTTATGTCTGCTCTGATAACTACAATCCTGCAAAACAAGACTTATATAGTTGATGTGAAACAATGTGTTTTCAGTGTATTTTGTTTATACGAAAAAATCTAATTTCATTGTTTTGCTAAAGTGAACAAAAATGATCACAGGAATCTTGAATAGGAACTTTTTCGAATATTCTTTCTCAAAGCAAAATAGGTTCTTCTATGCTACAGCAATGAGGATCTAAATTAGTAATTCCATTTTATTTTAATAAATATCCTTTACATTTTCATTTTTTAAATATTATTGGCTTACTTTAAAAAAAACCCTTGAGGTATATAGCATGTTTTCTGCTCCGCAGGAGGCAATGATTTTCTTCATATCTCTTCATTTTCTACTTTTGCATAAGTCTAAATTTCTTTCTTCAAGGTCAAAGTTCAGCTCACAAACTACACTTTTGCTACTTTTGAATACAGTGAAATGCTTGGAGTAACAAGTCAATTTTAGAAAAAAATACATATAGTACTGTACAAAAGTCTTAGGCAGTCAAAGAAAATTGTGTTTAGATGATCTTCATGTTAGTGTATGACTATGATGTTATGTCTATCAATGTGTGCTAATTTCCTATAGCACATTTGTAAGAATCACTGTGTTATGCAAGTATCAAATGCTAGCAGAATTAGCATTCGCTTGCATAAATTTGCATTACAAATCCATTCTGTTCAGTTGTTCTATAGTAACTTTCTAAGTAAGAGGTTGGAAATTTTCAAGTTCCAAGGTTTCAGGAATGCATTGTGATGTAAGAAACTACTAATAATAAATAATATAAACAAAATATGCTTTTTCCTTCAGATAATCCATGGCCAGAACACAGGTATCTCTGTGCATTTTGACCAATCAGATAGTGGTGATGCAACCAGCTCGGTTTAGTCACACTTTCAGCCCTGCTAGTAAGCAGCGCCATGTCAGCACGGATATGGCTTGGGTATGGCTCAGGTACGGCTCGCATACTTTGCAATGGAAAATCACTAGTCTGCATTATGGGTGGGGTACAGCTTGGTTATTGGTGGCAGTGGAAAAGCACCACAAGTGACCATATCTTTACTGGCTCAAATGTGATTCTGAATCCAATGGTTCAAACATTGTACCTTGAAGGTGGTGCTGTGTACCAGAATGATAATGCATAAACACATACCGAGTGTTTTGATGAACATGAAAGTGAAGTTGACTCAGCCTAGCAAACCTTGTGAAGCGGTGTCCTTTAATATGTTTGGAACATCTGCTTTGAGTTATGCAACAGCAGAAACTGAGGTGTCAATTTATCTGTTGTTTGTTTTTTTTCTTGTTCTGACACCAAAAATCTTTTTTTTTTTACTTCTGTAGCAGAAGTGACAATTATTATACATGCAGTAAACGTAAGCTGCAAACTGTGGGCAAGTGTTAAATGTAGTCTGTCTTTGGTCCACAGATTCGTCATCTTCAGTAGGGACGTGCATCCCTATCAGTGTGGCCAATGCGGTACACAGCTCGATGCATTGCTAATGATCCGATACATTAAAGATACATATGAAGCCAATACTACTGCGATATGACTCATTCCTGTTGTGTTGCTGTACAATTCAACATGATATGATGTGAGGCAAAAGAATATAATATATGCAATTCAATATGGAACAAATAGTTTGATGTTATTTCTTTGGTTCTTCTTGACAGCAAAATCATAAATTAAATTAAATTAAATTAAATAATAAAGTGCCATTTTTACTTCAGATTTTTGTAAACAGTGAAGGCATAAGGCCGCTACTAATAATTTTATATTAATAAATTGGATTTTACCAACGCAAAGATGCCAGAAATGATATATCCCAGCTTCATTCCAAATTTTATCCGGTGCACTTTTTCAGTCAGGGCAATCACATCATGAACTTTTATCCCAGTGCACCAATCCTAATCAATGAATCTTACATTCCCTAATCTCATGTAAGCTAGATAATCCTGACTTTTGATGAGAGTTAAGTCTGCTTGGGCTGCATGACACTTCTACTAAGGGAACAGAGCTATGGAACATCCAGATTTGAGGGATCAGCTGTGCCATTTGGAATCTATGCTGGAGAATCTTTTCTGTTTTCTAAATTTTCTCAGAAGAGCATAAGAAAAGTGTTATTCCATGAATTTTCTCAGAGTAATACTTGTACAGGCCACCCAGTGTAAAGACCTAGTATAATGTGGCTTGCTTAGACTTACAAAACGTACAAAACAAAGAAGAATAAGGCCCCCAAAACATTTTCGAATTTAAGCTACTAAACCTCAGGTACACATTACACTAGTTTTATGACAGAAGCAAATACAAAGTGAGTAAGATTAGTGTGTCTTTTCAGTGATTTTTTTTGTGGTAAGTTCAAAGCCTCATAACTCCAATACTCTGTTGATTAACAGTTTTTTTTTAAGTAAGTCAAAATACTTTCTTCCCACTTAAGTCAAAACTATGCACCCCCCTCCTCCCAAATGCCTTTTTGAGGTTCAGAAATAGTATTTTAAAAAACAAACACTTCTATACTTCTGGGGTACTTATCTCATGAAGGGGACCAAATAATAGGTCATTTTATATACGAGCAATAATAATTTCAATAACCAAAAGTAGTAAAAAAACACATTCTGTGCAATGCACTTTGACCTTGAAAAAAGAACTTGAAAATGTGCTGCTTTTGAGCTTTCCAACGAGATTTACCTGAGCCATGTAAATGCAGTAAAAATCTTGTAAGAAAACACACTGTAGTGTATAAACACAGTGTAGAAAAGGTGCAATAAGTCAAAAACATTGCTGAGTTCTGGAAGGTATGTGTAATTCATGTCAAATTTCATCAAATTAAAAAAATACTTTTCTGTAAATTTATTGAATTAAAATGGAATGATACAGGTTCCATTGGTAATGGAATTTCTAATTAGAATTTTTTTTTTCAATGAATAAAATGATGTCTTACTCTAAAGAAAATACAGTAATAAGTACTGAAATTAAGTTAAAGATTATAAATGTAAGCCAAGTGTTTTTTACACAAAGCCCATGGTAATACCCTAGTGTTTGATCACACTTCATTTACAAATCTTCTTTTACAGTCCTGATGACCAGATAAGTCCAACTGAACTCCATTCCACACCATCTTCTTCTGTACATCACACACACCAAGAGAGACATATGATCATATCAAAATTCTGTGCCTTCATTTTAAAAGCACAGAAATGCCTGCCTAATCACACCCCACTCATTTTCCAATCTTGCATGTGGTTCAGCTTTTCACCCACTCTTCCACTTGAGGTCTGCATGTTAGCACCCAGGCACACCTGTGTCGCATTACACCATACCCGTCACTGCAGGTCCAGCAGATAGCACTATCAGCTGGCAGCCCATTAGGCAGAACATCCCAAGAGACATCATCTGAAATTAGAGAATTTCACTGTAGTGCAATCCAGTTTTTTGCACAATGCCTGCTTGTCCTACTTTTTCTCTTGGCTTAAAGAGCTCCAGAGACACACCGTAGACCACCGTAAATCCATCAGCTACAGCACCGCCATCAGACTGAATACAAACTTGAGTGAGACCCTACAAGAATGGACCATCAGGAAACCAAGCTTTAGAAAAGTCTTCAGTCCCATGGTGCAAAGATTTCACGCTCCCAGCTGCCAGGATGATTTGCACTGTCCCAGGCAGACATGCGGCTACCTTCTGGGAAGCTCTCCCAATGGACTAACCGAACGCAGATGTAACCCCTTGGGATTACACCCACACACACACATATAGAAGGACACACACAGACATGCCCACACATCTGGTCACTCAGACATACACAAACTCACTGACAGCAGGACATACATGGGCACTTTATGCACAATATTTACACATACAGCATGTATAGCAGAGAGACAAATATATCATCTTACCTTTTAGTGTGCTGGCACCTTTTACTTTGCCAAAAAACACTGGATATAATCCTTACGTATATCATCATTTTAGATTAAGATCTAATTTCATAAATAAATTTGTTTTAAATCAGTGTCATATATTTTTCCAATTCTTCCTTACAAACCACTTAAGTCATGCTACAGCAATTTAGATGGGTTAAGGTTTGAAAATTTATTTTGCTTCCTCTATTCAACCACCTTTCCACTGGTTTTCTATTCATCACCTAGCTGTCATCAAACAATGGGAAAGCTAACAAATTTTAAACTTCAATTCATAACCATATGTCACGCTGATATAATTAATTATATACGTATAAGTCTCTCTGCTTAATTTCATTTCCAGTCATTCACTCTTTCCAGGCTTTTAGCACCTCATCTAAGCTTGATATACAATCTGTCTCTAACTCCCTCTCTTGCTACCAACACACATCCAAAACTGCAATATAAAACACATTATTTAATAGATTAAGGCTAATTTTAAAGACATCCCACACGTTCCTGCAGCTGCTTGAACAGAATGTCTCCATTGGCTAGCATTGCCGCACATATGGCACAACATTTCTTTGAGGACCTCTCTGCCTGGAGTGACAGTGTGGAAGGCAGCTCTCTCCTCCTCGCAAAAACATACGGTGAATTTTACAATGTGAGGGAGTTCTTAGCTCCCTGAGTGCAAAGAGACATCTGGAGGTAGTTCCCATGTTAGGTCAAATGCTGTACTAAACATTGGAATGCTCCAAGATAAGGAGGAAAGGAAAAATAATAAAACATTTTTTTTCATAATGAGTGCTAATATTCATTAGAAATGAATTACTTTGACAGACCATTGAACAGAATGATTTACCACTGGACTGCAGATTTTGATCTGTCCAGCAGATACACATCTTCTTTGGTCTTTAAATATGTATATAATATGCAAATATATACAGTAATATACAGGGTTTAAATATAGATGGAGCCCAGCTCCGACTCCTTATGTCCAAAACGTAACTCGAGCGCAGATCGTCTCCTTCAATGATAACCATTATTCTAAATGTCCCATAATTTTGTTAGAGATTCAATTTAGCTTTAATGTTTTCATTAGTGTTCTGGGTTTGCCTTGTAATTTTACTAACAGCATTATTACAAAGTCATGACAACAGTAGCATGCTTTAAAATAGCATGTAGAATTTTTAATTTTCATTCTGACAATGCTTGGATGACACTGGCATTTTGTCTCACGGCCATGCTGGCATGAGCTTATTTGGATGGGGGGATTGTTTTGATATTTCTTCTTAGCTTGGCTAAGATGACATAAATGTTAATAGTGTATATATAGTGATTAATAACAGGACATGTTTTATGTAAAAGTGTATTGTATATTTTTACAAAAAACAATGCAAATTGAAATTACTAGTAATGTACAGGGGTTGGACAATGAAACTGAAACACTAGCGTTTGAGGTTTCATATAGTGTTTGAGGTTTCATGGCTATATATGCAGGGCCTGGTGGCCAGTCTTCACTGATTGCACATTCCAAATGTAAGAGCAGAGTGTGAAGACTGAAATTAGCAGAGCAATAGCACAGCTGTACATAAAATATTGCAATTCACACACATAATAGGAACCGTATCAAAGTTCAAAAGAGGACAGATTGTTGGTGCGTGTCTGACTGGCACATCTGTGATCAGGACAGCAAGTCTTTGTGGTGTATCAAGAGACACGGTATCCGGGGTAACATCGGCATACCACCACAAAGGATGGACCCCTTCCAACAGGAGTAATTGTGGATGCAAGACGAAGTTGTCGGAAAGGGATGTCCTGTCCAGACATTAACCTGGATTATATCCAAAAATCATGAAACCACAGCTGCCCAACTCACTGCAGAATTAAATGCACACCTCAACGCTCCTGTTTCCACCAAAATTGTTTGCCAGGAGCTCCACACGGTCAATTTTCATGGTCAGGCTGCTTATAGCCAAACCTTCAGCCAACACCAAACATCAGTTGCAATGGTGCCAGCAATGCAAATCTTGGTCTGTAGACAATGTGAAACAGGTATTGTTCTCCAATGAGTCCACCTTCACTGTCTTTCTCACATCTGAGAGATTTACAGTGTGGAGAAGCCCCAAAGAGGTTTACCACCCAGACTGTTGCATACCTTGAGTGCAGCAGAGGGGGGGGTCAGTGATGATTTGGTTTGCAATATCATGGCATTCCCTAGACCCACTACTTGTCCTGGCGCATCACTGCCAAGGACTGTCAAACCATTCTGGAGGACCATGTTCACCCAAAGGTTCAAACATTGTACCCTGAAGGTGGCGCTGTGTACCAGAATGATAATACACTAATACAAACTGCAAGTCTGGTGACAGAGTGTTTTGATGAACATGAAAGTGAAGTTGAACTCCCTGCCCTGCACAGTCACCAGCTCTGAATATCATCGAGCCAGTTTGGGGTTTTTTTTTTTTTGGAAGAGCGAGTCAAGAAAAGGTTTCCTCCACCAGCATCACGCAGTGACCTGGCCACTGTTCTGCAACAGGAATGATTCAAAATCCCTCTGGCTACTGTGCAGGACTTGTATCTGTCATTCCCAAGACAAATTGATGCTGTATTGGCCACAAAAGGAGGCCCTACACCATACTAATAAATTATTGTGGTCTAAAACTGGGTATTTCAGTTTCATTTTCCAACTCCTGTATATGAGAGATAATATTCTAGGAGGTTTTCTTTTTTTAACTAATTGTTTATTGATCATAAACAGTCAGCACAAAATAATCATGACGCCTTAATTTGTATTTTGACTTATTTTGCTTACCGTACTGCTGCCAAAACGTCCCTTACTAGCTAGACTCAGCTAGAGATAAGACGTGTTTAAAAAGCAATATGTGAATAACTTGATATTTTTATGCATTTTCCCTGTGACATTACGAATAAATAAGCAATGATATTAGCAGCAGTGCTGGGCGGTGTGGTGGCATAGTGGTTAGCACTCACACCTGTGGTACCAGCGTTCATGTTTCCTCCCTGACTGTGTGTAAGTTTGTCTGCTAGAGAGAGGGACAGGAGTGTAGGGGCTGCTGGTTCAGACATGATGAGCGGCTTAATCCCAGTAATTGAGTGCAAGGAACTTTGGGAAAGTTAAGTTAGTGTTTCCTTATTTTGAGTTATTTTTGTGTATTTATTCTTTTTCATTTTCTTTAATTATATTTAATTGTTTGGGGCCATTGGGACTTGGGTGGGGGATTTAATGGACAATAAAGCACATACATCCTATCCTGTCTTGTGAGGCCCTCAAGTTTGTCCATCAGCCCATGGGCCAGCATGCAACAGTACCTTAGCTACTCATGCTTGTTAAAAATGCAAGCCAAACAGCTCATCACATAGTCCGATAACGAGTCCAAACACTAACAAACCTTGTTTAAAATCACCAAATTTTAGGCTTACCTTCCTGGAGTCATAGTAAACCATAATTTAAAAAATAATATTAGCTAATATTAGCTTTCCCCTCAAAGTTCAGGAACATAGTTCTGGTTCTTGGGCTCCTGGCTACTTTAATGTATTCAGATTCAGAATACTTTATTAATCCCTGATGAAATTATGTGGTTACAGTTAATGTGTTGCTTTCCCACCACAGGAACTGTAACCACTGAGCTAAATATGCATGGGAGACGCAAAGAGCTCGTAGGTTAAACTTCACATGTGATTTCTAACAAAACTACACCACCACCTCAAAAATGGAAGATGAACAAGTAGTTTTGTTAGTTATTTGTTAGTTATTGAGGAGGATCGATTGCAATCAAAATGGAATATAGCCTTTTATTTATATGACCCGTGACATGTTTATAATTCATTAAACCTGGCCAGCTGGGAGGTGTTGCACAAAGCAGGGTTTCACAGTTAGCTAAGTGTACTTAAGCTAGATGTTATGATTGTTCGATAAGAGTTTAAGTAAGGATCATTCCTATTGGAAAGTCATGACTTCTAGCTTAAGTAAACCTAGCTAACTCAGATATCTTGCTTGGTGGAACAGCCCCAGATTTATCATTCATTTTCCACAAAATAAAAAAATGACGTGATGTTTTTCCACTAATAAGCACTGGCAAGTTTCACTGCAGGCACTGGTGATAGACAAAAGTGTATATCGGTTATCAGTCGAATTTTCTGCTGCAGAAATACGGAAATGCAAGCAAAAACATATTCATTAATGCATTAAATGTAATTGATATACAAAAATAATTCCATCTGCTAAATTTAAGCTCCATTACTTTTATCTCTGTTCCCAGCATTTCCAAGTAACTTCCAAGTTAGGGCCAGTGCTTGTGGTCAACCAATCAGCAAGTTTATCACTATAAACCCCACCCAGTAGTCAAATGAAAAGTACCTGCTAGGAGTAGGGACTAAAAAAGGCTTCCAGAACTGCCTCTGAGGAATTTCAAGTATCTACAGTGGAAATGCGACAAAAGGTCCTGGTTCTTAAAAAAGGGTCCTGTGGTGAGAAAGTGCCCAATAATAACAGATTTATTACAATAAAAGCAGCTATTCGATTGGGTGTAGCTATGCAAAAAAGCCCACCCATGCCAGCACTCATTATAAATAAAGTTTCTTGGTGTGCTATAATTCACTTAAATTAGTTATACACAGTCATAAACACCATGCAACACTGTTTTGTTCCCAAATCAAAGCTTACTACGAGCAATTCAGTTACAGCTGCTGTTGGCACAAATAACCAAGCTTCAGGACCAGCACCTTTGGCTAATGTGAGCAATTCGAACAATAATGTTACACCTTCTCTGCCCATTTTGCACCAGCACAGTGCAGGTAGCTGAGTAATTTCCACATTTGTTTGCAAAGCCAGTTTGTTTATGGTTTGGTAATTAACTTTTAATGTTTTTTTTTCTCCATTACATTACAGTTCATGTTACATGTTCCTCTCTTATGTTCTTATCAACTCATGAGTTTGAGCTCCAAATTTGCCTTTATTATGCCAGTATATCAATAGATAAACGTTTAAGTTAAATTTTATGTTTGATCAGCAGACACTTCTATCCAAGGCACCTTACAGAAGTCACATAATCATAATCAGAGAGATGACTATGGGAGCATAATGTAGAGTTCACCAATAGTTCAAACACAGAATATGAAAATGTCCATGTGCCCCCTATTTCTCTGGCTACGAGTTGGTACTGCACTGTACACTGTCTATTGTGTGAAAAGCTGCCCACCCAAAATTTCTAATTGCCCCCCTAACCTGAGCAGTCTAGATCAGGCCATGAATGGATGGATGGATGGATGGATGGATGGATGGATGGATGGATGAATGGATGGATGGATGGATGGATGGATGGATGGATAGGTTTCAGAAGAGTTTTTATATCATTATCCCTAGGCTTGTTTGCAAAATCTTAATACCAAAAATACCACCGTGTAGGAGACACAGGCAATCACCCAGGGCACCTTTTGATTAGAGGACACAAAAGACACAAAAAATGAAGAAATAAGAAGAAATACCTCTGGCTGCGCTCCATGACATTATTATTTACACTAGTTTTAAAATTTCACTGTTGTGAAATAGATGCTACCTAGTAGGGCTGCACGATACCACAACATGGCTATAGGGTGCATGTGCAATAATCACCAGGGCTTTAGATGATGGCCATAAACATTTGTCTGGACACTGGCTTTTTGTACTATATGGACATTAACTTATGCCCACAATTTGGTCAGCAGAGGTGCATTTCCCATACAACATCATTTAACTTGCATCTGAAGTATGACTGTTTCCCCAAACATCAAAGTTTGTTAGTACTACAGTAGTTTGGACCATGCTGGTTTGAACCTGTGTAGGTTGAACTACAGTGGCCCCAGAAGTCTGACTTTCACAGCGGGCAGTGTGCAAAAACTAACAAACTTTGTAATATTATTCCAAATATGACAGTTGTAACCATATTACATTAATTTATTATTTTAGTCATATAATGACAATGATAATATTAGCAGTAGCATCATAATAATATATGCTGTTAGTAGAGGAAAAAAATAGAATTATTAGCTATTACAATGCATTTAGTGAAAGACTTTATTTGCAATTATGTTCATGTTATTTTAATCATACTATAAAAACATACAAATTCCTGATCCATCAGTGATGTAGTGTATTAGTGGCTCAGTGCGATTAACAGGTGTGCATAACACCCTACCATTGCATATGAAATATCTTGTCTGCACAGCCAACAGTGATGTGTTATTTATTTTTATTTTTTATGTTTTTCATAATGCGACAAAAGCTCTGAGTGACTAAGAATTGATTCATTATTTTTAGCCATCAATTTACCCATGTTTTATTTGCTTTCCTTGTATTTTTCCATTTAATAATTATATGTGCATATAAGCACTGAAGAACAAATTGTTTCAGCATCGTCATCATGCGCATGCATAATAATCATATTGCATTTGTCAGCACTGCTTCGTGTCTGTTGACACATCTTGTGGCAACACCACCAACTTACTTGACAAACTGTATTGTTACACATCAGGGAGGAGATAGGAGGGTCAGGTGGACTTGATGGGCAGGATGTGACAGTACCCCCCCCCCTCCCATGGAAGATGAACAGGGCAGGGCATGGCAGAACTGATATAGTTCATAGGACAGACACCAAACAAGACTAGAGGAGCAGAGCCACAGGACAGGACAGGACACATGGCACAACTCAGGAGATGGAACAGGCAGGGACCAGGGGCTAAAGGGACAGCAGGAGAAGGGTCATGTCGGGACAGATACCGGACATGACTAGGAACACTAGACCAACACTGATCAGTGCCAAACAGAAAAGACTGACCAAATACAGGAGTGAACCAAGCACCAGGGACTACAGACCAGGGACCGGCGGGACAAAGGCCAGACATTAACGGGGACCAGGGAACAGGGAAGACAAGGACAGAGACAATGGGCAGGAAGAAAGAAGGACAGAGACTGAACATTCCACACTAGAACAGAGGAGAGAAGAAGGGGAGCACAGTGAACAGGAACAGATCAGAACTAGGTGGCACACAGACACAGAGCCAGGGTAGACAGGACAAAAAAACACCATTTAGGGTGGAGAGGAAGGAGGACAGAAAAGGTGCAGACTGAGGCAAAGCAAAGGCACAAAAGAGCACTGGGACAGGACGTTAGGTGGGACCGGAGGTTGAGGGGCACGTCCAGGGAGCCCTCAGGGCCGAGGATAGCCAGATGAAGGCTGAGAGGTGGTAGATGCTGGTGAAGTGGGCACTGACGGGACAGCAGGGCAAGAGGGCCCTGATGGGACAGCAGGGACAGAGGAGGAGTGTGCTGTGGGTCCTGTCCCTTTGGCCCTCACAGGAGATTGACCCAGATAGGCAGCATCGGGTGGACGGGGTCCTGGGTGGCTGGCGGTGACTTTGTATCCCCGCCTCCATGGAGATGGAGATTCGGCCAACCCAGCCTCCATGCTTGTGCCGACACAGGCGGGTGCCCTGGGACCCGGAGCCAGGTCGAGGAGGGGGCCCCTGGAGTGGGACTCAGGGTTAAAGCTAGAAGGTCCCACTCCAAGTCCTCAGGTGGGACATCAGAGGAGTCAGGAGCCGGCCAGCCAGCAACTGGAGAGTTAGGAGCAGACAACCTCCAGTGTGCCCGATAGAGGAAGCACCCACCTCATGCTTGGAGTAATAGAGTTACTTTTGTTATTAATGTTTTAAAGAACAGAATGCATATTTATATAGTGAGCACCGTATAGATTTTTTTGGTGTATACAATCATAACCATTCATTCATTCATTCATTGTACAAGCAAAAAGTATGACAAGTAACCACTTAATACACATCAAAATGTCAAAATAGCACCAAAATATTGGTTTAGAGAAGGTTAGAAGATAGCACCCCAATATTGTTCCTCGATTGACATAAACGGACTGAAAACTTCCAAAAATCCAAGTAAACTATTTTTTTTATGAATTTATTGTATTTCTTTTTATCTTTTCATTGAGATACTCAGCTTCATTCCTTCATTGTTTCAGCACATAAATGGGTCTTTCATTATTTTTAGCCCTTTATATTAAGTTTACATATATCTGCTAACTACGTAGCAGGCACATGTATCAAGTTTAGCAACATATTAATTCACCTCCATGTATTCACTCACCTCCAGGAGCAGATAACAACAATCCATTGCACCAAATTTAGCAAAATGAGAAGCAAAAGTTAAAGACTTTTTTTGTAAACCTTGCCAGCATGGAAACCAATTAGCTCTACAGTATATTATGGCAAAGATTACTGATGTCATAGATCCTCCTATTTTATTTTATAATAATAAAAAATGGGTGGGGACAGGTTTGGTTACTATCTGGCTCCACCCTGCAGAATTTTTTAATGCATTCCATTAGTGTAAAAGATGAGGCATTCAGTTCCACAAATCCTGCGATGACACCCGTTGAGGTCATCCATGCATTGACATCCAGCTCTCAAAGCAGCTGTTTGCACTGGCTCATTTTGCCCACAAACATCTGCAGCTCATCTTGCCCGTTTGAAGGAAATATATGATTTCATTCATCCGTTCTCCCTTTTCTGCACATCAACAGCTTCTGCTGCTTGTTTTGTTCAAGGCCCATCTGCTTTGTATAAGACTGGAACTATTTTTGAATATAAAGGCTGTAAAGGAATTCAACGCTAATAATATTTTGGGCTTTGTACACTATGAAAGACAACAAACACTTTTCATGATAAAATGAATTACTTAATTAATAAATTATTTCCATAAATTAAATATGTCAGATATGTTTTTAAGACACTAACTGAAACCTTCTTGTAGCTATTTATGGAACAATACCTCTGGGATCAAAACTTTCATGTGAATCCATTATTACTGTCCTCATAAAGTCAATGTTTCTTTTATATGTAATGCCAAACTGTTTATTTTCTTGATATTTTGTACCAGGTTTTATCATTAATTAATAGAACAATATCTTAGGGATTTTGAAATTTTGTTTTGAAAACTAATGGCATGCTGTCTGGGTTGTATGTTGAACACACAACTTCAGGGTTATATGTAGAATATTGAAAATAGCTTGCAATTTTGATATGCTAAAATTAAATTTCATATTTGGCTCCAGTGGCAAATGGCATTCAAGCTTGGTTCAGGTGGCTTTTAGTTGCCACACCTGTTTAGGAGTGACAGGCAATTGGAACATTTCTGCATAGTGCCTTGTAGAAGTGTGGCACATTTGCACAGCATTTAGACAATATTTCTAGAATCCACCAAACAGGACTCACCACCCTGACACTTACAGACTTTGCTGCGAGGCCCTTTTCTTCAGAGCATGTCTACACAGATCAGATAACATTCCACAGACCACACAGCTTGCAGTCCCAGTTAAAGCAGTTATCCACGGTCTTGCATGATACGCTATTCAAGAAATGCCTTACAGGGGTAACTTGGGCCACTTCATATTGGATGAAGCCTGACCATGTGGTTACAACACGTTTTAAACGATAAGTTCCTTAAACAGAATGCTGAGCCTCCCTCATTGAACGCTAATCATATTCAATGCAGAAGCCCAGAATTTAATTTTCACAATTGAAAACTAATTACTGAACTTTCAATTTTTTATATAAACATTAATACAATGGTCTTTAACATTTATAGAACAATCACTTTCTTATTTGTGAAAAATGACTACCATAAACAAAACAGCGTGTGGTGTTTTCAAGATGCCAAATTAAATGTGATGCACACCAAAACTCAATTTTTAATGCATGTCTTCTACGGTAATACTCTGCTATATTTTAGAATGAATGACAACATCCTTGTGTTTCAAATGAAGGCAGATGTAAGTAACAATTATATATACTTGTATGTAAAATTTCACTTAATGCTAACAGGAACATACACATATTTTGTAATACCAGAGCTGACGTGTTTCATGGGGAAATGCAGCACCGGTACTCACCAGTATGCAGTGAAGTGGACTGGTACTCACCAGTATGCAGTACCAGCACCTCTTTCTTTTTCTCTTCAGAGTACTGGCACCTCTCAATATCTGCTGCCACTGAATAACAAGCGGAGTCCCAAGTACCTGTTTTCCCCCATTTCAAGCACTGAGGAAGTCAGTAGGTTTGCCATGGCCACACAAGAAGTAAACATTAGGAGATCGGCTAGACCAGTTTCATGAGTTTCTTAAAATACAATTTCCCTGTACTTGACTCTAGGCCTTTAATTAAACTTTGCCACACTTCTAAGCCATATTTTAGCTATTTTTTTCCATTGGAGAAAGGCTTTGTGGAGTACTGCTCATTTGTCTAGTATTAGTTTAGTATATATTTCCAGTATATATTAATGTTATTTTGGGGTTCTTTAACTACTCATAGAGGAAGAATGACGCTAAGAATGACATTAAATCATTGTTATAACACTTTATATGGACGGTTGCAGTTCTGCGTGATGATGGGAAACATACATATGTATGTGCAAGGAGACACAACATGAATACATACACACACAGAGACACACAATATGCACACCTGCACACAAAAATGTGGCCATACAGTGACAAATATGTACACAAAGAACATCACACTCTAAATGCACAGCGTTTGTTTACAATACAATCTCCCCAACAACAGAACTTCTTTAACATAGCTATCTATAAATCTATAAAAAGTAAATCTATACAATTTAAGAGAAATATAGACTTGTATATTGTGTGTGTTGTAACAAAGGAGTAAAAAATTGTGATAAGTAACTTTTATAAATCTTTCATATTTATGAACAAGTTAACACTTAAACCTTTGTGCAATCTCACAAAAATAATAATGATTCATACAGTTTGTATTTATTTTTTTATATATACATTATTGGTATTTTATATTTCAAATTTGGCATTATTGGACGTTTGGTTATGAATTCATTCATCTAATCATACTAAATAATTTCATATAATATACAATAATATAATTTGAAGGAAAAAATACTGGGAATTGCAATTTGTTTTAAATGCATTAATAATAAAAAAAGAATGTGTAAGAGGAAATGTTTCTGCAGTTATACTGTAACTCATTACAGCAAAACAACAAATATCTTAACCACTATTCAAATATTTACCAAGTAATTACCAAGTTCATCACATTTCCACACAAGTAGTTAATTTCACCCTCATCTTCAAAAACCAAAGACAAAAAGACCTCATAATTCAAGTAACAGCTGCAAAGCTGTATTACAATGTCCTGTACTTAGCTGAGGTCTAGTCACAGGACAGTGATCTAAAAAGAATAGCAAAGTGATTGTTTGGCCACCTGCCATGTATTGATGTGTCTATGTATATGTGTGTGTGATCAAACGTTGCCCACAATGTAATAAAAATCTGTTATTTTGACATTGTGGGGAACATTTTCCAAGTCCCCACAAGGATCTGTGAATCCAATCAAAAAATTAAAAATGCCAAAAGTCTCGTATTTTGTTTGGTTACTTATGGTTAAGGTTAGGGCTGGGTAGGGCTTAAGGTCTTCATGTTGGTATTAGAGTTTTCCCCATAGAAATGAATGGAGAGTTCCCACAAAAATATAATTACAAACCTGTGTGTGTGTGTGTGTGTGTGCGCGCGCGCGCATGGTAAAAGAATAGGAACAAGGCAATATCATGGATTGGCAGGGGGGCTCTTTACAATAGTGTAGTTGTGGGGGGTTGAAATTGGATAACCTAAACGACCAAACCTCTTTACACCATGTATTCTAACAGGATTAAAAACACTTAGCTGTCTTTTTAGCATACTTTGGTCGTATTCAGGGTTACTTACTGCGTCTGACATGCTTTGATCATCCTTGCATGAGTGTTTTTGGTGTCACCAAGACAGTGGATTCAACAATATATGTAGAATGTTTTTCTCTGTTACGTTCCTCCGGAAATGCTTTTACTCTTTAAGGATCCCTTCTTTTTAAATGTCCATAAAAGTAAACTCACATATAAAATAAAGAAGTGAGTTTATTTCATTAATGATGTGAGAGTCTTGTGGCTAGATGTTCACTAAACAAGGTCCAACATCCAATGGCCTGAAATCTAAAATGGAATAATTCCAAGCATGTCTTTTCTTACAGTTCTCATTTCCATACAAATTAAAGCAATGCTCTAGCTGTCAGTTTCTGCCTATAAGCATGTACATTCACTTCTTCTTTTTTTTATAAATATATACTTTACAACTACTAAACAACTAAGTGGATAATGTGAACTGTACGTGCCTTTATTAATTACTGGATTGTCCTTCTATGTCCCAGTGTAAAGAACAAAGGTTATTTGGTGTAGATTTTTCACTTATAATATATTTTATTTCCTTTGAGATTGACTTCTTACCCTTGCTCTCTTTTCTCACAGTTTTTTTTTCAGGTACTCTGGCTTTCTCTTGAATATATAAAATCTTGTGTCTCTAAATAGCCCACAGGTTCACCTAGATTGTACCACTGCCTCCAGAAACACTTCAGTGGTAGAGTTTGTTCAGAGAAGCTTTTCTCCACACCACCATTCCAACAAGTTTTCGCATTTGTGACCTCCCTGTACCTTCTTTTGTGACCTCCTTTAACAAGTTTGGCGATACTCCTCTGACCCCTCATTAGTAATATGTTTTCATCCGTAGTATTGCCATCGAATGGAAATTTTTGGTTTGTTACACTGATCTTTATAATTCTCTTTAAACTATAGAAACTGTACTGCATGAAAATCCCAGAAGGGTGGCTTTTTCTGACCTTAGAACCATCATGCACATGTGGTGGCAAATCATTTCTTACATGATTTTATCATATTGTGGGAAAATCTGGTCCCCACGATGTAATAATTTTAAACACACACACACACACACACACACACACACGTGGGTGTGTTTGTTATTAGTGATGTGCAAGCTACCATCAATAATTCTGTATTTGAGCAGGGGCCATGCGGAAGTACATCCTTCTGGACAGTGCTTTGAGTTTCTTCATTAATTCAAGATTAATCTCTAAAGACTTTTTGAATCTGCTGTTATCGTTACTGTTGAATACTCAAAGTTAAATAATAATAATTGTTATTATAAAAATGGCAATTTTTACAATTAATTTTGAATCACTGTCCCAAAATTAAAGGAAAGGGGTTTTATTAAGATTAATTATTTATGTACGTTTTATGTTTATTAAAGTATTTAACTGAGTGCCAGAACACTAAGCAGTTTGGGTAACAATGGAAAATAATTAAAATCAAACCAAGGAGCAGCCCGCAGGCATGCAGCGGTTATAGTCACCCCTTGAGATGTGTACATTTAATTAAAATTAAGCTAATTTATTTCAAACTTTCTTTTCCTTGAAAACAACTAACAATTTGACTGTAACACACTTTCTGCATTTGGGTTCAGGCACTTTCATTCCATTAACCCTTCATTCCTCAACCCCAAATGACAACAAAATTACTTCTAGGTGTGACTTTTATCATTTTACTTAGAAGTAAGTTTATCATCCAATAAATAAATATTTGAATAATGTAATTAATTTTTAATTGAAAGTTGTTATGGCCATGGCAGAGAGAAACAGATATCGATTAAAGAAAAGCAAAAAAAAAACTAAACAAGTTTGTATGACATGACACCAAAGTACAAATAAGATGGCATAAATATTAAATAATATAAATAAAAGAAAATGTTACCTTGGAAGGCACAATTAAATGTCTGCTTTTTTTTCCAAATCCATTTTCAATACCCACTTGCAGACAGATTAGATAGATAGATAGATAGATAGATAGATAGATAGATAGAGAGATAGATAGATAGATAGATAGATAGATAGATAGATAGATAGATAGATGATAGAATTTGCTGAATTTTCTTATTGTCCCACAGAAAAATTTTCAAGGAAAACTACAGTGAACCGACTGACAAACTGGAGTTTTTGAATATTTTTGCTATGGTATAGTTCCTACACTGATTTGTATATTAAGAATACAGAAAGCCATTACTACAGTTAAAATAAATACTGCTTATCAAGTACAGTATCAGACAAAGCAGGACACAGCCCTTCTGCAAGTCAAATCTATATCATATTCTGTCTGGGTATACTTGGTTTTTTATTACAAAAATGGTTACACTTACTAATTTACAATGTATGAATACTATTTGTTTTGTGCGACACCTGTATCAACACTATTTGAAACGACAGCTACTTCTGGAGTTTATAGGCCTACAGATTATTACAACACGTTGCTCAGTTTAGCAATACGCACGCAAATCACTGTTAACATTCGTTACATGTAACTATGTAATTGCAAAAGCACAAACATATAATGCATAATTATATGATACACTGCTTACAAAAAAGTATTATAATTTTGTTTGTGCACTGACTATACTTCAAAGATACCATTTAAATACATTTACAGTAGAGAGAACAATTTTAAAAATTAAATTACATAATTTAAATAATATAACCTACAACTCAACATTTTCAATTAATAATTCCAATAAACAATAAAATAATAAACGCAATTAATAATTTCAGTTAATATTAAAATTGATTATCTGATCCGGAACTTTTGGATCTCGTAAATATCGTAATTTGTGTAGGCCTGTTATTTCCTTAATTATGCTGCAATCTTCTTCGAATAACTTTTAAAGTGAAACTTAAAATTCTCTTAGAAACATTTTACAATATAATGTTCAAGCATATTTTGAAAATACTTTGTATAAACTTGCTCAGAAGTACTCATATGACCGTGTTTTGTCAGTCTATGATAAGAAATGAAGCTGTCCACTTCCAAATTTTACGTGTTTACGTGCTGCTTCTTTAGTTCAACAAGTAGATTATTACTCTAACAACGCAAAGAGCGTGGGTTCAAATCCCAGGAAACGCACGTAATTGCGATCCTTCCGAATACTTTAAGTCGCTTTGTATAAAAGCTCCAGATAAATTAGTTAAATGTACACATTTTAAAACTGTACAATGCTTCTTCGAAGAAACATAACATAGTTGAAATATGGCCGACGCTATAATTAAATATTTTTGTTTTCCTAAAATCAAAGTTGTCACGAAAACAATATATCTATATTCTTCTATGCTTTCAAGGCAATTCTCCACCAGGCACAGTGGTTAAATTGATGAACGTGATTGTTAAGGTCAAGAGACGTATATATAAACTGTCTGTATAACGTCTGTCAAATGCATTTGTTTGCTTGGTATAAGCGTTAATGAATAAACTTTACATATACAAGCCAATATAGAGAACAACATCATTTCTTTGATTGTTCGACCTGACCTTTAACACCGAGTTTTTACCCGTTTAAACCTGTTTTGAGAACGGAAAAGTGACACACAATAAGGTCCTACCAGACCAGAGGTCATTAGTGTAATTATTATAATAAAGGTTACCTCATGGGCTAACCACGATACGTCACAACTGTATATCAATGTAAGGATTCAACAAGCCAATAAAGGCAATGGTATCTGTTCGTCTTGGCATTAGCCGAATGATACAATAATTTTATATATAATATATTGTAAGCAAATGTTGATACAGTCACTGTGATAATACTGTAGAAATCGTTTTTCTTCATTTAGAAGAAAATATTTTGGTAACTTTTACAAGCTATTGAACATCTTATTTATTAAATAAATAATTGTTGTTGCTACCCACTATGGAAAAATACGGCGCTATTAGTAATAATAACAGCTACCAGTTGTAATGCCATCCAAGAAATGTAAAACTATACCTAATTTTATGAAATAAATTAACAATTATAAAATAATTTTCTACTCTCATACAATAAATACAGCAGTAAAACATTATGTACATCGCTTAAACCACCACAAGCATGTGGTGATTTCGTAGACATCAACGGTAGGCTATTTTTTAAACGGTTAAACTGAAGAAGGAATAAGAAAATACATTTTCTTTTGACGCAGGATAACAAAAAACACGATGAAAAGTATCATTAATTGAAGGAATAAACTGATATGGTGGATAGACATTAATTAGACTATAAACCAGTATGTGGTATATGGTCATTAATTACTTTGCTTAATCGTAACGTTTTTTTGTACTAAGAATTATAAAATATTTGAAGTATACTTTTCATTTAGCATTTCAAGTATCACAATAAAATGTTGCATTTAAAAGTTTGTAAACGTCACTTTACATATATAGCATTTTCAAAACTGTTATAGAATTAACCATCAAAAGACTATTAATATCTCAGAGATCTAAAGTAACATTTGTTGAAAATTGCATTGCATTTACTCGATCCACACGCGACGATCATTTGATAGAAATCAACCGTGCGGGACAAAATGTAGCTAAAATAAACATCTAATAACCTATAAAGTGTAGAAAACGTTCATGGTTCCTATAACGCGTTGAATGGACTCTGTATCTGGATTTCTCAATAATCAACCTTCTCCGTAAAAAAACAAAACGTTACATTTTATGTAGATATCTCTTATCCTACATTCATTAGAGATAATGGTAAACATATTCAAAACCAATGTGGAAGCTTGGTAGGCCTATCTGAGAGGTCAATACTGTTTCGTGGCGTGTTTCACATTAAAACATTAAAAGTTATATATTTGAACTTCTATATCGAAAAACAATTAAGTCTTACTTTCTCAAATTATGATATACGTGAGTATTAAATATCAGGTAATTTTTCGTTATAAGTAATGAATAATGAACGTCAAAATGGTATTCAACCAAAGGCAAGAGATTAATAGAAAGCCCATTCAACACTTTTATTTCAGACTACATCGTTTCTAAACATATTAAAATCTTTGGCTTGAAGCGACGGTTCGAAGACGCATTTTGTAGAATTCTGAATTTAAATGAAAGTCGAAGAGACAGAAATCACAAAAATCGTATTGGTCAGACACTTACGGAAACAATAACCAACAATATCGTAAATCAAACCATGATTTAAAGAAAAAACCTTTGCAAGGAGGCCATCCAGACGTGTGTGTCACATCCAGACACCCCTTACCTGAAATTAAATATATACAACGTCTTAGTGTTTCGTTCATATATATGTATGCGTGTGTGTGTGTGTGTGTATATATATATATATATATGGTCTTGATTTATACAGTTTATAGCACCATATCTTTTCTCCATATATATATATATATATATATGGTGTGTGTCTGTGTGTGTGTGTCTGTGTGTGTGTGTGTGTGTGTTTGACTTCGACAGAAAATGGAGGAGGTTCATTCGCTTTCAGCATTGTCTTCCTGAACGGTGGTAGTGGAATGGTTATACAGTCCCTGTGCCATCAGTTGAAGAGCTAGACCGTTCTTATAACCGCTGGCTTTCTTAATTTTCGCTCGCTTATTCTGAAACCAAATTTTGATTTGTGACTCGTTAAGGTTCAGTTCCTGGGCCAGTGACTGTCTCCTTTGCTCCGTGATGTAGCGATTGGCCTGAAACTCAGATTTAAGTCTTTGCAGCTGTTCGGCTGTAAATGCTGTTCTGGGTCGCTTGTCTTCTTTTTCATTTTTCTTCTTTTTCAATTTTCGTGTCCTTGGACCTAGTGTAGAAACAATAATAAAACGGATACATAAATATTAGCAAGCCCTGTTGATACACACTCCACGTCTTTCTGGCCAGAACTTGAACTCAACTAATCCGTGATACGATACCATCCTGTTAAAAATCGCAGTCATTTGTGTTTCGCTTATTATTACGGAGTCCTATATACAATTGTACTTCGACAGCAGAAAGTTCATTGAAACCCTACCGGTTAAATTTCATGTTTTTTGTCATTACTGATTTATTAGCAAATAAGCAGCTGCACAATTGCAGAATTCAATTTCAGGACTGCTAAATAACTACCCTTAATAAAGATAACGCTAGCCTAAATAACATAGGCCTGCCTACTCTTTTTGATATAATTTCAGTCTTCATTAAATGTTGGGCAGGGATATTCAGTATTTTGCAATAGAATTCCTCTGAGAAGTTAAACCTGGTGAGCAGCGCAACAATCCGCAGTAGAGAGGAAGTCATTGCGACAGTACGCTGGTACTAAACCTTTTAAAATCTGTTTTCATGTTCAAAACTATTATACTGTATTCGAACGAAGCTTTGCGTAATATTGCGCATTAATGCAAAACGAATACTTGATATGTATTCTTGCTACTATGTTATTCCTATACAGTTTTCATTTACCAATTCAACATAACAATTTGGTTAATTTGTTTATTAATTCCCACGTTTACTGTAAAGACCTTATCAGGCTTAATTCTAAATTTTTTGAAGTCGTATAATATATGTTACATTTTCAAGACTAATGCACCATGAAGCCCACAAGAGAAAGATATATGAACAATTACGTGCGTTAAGCACTTAGCACAGGTATTTTCCTCCATCAATATTAAATACTCTACGTTTTGTATTTTAGTCCTTATTATGACTGTACATGCAGAAACTACATCGAAGTTACGGAGAACCACAATATACTGATACGCAGGCGACTTCATTTGTTTTTATAGTTCTTTTTAAATTTCAATAAACGTGCAGGTCCCTATACCAGAATTTTATAAATAGTCAATCTTTACAAATACCAGTATTTTATCGAGAGTGTTATTTGGAGAAAAATACAAAAGAAATCTGTTTGTAAATAATAATAATAATAATAATAATAATAATAATAATAATACAGTAAACGCAAGTCCAGGTATATATCTCCAGACCAGTTAATCAAGCGGTATATTTTTTCTCTGACTTTTCTAGAACCAGCGTTGGCAAGTTACTGACATCCTTGGAAACACCCTGCAAATTAATTTCACAAATGCCGTCTACAAAAAAATGATAAGAATACAGCGCATAGATAAAACCCAAAAATAGCGTAATCACTGTGTCTCGTTTTAATCAAAACTTACAAAACAAAGTACTTCCAGCTGTTATTATACCTGACAAAGCTAAGTGACATAGTTTGCGTCTATACAAAATACCATCTGTACTGTCACATTCCGATTGAGTTTAATCTATTACGCTGTATGTTCCTTTTGTTGATTTGAATTTTATCTGAATCATTAGGTCAATAATAATTCATAACACAAAATGATGTTAGGAAAACCACAGTATATCATGAGACATTTTTACTATTTTGCTTTTACTTTTTACTGTTGCTTGTAAATTGCGAAACATATGTTACACTGTGGGGTTGTTTATTTTTATTGATAAGCCTATTTTTGTAGGAAAATATACCAAATCGTCGAGGGGTATACACAATTTAAATTTTTTATTTTGCAATATTAATATAAATTTATGCCGTAAGGATAGATAGATAGATAGATAGATAGATAGATAGATAGATAGATAGATAGATAGATAGATATGTGGCAATCCACGGACTAGAGACAACATGTAAACAGAAATTAGACTTAATATTGGTTGCTCTATGACGAATTCACAATTTAGTGCTCATCTACTAAAAACCGTATTTTTAAGAAACTACTGCCTTACCAGATGATGGTCTGTCTGAATATCTTGTGCAATAAACCCAAGCAGGCCATAACAGAGGTTGAGATTCTTTCGTGGCAGCGGTTCCTCCATTAGTCGTGTTCACAACCATTATCGACGTGGTGTTCTCTCCATACTTTGTCGTATTAGATCCATTTCCTTCCCCTTGCTTTGAACTCTGTTTGAATAACTGCAAGGACGAAGACGACGAAGTGCTGTCACTGCTACAGTTTGAATCCTGGCATAGTGTGTTTGGATGCGATGGCCTTATTATCAAAGCGTTGATGTTTTCTCTAGTCGACGTTTGCGCCCGTTCACTGTTACTAACCTCTTTCTTGCAACCGAAATCTGGCCGCAGAATGTTATCAATAAAGAAATTTGTACTTCTCTGGGCTTGCTGTGCCACTTGCTGAGGGAGTATGAGCGGAGATGGTAAATTCGGTGACAGGGAAATGCTCTCCCGTTCGCTCGAATCTCGGCTGTTCTGATCCTTTTGCTCTTCCATAACTGGAACCAATTTAGCAGGAGCGTCTTCACTCCACTGTTCCGCTTGGTAGTTGATATTTGTATCCAATTAAAAAGGAAAAGCTGTGTGTTAGGTCTTATAATCGCCTTTGCATAAAATATTTTGTTTACTTAATTGTCGGCATGTTGCGGGGGTGGTGTCACAAATGTCATAATCTGCTCGTTTGACAAGACTGACAACACATAGCTTACTGTTTGTAACTCCCAGCCTTTCTCTAATCTATGACAGTTCGATCTTTGCAAACTCTCCTAAAAATCTCTCTGCTTCTCAAACACTTTTTTTTCGCAAGAACCGGAAGCACGTGAAACCCTATACACGTGAAATCAACCAATAAAGAACCGCAATTCTTTCTGACATGAATGATGCTGCCCAATCGGATTTTACAACTCTCCCCTAACAATAGATGCCACTGTAGAGCATTGCAGATTTGGCTGCACTCTCTGACCAGCCTCTCTCATTGAGAGACCATG
>JAODJU010000001.1:32216616-32232971 GCA_026776725.1 Gnathonemus echidnorhynchus
TACTTAAGTAAAATTTCATTTATGTAATAGTACTTTTACTTGAGTAGAATATTTTAGTACTCTTTCCAACTCTGGTAGCTAGTACTAAATTAAATTGCCCATAGCCTATTGCTTTTATTGTCAGCTAAAATCAAGTATTTTTTTCAAACTTTCAAGTTTCAATATTGAAATGGAATTTAACATCAAATGCATTAAAGAATGAAACATACTGAACTTTGACATCCTGTCCAAAAAAAAATAAAAAGAGTCACTGGTCCTAAATTCCACAAGCAGAAATTATCCTTTAATTGCCATGTGCAGGTACATTGCAATGCTTTTTTGCACATCCCATCTTGTGCTCTTATGAGATACACAGACATATATACAGTTGAGAGTGAAGCTTTGGGTGCTAGTGCAGGGTGAGCCAATTATCCAGTATCCTGGGAGCATTTCAGAGGATTAAGGCGTGGCTCAGGGGCCCAACAGAAATGTGACTATTCTGCTGAGGATATTATTCAAACCAGAAACCCTGTGATCACAAGCACCACGACCTCACCCACTGAACCACACACCACCCCATATCTTTGTAATCATTGCCACATCGAATGAGACAAAAACACAACTTTGTGCGAAATGTGGTAGCAATGAGGAATGCAACCCATACTGAACTGTCTGATGTTACTACCTCGGACATGTAACCTAGGAAGCTGAAGTATGGTCGTATAGAGACGTTATTAAAAATAGGCCTACTACTTGGTCACAGTTACAAAAAAGCACAATAAAGGTTGCTGAGATTCAGAACTGACTAATTACCTCTGAATACATTCCTTAGTTTTAAAAAGAACACAGCTTAATATGGTAATAATGCCACTTTTTCCTGAGGAAAATGTGTTTAATGTACATTTAATAAAATAAAAAGAATACTATAGTTAAATACTAAGAAAAATAAGAAAGTAATAAAATAATAAATAAATAAATTTACGTTACGTCTATACTTCTCTTTACATTTTTGTGCATAACTTAATATTTGTTAAGATTTAAATGAATCACCGATTTAATACAGGCAAGCCAATGAATTAAAATAAAAAAAAACTCCAACAAAATCATTTTATTTGAACACTTTATGGACAATAACGTATAATAACGCAGACAATCTACCTGACTTATCAGTCACATTGACTACACATGAGGTATTAGGCTATACATAAAAATTATCCATCTCCTTGTTTTTATATTTGTATTATTAGTTCCTATATTTTGCATACGTTGGTTTTTCGTTTTCACACCATATTATGCCAAAACAAAAATTACCACAACCAAACATATTGATTTCAAAACGATGTCTTTGCATGTACCAGTGGACAAGAAACGCATGTGATGTGTTACTGTCCCCAAAAAGTAGAATTCTGTAGACAGATAATAGCCTAGATATAAATAATTTTGTTCACGAGCACATTAACTTGTAAGAGTCTGAGATGTCAGCGATATCATCAGTCAGGATACAAAATGAAGCCCGAAAACGTGCTGTACTTGTTATTGTTGCCTCCGTGAGCTTTGCCACCGTCCAGTTTGATGTATATTTCGTCCCCAGAGTCCAGATGCAGGACCACGCTATTACTAGCGTAATCATAGTTTTGATCAGCGTCCTGGGCAATGGCACTAGCACGGACCTGTGAAATCAAACTCAGTTTTTTTAAAAATGCATGATGGGGTTACATTTTTATGTAAATCGGCAAGATGCGAATGATAAGTACTTTAAAACAAGTAATCGGTAGCCTTGCATATGATAACCGATGTAAACTGATTGCAATGTCGAGGCGCTGACCAAATATTCAAATGAAAAGTTTCCTATAGTGACATTTTCCGCTAAATGCCTTTCATTAAAATGTTTCAGAAACACAATATGTTAAACGGAATTAACCCAGTTTTTTAAATGTTAGTAGGCTTATCTTAATCTTTTTAATTCAAAACCTGAACTTGAAAAGTTCTTAAAGTACAAAGGAAATTAAAGTTAATGTAGGCAATATTCCACATTTCTTAGTTTGGACTTGGACTTGGGAACTGATGTTGCAAATTATTATTATTATTATTATTATTATTATTATTATTATTATTACAAAAGTTACGCATCCAGTCGCTATACACTTTTGGCAAGATTGAGCATGAACAGTTACCTGTCCGTTTTTGCAAAGGTCTGCCCACATGCTGGTCCCATCGCCTCCTCTCATTAAAACGTGGTATGTGAAGAAATAAATCCCAGGCACCTGGCAAGTGAACTTTCCGGTGGACGAGTCGTAATGGTTTCCCAGGTTTGTTACTACATCGTCGAATTTGAGAACTTCATAACCTTCGTGAGGGTTCTTCAGACCGACATAAAAAGCTATTTTTGTTCCGAATACTGTTGCACTAACCTCCCCCGTTTCCGTCTTCGCTGTCCCCGAGGTTAGACCTGTAAACCCTGGCTTCCCCGATTCGCCTCTCTCTCCCGGTGGTCCTTTTGGACCGGGCGGACCCGGCTCGCCAGGTGGACCCCGAGGTCCGGGTTTCCCCGGTCGCCCTGGCTCACCTCTAGTCCCTTGAACGAAGGTTGGCGGGATGACACTCAGGTCCTGCATCACTTCCATGGCAGTAGAGCTGGATTTAGGGTTGTATGGATCGCAGATCATTCGACAGGTTCCCATCATCTCATAATGAGCCGAAGTCTTTGAAGTTTCGAACAGGAGTAGTAATACTATAATGATAGCCAACACCATGACGATACCTACAGCTGCAACGAATGGCTTCCTCTGGACGAACCGAGAAGAAAGCACCAGAAAGTCCGCTTTGCTTTGGGAAGTAATGGTGGAATGTTCAGTGCATCAAAATTCCAGTAGAAAGAAAGTGGATGAACGTAATGTATTGTTTTTCTCCCAAAAATGGAATTATTTTCAGTGTAAACCCCTTCTGCCTTATGGTGTTTAAGATGCGCTACAAACGCCACATTTCAAAGAGAGAGAGAGAGAGAGCGAGCGAGCGAGCCGTAGAATAATCTTGACACGACATAGCAGCGAAAGATGGTGATGCTGAGGGAAAAAAAGAAGCGCTAAAGGATCGTATCCAGGTGAAGAGAGAAAAGACACGCTCACGTAATAAGACCAGAGTAAAAACTGTTGCAGATTAAGTTTGTTTAAATAGACCTAATAATGCATGTTTGATTACAAATCCATCAACATCGTACGAAATCGAGTATATTCACTACAGCCCAATTGTCTTGTTCATTGCTCAGAACTTGCTCAGTTTCAAAATTTCACCTCTCTCAAATGGCAGCTTCAGGTCTGTGACAAATTGTTTAATCTTTAATTTATACAGTGATAGGATTTACCTTTTCATGTCATGTCTGCCCAAAACAGGAAGTTTATTTCTTATTTATTATTCTGAAGAAATAACTAATGTGTACAATTAAATTTCAACCAATTTTCAGTGAACAAATTCAAAAATCTCAGAAGGTAAAACTACGTATGATTATACATGACTATTATATGCTATATAAATCCAGTAAATGACATTCAATTGATCTGGATCTAGATTATTGTTTTATTGAATTGTATTTCTGATTTCTCTCATTCAAATCGTGTATTGCCCCATACTATCTCTGCAGGAATTTCTTATTACATAATTATATCTTTGTTTTTCCAATGTGTCTTTGCATGATTTGATTGATGGTACTCATATTCCACAGTTAAAAAAAATAGATGTCAGTAATGAAAAACGCTTTAAACTATACTGTGAAAATCATAGCAGGGAGGGATGAGACTATATGACGTAAAATGAGGACTCGTTCAAATTTATTATCACATAAATCTGGTGGCAGGCGTCACGTGCCGTCCCAATGAAGGAAGGTATTTTTGCTCTTTTAACTAAAATAATTTGTCATGTGAAGAAGATTTTTGAAATTATATCTCAGATGTGTGCATTTCTGCCCAAGGAAGGGGGAAATTAATCAGTAACAGAAATTAATAACTGAAAATGTTCTGTCTTCAATCATTTTGCAGAAAGTGCTGGGCTAAGGACTGACAAGATGTAGAAGGGGGTTTTATTTAAAATGTAATCAGACTAAAGCTGATTGTCTCAATTAGTTTTGAACAGAAAGTTATACTGAAAAAAAGACCACAGAGGCACATACACCTTTGTGTCCTGCCAGTCATGTGCCTGTCTGGCACTCCCATCTCCTCCCTGACATGAGCCTAATGTACCATGCCTGTTGCTCACTGTACACTCATTAGGCTTGGACCTCCTCAGGCCCAGTTCAGTCATTGTCGTTACCCACGTTGCTGCCTATGTCAGTGCCTGTGTGATCCCTGCTTCTTTGGCCCAATACCACCTTGTGTTTGGTCCATGCCTTCCTCTGCCTTTAGTTATCCCCAGTTCTCTGTTAGACCCTGCATGGTCCTGTTTTGTTTGTCTTGATAAAACCCCTTTATACCTGCTCCATGGCTGCACCTGGGTTGTTCCTCTCTCTAAATGTAACACTGACATAGCAAAGGAAAACACAGAGGTGGAGATATAAATGACTGAATGGAATTGGTGAAATGGCTGGTTCTAGTGGTGAAGATTCTGAGTCTTGTTGCAATTGAATACTACAGCCAGACCCAAATCTGATAAAGTATGAAGAATATCATCATCCAGAAATGGGCAAATGCTGCCTTATTCATTCAACATTCCATACAGAAGCAGGTCTTGTCAGCAATCAGCAAATCACCTCAGGATTGTGACGTTAATGAAGAAGTCTCTGTTTTGTTTGACAGCAGAGTGGCTGAAACCGTCCAGGTTTTGAATGCCTCTGCTGATGCCACTGTGAAGGCCACTATCTGCCCAGAGGATATGACTGGGCTAGACACTTTGAAATATTTCCTCATCTGTTTCAGTCGGCAAAAACATCTTTCTATTCTAATAACCTAAGAGCCTTGTGAGAGAGTATTCACAAAAAAACGGAGACATTTTGAGAAAGAGGAGAAACTATCTTAGCCCAAGCAGAACATATCGTAGTTCTTAAACTTGATAATTCTTCAAGCTTTATCATAACTGATAATGAAAAAATAAAAACCTTTCAATAAACAAACGTAACTGTCAACACCTCTTTCTATCAACACCCTATAACTCTCAACACCACTACCTTAGTCAATAAGGCACAATGGGATCTCCATTTCTTGAAGCAGGAGTGCAAGACTTCCACCCCCATCCTCACCACATTCTGCAGGGGCACTATAGAGATTGTTCTGAGCAGCTGCATTACTGTCTGGTTTGGGTATTGCAAGTCCAAGAACACAAGTCCCTACAGGAAAAAAATCACTGGGAACTCCCTCCCCTGCATCAAGGACATTTTCCCCAAACATTGCACCCATAAAGCCTCCAGCAGTGTGGAGAACCAGCCCCACCCCCACATCCTTCCCATAGACTATCTATCCTGCTCCCTTCTGGAAGAAGGTACAGGACCATCCAAAGCATTTCTGCCTGGTTCAGCAACAGCTTCTTCCCCAAGGCAGTCATACTAAATACACTGCTGCCCATCTCACCCCCTACCCATTCCTGAAATACTCCCCCCTCCCCCCATCTGGCACTGGTCACGTTAACTTATATGGCCAGTTTCCCAGTCAAGGACTAAGCCTTAGCCTAGACTAGCTTTGAGTTACAATGGTGAATCTCCATTGAAACGGCAATTTAGTCCAAGACTAGTCTCAATCCTTGTTCGGGAAACCGGCCCATAAAGCCTTATGTTTATCATCAATAAAATCCCCCTGAATATACAGTTTATTCAATTTCTAAGCAAGAAGTTACATGAGATCCAACAGAATGTCATGACATGAAATCAATGTTGGAATACTTCTTTAAAAACACCAGTCATTCTGTTTCTCCAAAACAATGTCCCAGTGGTGTCACGCTGAATCCTTTAGGCAGATCGTCTTGAAAAACGGTGCTTTATTAAGCAGCATTCGGCCACCAGGTGTCACTGTGATGTGATGTTTCATGGCTTGGAAAGAATATTTTTTTTATGATCTCCCAAAAGCCCCTTTGTTTGCTTACTTCTCTCCAGCCAGACAAGGGCATTCAGGCATACTTTTACATTTTACTAGCAGTCTTTTCTAAAATTAGGATTCCAATGAACATTACAGAAAAACAACATATGTAATACCTCACTATCTTGGTTTCAGTAGGAAACACTGCTGCACAGGAATGATTGAATGCAGTTTTTTTTTCAGAAGCAACTGTAATCTTCTGAATGTGAATACTAAAGTACTCACAATAGATCTCTTTGGATGATATTCTAAAGAAGCACATGTGCAGAAAGCAACAAAAATTTGAGACAAATTTGAGACAAATCTCATTTGTAAGTTTCTTATGTAAATGGGCAGCCACAAAGAACTGCCAGGTATGATTTTGACATAGATTAAGCATTTAAATAATGTAAGGCAACAAACTATGGAGAATTTCAGAGGTAAGTACATGGTTCACAGAGGTCTTCAAATCCAAATGCATCCCTACAGAAGCAACAACAAACATAGGTAGACTAAAGAGATCCAAAATAGCGTAAATCTGTCACCAATCAAGTTCAAGAATCCAAGTTTCCACAGATTTTTTTTTTTTTTTTTAAGTGTCATGTACTCTGCAAACTTCAATAATGCCCAATGAGCAGGTGATTGTCTGCAGACGTGTTCATGAGGTCACATCCTGAAATGGAAGTTTCCAGAAGACTAATTCTCTTGGTTACTCCCTGGTGCCTGGCACCCTCAACAGTGCCTTGACGAAGACATGACAGAAAGTAATTTGGCCAGGATTGCAGTCTTTTCGTAACCTGGCCTGATTATTTTTGTGAGATCAGGGCATGCTCCAAAAGGTAATCAGGCTACAACCCATTCTGCTTTAAATTAGGCATGATTCCCTTTGCAAGTTTTCTGTGAAGGAATAGGTAGTGATTTACAGGACCCCGTGGGTTCAGTAGATTGTACGAGGTCACCTGCATGGAAACAGTACATGGGGGGAACGGGTGAGCAGATTTCAGTGGCTGGCCTGTTGCTAGACTAATATTAATCAGCAAGGACAGAGCTGCGAGCTGATGGTGACCTTTTGATAGATGTAATATTTCTCTACAATTACTAAAGACTTCTCTGTGTTTCAACATTCATATTTACCTTTGCTGAAATCAGTGATGAAAAGAAAGCAGAAAATGTATCCATTGTCACTATGCAAAATTTTTATATAAATACATCAAGTGTAATCCCAATTTATGTTATGGAAAATGTTAGATACAGTGCAAATGAGTAACTAATAGAATGTACATATAAACATAAAAAATAAAAATAATATAAGATTCTGCAAACTCGCATAGAAGTGGAATGTGCAACAAATTAATGTGCATGTTCATAGTTAAATATCACGAGTGACAATTAGGATTAGATGATTCAAGCAAACACACATTTATTGGCTTTTTCATTCATCATTCCATTTGATCCATCCAGGAATTCTAGCAATTGTAGAGATTGGAGGTGTTGACATATTTAGAATATAAATAATACAAAGGTGCAGCACACTTTCTAGGTTTCATGGTGTTATCAGTTGTGTGGAATTACAGAGAGAATGATTTGAGTAAAAGACAATCCTTGAGCTGAAATATAGGATCTGGCAGACCAATGTAGCTCAGAATGTCCAACTCACGTAACACAACTAATGGTTGTGCAAAAGGATAATGGTGACTGACACCTCTTTTATGGAAAGGTTATTTCTGGTGCCACCATGGCTTGTCACGATGATAACAACAAATGAAGAGAAAAAGTCTTTCCTATACCCATCGGGTATTGGACATGGTACCTTATGCAAAGGTTCAGATTTTTGATGATTTATAAAAGAAGGAGAGGAGACCAGATGTAAAAGTATTTATCTGACAAACATAATGGCTACTTTGAGGCCCTTAAGATTGCTTGAAACAAGGATCATTTAGTATGAGTTTAAACTTAATTAAATTCCTTCCAAACTATGAAGATTTTATTCCTTCATTCTCTGCAAAACTTTCCCCAACCGGGATGTCAAACAGATTAGGGGACAAGAGGATGGAACAGGAACAGATTTTACAAAACAATGGAGAGGAAAACAAGACAAGTATTTTGGCTGTTGTATAGGAGAAATAAAAAAGGAAACAAAGTTTTCATTAGGTCCATGGAAGGGCATGGGATCTGTACGTGTGTCTTAGAGCTAAACAAAATAAAATTACACTTTTAATTATTGTTAAATAGGATGGTTAAATGAATAGGATGAATAGGCTAGATCATAGATATAATAGATGAGGCACATTCTGATTCTTTACAAGAATCATTTGATCTAAGGAAAGAAACAATAATAAATATTATGATTCATCATACGTTCATATCATATGTATGTTAGGATGTTACAATATACTTAAATGAATGTTCTATGAATGCATTATGAATGTATTGTGACGGTGTACTGGATGTTCTACGAATGCATTATAAAGGCATTATGAAGGTACAATTAATGTAATGTAACAATTAATGCAGTTATACCAAAAAAGTTATAGCTGGATTTACAGCCAGCTTGGTTATGTTCCTAGAAGTACATATACAATATTATACACAAAAGACATGTTTATTTCCATCTTAAAATACACATACAAACATACATATGAATTCAAATACTTACATAATGCACAGCTCAGATGCAGAATATATTAAAGTGAAAGCACACAATGAAAACACTCAATAATTGGTTTTTATTACCTTTCCCCAATCCCAGTGTTTTTTTAAAATTAGAATTACAAAAAAAAAAAAAAAAAATCCTTGCCCAGCGGATGGAACAATGAACTTCAATGAACTGAAGATATTGACAAGGTTGTCACTCTAACACATGCCCCTTGGCACATATTTTTCCCACTAACTGGCAACAGCAGCTGTTGCCAATGTTCATAGGCATATATGTATTTAATGATAAATTTAATTTTGAGGGGAAAAAAATTATATATTTTACCAATGCCACTGTCCAGGATATGCAATTGGAAGGTGAATGGATGGTAAAATCATATATATTAAAATATATAGGTATTTTATATATTACTATAAATGGAAGTTTGAAAGTCTAGAACCTGAATGTCATATTTCCTATTTATCAGAAATAGTATGTCTAAAGGGGTGGAATTAATGTTACACCAATAACCTAGAGAAAAACAGTATTTTAACAGTAATTTTCTAGCTTTAAAGATATAAGCTTCTGGTTCACTTGTCTGAGCTACAACCACTACCACACAATTTTCTTTCATTTCGTTACTGTTGCTGATGATCGAAAAGCGGTACTCAGTGACCTGCACCAATCCTCACCCCCCCCACAAGTTTCTGGTTTATACCCATCTCATATTTAGGCAAATCTCCTTTTTCTGTTTGCCCATCAGTAAAAGAAAGAAAAAAAGAGGAAGCAGTACCAATGCAGCTGCTTGCCTAGAGGATTTAACCTTCCACGAGCAGCAAAGGCAGAATGATGAGAAGGAGCTGACAGCCTGTGACCTTCAGTTTTACTCTGCTTCTTTTGTTTTTCATTTATACTTTATAGTTGGAACATTACGTGCCTTGTTACCACAGATTGACAGAACATACCAAGAGAGAAAAGTATGCCTTTCAAAAATAAAAATGGAAAGTGATCGTTGAAGACAAAACAACAGCTTGTGGAGAATGTTTCACAATGCAAACAGGAAAGCTGTACATTTCGGTGCCAGATTTCAGACAAAACAAACAAACAAAAAAAAAAACTTTACATGAAAATTACTAGCCAGTTGGGTTTTTTTTTTCTAAAAACTTCACAGATTTTGCTGTAGCAGGTGGATTAACTGAAAGTATTTCAAGAAATTACTAATGAGTGACCATTCGATTCCACAGTAATGCAGTATGATAACAAGAACAATCAATAATTATATTTCCTTAATTTGCATAATAATTCATTGAAAGTAAAGTATCACAGTGCCTGTCACAGAAACGGGTGACATAATGGAGCAGTGAGTAGTGCTGCTGCCTTACACCTCCATGGCTTTTGTCCACAGCGACATACAAGCGAGACTCTTGGCATGGTATAAGCATACAACTATCAAGGAGCCAACTGGTTCTTGGTAAACTGTTACAAATTTAGCGTGATTGTCTGTTAACAAAATGGCCAAATTTGGCAGCGTCCCCCTGCAGTAATGGGCCTGGGGCTGGTTGCCCCCCCACTCCACATGCATAAGAGGAAGAGCTATACAACACCATTCAAACACACCACAAACATAAGAGAAATATTTAATAGAAAAGACAAAGTGCATTACTAAGAGCAGTCTACCTATGTTGCAGAATTTTTCTCTGGGCAGTCCAAATGCTTTTTGTAACATATCAAATTATAATAAACTTTATTATAATTATAATTATATCAAACTATATAATATAATATAATAAATATTAACCAGGGGAATCTGGGAGCCAGGGGTAGGAGTGAGACAAGAAATCATAGGCTCCCAGATAAGAGCTGACCCTGGGGCACAAACCCCCAGACTGATTTTCCAAGGGTACATTCACATAAACAGCTTCTTTCTGTTTGTTTTCACCCAGTTCCTGCTAAACAGGGAAATTAAATCTTATTATAACTTTCTGTTCAGTGTGGAAACCAGAGTGCATCTCACACAAACCAACCCTGAAAACAAAGGTGGGATGAAGCAGCAGGGATACACAGTTATGAGGTACAGAAATCATTTACCAACTGAAGCACCAGTAGCAAATTCTAATAGGAGGGAAAGTTAGTTAAGAGGTCCTAAAATATCATGAACTTAATTGGATTATTTTGGGTTGGCACAGCACCCCTGCTGTGCACTAACCTTTGGCTCCATACCTTTGTATTTTATCTAAAAAAAATGTAAGTGGAGCAAATTTGCTGTCTTTTATTTGTTTGACATTAGGATTTTCATAAAACCTAGCAATTAATTAATGAAACCACAGAGTATAACTGACATTCACAATAATTTATAATGGCCTTTGATTAATTTAACTAGTGTTAATTTTAATGTTACACGTCCTTAGATTTCGCGTTTTACCGTCAATTTCATTTTGATGTCTGCCTCCCGCGTTTTCCGGATCACTGAAATCATCTGACCACATGTATATCTTCTACCATTAAAGCTGTTACAGTGAACATTGCAACACTATGTCACGTGACGCAGTAAAAGCATTTTTTGTAGTGGCTGTCATGGTGAAGAGTGATCTCTTGAGAGAGGTGGTGTGTGTTGTGTGCTTGCAGAAAATCGTTCTTCGTTTTAACATTTGTTTAGTGTAATCCTCGTAATAATAGCCTACCCATTGTTTCAAAATGTATCGGTAATATGATTACACCTTCTTCCCCCTGTACCTGTAACAAAATTGATTTGTGTTGTTTTTTGTATTGCGAATATGTCTCATGCATTCAGTTACGCGGTAAGCCACCCTGGTGATATCCATTCGGGACGTGAGTGATACAAGCTGTAGAAATAAGGACATGATACATTTGTGGCATGAAATACACAGAAGACACGTGTGTGGCCTGTTTTTGTAACATGACGTTGAAGAATCTTTCATTATTCTCCTTACTGTAATGTATAATGATATCAGTAAGTCGAAGGTTTACCTTCCGGTGCACCCGGGAATAATTTCAAAATTAAAGCCCTTTTAAAACTATTATAAATCGTTGGTCCGAATTTATAATCATGCGCTTTCACGAATTCGTAATCAATAAATACGACAAAACAATAACACAAAAATGTGTTTCGAAACTGGTCGGAAATAATAACTGCGTTTTAATGCATCTGGTGGTTTTTGTATTGTTTTTACGTACTTATAAGCTATAGATGTGCTTATAGAAAATTCAGCACACAGTTGTAACATATACAGTTCGGGTTCAATTGTTATTTACATTACAGATATTGCATTCTTACAGTTGTATGAACAATACCAATTGTATGAACTTTCCTGAAATGAAGACTTTTATGTAACCTATTTTTGAAAGCCTTTAAACAGGAAGTGGGTGGTCCTCATAGCCGTACTGCTTATCTCCCTCTTCCCTCTTCAGTTACAGTTCTCTGCCTCCCGCCGCACATGTTAAATGTTCTTCGAGTTTTCAGTTTTAACTTCCCTCTGCACAATTAGCAGCGTTGAGCGGTTGGACGTTTTCTCTTTATTTTTTATTTAAAAAAAAAAAACAAAAAAAAAAACGATCAAAACGAAATAATTCTTCCAAGGTAACACGTTTGGCTATTTGGTATTTTCTTCAAGGGCATTCATTTGACAAGATCATTAGCAAAACAGTGAAATAAAAATCAGCTATAGTTCTTGACTGCAAGTTAATTATCTATAATATTGTTAGTCACTTTACATATTTAAAAGTAATGTACAGCAGTATCATTGTATGAAAGTTTTTTCTGTGTTTGTTGTTATTTTTATCATCTCCAAAATATTTTTGTTTTATAGAGCTCAGTTAAAATTCCTGAATAGGATCTAATCAAAAAGCACAGTGGTGTTCTGTAATGTTATTTATCCCTTCTTACTCTGTCAGGATGCCAAAAGGGGAGATGAGAGAACCCCTACTGGGAGACTTGACGGGGCCCAACCAACCACTCTGTGATCTGGGCAGCCGTACAGTGGGTATTCTTGGCTCAGGAGACTTTTCACGCTCACTGGCATGGCGGTTGGTAGCTTCAGGTGTGCGTGTGGTTGTGGGAAGTCGCAATCCCAAGCGCAGCACCGGACTCTTTCCAGAGGAAGTAGAGGTTACCTCTCACCAGGAGGCAAGTGCACAGGCCCAGGTTATATTCATAGCCCTCTTCCCTGAGCATTACTCTACACTGGTCTCCCTGAAGGGGGTGCTTGCAGGCAAGGTGCTGGTAGATGTCAGCAACAGTTTGAAGCTGAACCATGATAGGCTCTCAAATGCCGAGCTGTTGGCCACCCTCTTCCCAGAGAGCAGAGTGGTCAAGGGCTTTAATGTAGTATCTGCCTGGGCCTTGCTCAACAGACCACATGATGGCAACAAACAGGTAAGAGCATTCTATTTTTGCACTCCTTTAAGTGAAAATGAAAATCAAATTATAGCTTATATTGCTGAATTGGAATAAACAAATTAATGTTGCTACGTTCTGTTAATCATGTCTAGGATAGGGACTGCTAAGGTTGGGCTGATGTTATATAAAATAGTACTGAACCTGCTGGAAGCTCAGGCCTTTAATTAAATTTTGAAACTATGATTTAAGTATCATGTTAAACAGAACATCAGTTGCAAAGTGTCAGTATTAGAAATATATCCGGGCAAATACTAATCACATTTTTCAGTGTTGAACTTGTTGTTTCCTCTGCCATATTAGTTTTCTGATGGAAGAGTTATAGCCTGTCCTTCTGTTTAGGTCTTGATCTGCAGTGACAGTTGTGAGGCCAAAAACACAGTGATAATTCTGGCCCGAATGATGGGCTTCATTCCTGTGGATATGGGCTGCCTTTCATCCGCCCGGGATATTGAGAATGGGCCCCTCCGCCTCTTCCCCTCGTGGAGTACCCCTGTCCTCTGCTGGATTGGGCTCTTCTCTTTCTTTTACACTTACAACTTTGTCCGCAGTGTTCTGTTGCCTTATGTCGTCAAAGGCCAAAATGTCTTCTATAAGCTGCCAGTGGAAACTGTCAATGACACATTTCCCTCAGTGTCCCTGGTGATGCTGGGCTTAGTATATCTTCCAGGCCTCCTGGCTTCTATCCAGCAGCTGCGACGGGGCACCAAGTACCAGCAGTTCCCTGGCTGGCTAGATCGTTGGCTGTGTATGCGCAAACAACTTGGGTTGCTCAGCTTCTTCTCTGCAGCCCTGCATGCTGTGTATAGTTTGTGCCTGCCCATGCGCAGGTCTGCGCGTTATGGGCTGCTTAATGCTGCCTTCAAGCAGGTGAGAATTCCCTTTTGATTTCACCGTTGATAACTAGAAAGTGAAGCATTTAATGGTTATAGAATGAGAATGCATTTCTCTTGCTTGACAGTCATCTTAGTTAAAATTACATTTAACAGCGACCTTGAACTAGTGATACGTGAGGTGTAACAGTTCATATTTCATTTAACATAAAGAACCAAAGCAGAATCTTTAAGAAAAAGAATCACAGATTGGATCACATGATCAGTGATCATATCAGAGCCCAGGTGGTTGGAGATCATGGGAGAGGTTCATGATAAATATTACATACAGTACTCATTTGGTAAATATGTGTGCCACAGTAACTAATATGAACCTACTAAACATGATGTTATGAATCATTTGGGGCAATTTTACATCGTACTCTGTAATACTTTACTTGACAGGGCACAAATACTTAAATAACTCTGTTACTACTGAAGTACAAATTATGGAAAAATCATGAGCAAATATAGTTGCTACTTAAAAGATAGGTTACGATTCATTAATGATGAACAAACATGAGATCAGTATTTCACTTGTGTTATTCATTACTTATTCCTTCAATAGTTCATTCAGTAGGTTTACAGAAGTAAAAGAAATAGTAAGAAATATAGTAACTGCTTAAGATAAAACATTCATTAATGATGAATTAACATGAGATGAGTATATAAGATTTAGTTTGAGTTTAATTAATTCATAAGTATAACACTATATTATTTATGCTCCATCAAGTAAAGTGTTACTTCTTATTCTTCCAGAGATCTTTGTAGGACAGACTTTATCATGGCACCATATCACAAACAAATAGGGTCCTGACTGTGGTTCAGTTGAAGGTTCTCAGTCCTGGTTTAGATTTGGTCATTTTTCTTGTAGTAGAATGCATTGAGCACTTTATCAATATAGCTAATGTATGGACTGTTGAGTGCCAGGATAAGTAGAAGAAGCATAACAATGAGCAAGCAAATCAAATGGTATAATCCTGCCATAATAATATACACACACAGACACACATACAGCCTGTCATCAAGAGCCATAAATTCTTCTTTATTCTTTATTTAAGCGTCATAAAGAAAAATGATTTAGCCAATAATTTAAAGTTTGTCTTCCACTCAAAGTTTTTTTTTTTTTTTTAAGCCAGCAGGTTGTTCCTCCAGGATGCCTGACTGGAAGTGTTGTTGATGTTCTCTATTTTGTTTACCTTTTCTCCTACTGCTTTTTATCCTCATGTTGACTAAGCTTATGCTAGATGCTTATTAACGGCAGCCTTCCAGCCAGAAGTTGTCCCAGCTTTCACACACTCCCACACGATGTTGCAAAGGGGTTTGGGCTGATTCCCTGCTGTATGCTGCAGTGCCTGACTTGTCTGAGATTTTAATTAGCACCTTTCCTGAAGATCGTTCTTGGCAAACTTTCATTATCAGATAAGGTTTTGTTTTCACATAAAAATCACTTGGTGCGAGGATATTCTAAATTATTTAATAGTTGTATGTGTTTATAGATATGGCCATATGAAGTGGTGTGTAGTTCCATGGGTTAGGAATCTATGTCCATGTCGGAAAGGTTGTGGGTTCGGATCCTATGGTTGGCAGAGTAATCATATCACTGTTGGTCTTTTGACCCAAACTGTTCTAGAGGTGCTAACACTGTTCTTCCCTCACCTGTATACTGCTTTGAAGCAAACTATATACTAAATAAATGGATATACTTCATTCCATTAAGCAAAATGAACATTAACATTTCTTGATACTTCACTAATAATAAGAATAAAAGTAAAGCAAATCACTAGATTGTTATGAGCTTTATCTTTCTTTCCCTTGCATAGTATGTCATATAATGCAGAACACCGAATGTAATTAATTTTGGGTTTTCTTTGCACAGCTTATTGAGGTGTAACCTCCAAGTAGTGATGCACTAACAAGGAAATTTCTGGCTGATACTGATAGGGAATTATTTCGAAAACTGACACCGATTCTGGTTGTTTGGGAGGTTCTGCTTAAATAAGTTTAAAGGGAGACTCCACCCAAATAAATTTAAGTAATACTTTTGGAATGTATTTTTGGTAAGAAAACACTTTGGCATATGGACCTAGAGCACTATGTTATAACTGTGTACATCTTAAATATTTATCATATTTATTACAGAGAAGGGCTGATCATCAAATGTAATAAACTCAGTAATTTTCCAAGTAATATCTTTTGATTTTATACTATCTGCACTGATTTCTTTTGCTATCAAATGCTTCCACTACTGACAGACTACCATTATCCTGCAATACTTCAGACTTCTTTATTGGAACGGATTTGTTTTTCAGAAACTCTTCATACTCTTCACTGTCTCACCTTCACCCACTGAAATAAAGGTAGCTGATTATGAGAAAGATCTCGGTGTGTATGTTGATGCTTCCATGTCCCACTCTCGCCAG
>JAODJU010000001.1:32306927-32349448 GCA_026776725.1 Gnathonemus echidnorhynchus
GTCAGCGTTCACGGTTCAACTTCTGATATTCAGATCGAGTTCTAGGTCAAACTGGTTTGTTCGATTTTCAAGAAATTGTGAGTTCTAGTGAGTTTGAGAACCGAGGTACCATTGTACTTCAATGTGATTCAGTTTTTACTGTGTACCATTTAGATCAGTTTAACAAAAGTATTCTATTTTCAAAGTAAAAAAAAATATGCTCCATTTCTCACTGAGACTCCAGGTAACAGAAGTTGAAAAAATGATAATAAGGAAGTGCCATTAATGACATGATGGCTTTATCAACAGCTTTGTTTTGAGCCCAAATGGGGATTCTTAGTGATGTACCTGTATCATACACGTGGAGGACAGGAAACAGAAGCTTTCTGAGGAGCTGAGGAATTCAGCAATGTTTTTTTTTTTTTTTCTTTTACTGTGGCTGAACCTTCCTGTCTATCTATATATCTATACTCCTTACAGACAACTGGCACGGTGGCCTGAACCACTGGAGCTGAACTTATCAGAATATCCAAGATTAATATGACGTTACATTTCAACGTCTTTTTGTCCAGGGCTAAAGGAATCACTTCCAGAGGTGATCATCCATGTTGACTCCATGGACATCTTCCCGGTCAGCTGGTGTGAGACCAACGGGTACCCTCTCCAGCATACCCGCAAACCCAAAGGTGGGTGTCTGAAACAGAAGAACCTCTCCTGATCTAAGATCTCTCACGCCAGCACCTCACATTTCACCTTCTCTTTTCAGTTACTTATGCCAAGCTGATAAAAATGACCTGCACTGAGAGAGAGTGTCAGAATTGCTGCTGGGGGCCTGCTTTTCAGCAAACGACAATCTAGCTATAAGGGAAATGAAAGTGCACCTCGTGTGGTCGGAGGACTCCCGACCAAGCGGTCCTGAAGGCTGTGATCATTACAGAGCATTTTTCTTTCTCTCTGCAGCTCTGAGGCAGAGGAGAGTGGCTGTGGTTCAACCGGAGAAGCAGTAAGTATGAAGCCCAGTTATGGTGGCTGCAGTAGCTTTGGTGGCTTCCCCCCCCTTACCCGTTGTTTTTGCTCCTCTTTACAGCAGGGATCTACCCAAAGCCTCACCTTCAAATGCACCTAGGCATCAGGCCAGCAGCCAGTTGGAGTATGGTGTGTGGCAGCTGTCCGTATGCCTGCCCATGCAGAGGCCTGTATGCTGTTCGGTCTTACCATGTTTTTCTCTGGCCCAGCGGGACAGAACAACGGGAAGTACAGCTGCCCCAAGATCTACTTTAACCATCGGTGCTTTTCTGGGCCTTACCTGAATAAGGGCCGCATCGCCGAGCTGCCACAGTGCGTAGGACCTGGCAGCTGCATCCTGGTGCTGAAAGAGGTGAGAGCACACTTGGGCCAATCTGGGCCGGTCCGCAGGCGCTGCATCTCTGAGGCTGCACTCTCCATCACTCCCTCCTTCCTTTCTCGTGATGGTCGTAGGTGCTGACGCTCTTAATCAACACAGCCTACAAGCCCAGCCGGGTGCTGAGGGAGCTGCAGCTGAATGAGGACATGCGATGGCAGGGGCACCGAGAGACGCTCAAGGCCAAGTGAGACAATGTTGCGGTTCTCTGGGTTTGACTGACTTCTTATAGACTTCAGAGATTGAAATGAATAAGTAAGTCTGATATCTGTACAACTCCTGTGGCTCAACAACTAGAGCATCACGATAGTAATGTAAAGGTCATGGGTTCAAATCCCTGGGAGCACAGATAAATGATAAACCTTTTCTATACTGTAAGTCAGTGTAAATAAAAATTACAAATAAATTAATATAATGAATCTGTCTTGGACCTGTACTTCACGATTGAACATTTTTTACATGCCTGCCCCCCCCCCCCCAAAAAAAAAAGAAAATGGTTCAGATTCATGTTTCTGATCTCACCTGAGATTCATGGATCTGTCTCCCAGGTACAGGGGCAAGAGTTACCGGGCCACAGTGGAACTGGTGAGGACAGCAGACCAAGTGGCCGAGTTCTGCCGGAGGACCTGCATGAAACTGGAGTGTTGCCCCAATTTGTTTGGACCGCTCATGGTTCTGGAGCGCTGCTCGGAAAACTGCGCCGTTCTCACCAAGACCAAATACAGTCAGTGACTCGAGGCAGATTGCCTTTCTCTCTCCTGTTATGCCTTATCTCAATCTCGCATGCATTTTCTCTTCCTGTGTATGTGTGTCTGCAGCACATTACTACGGTAAGAAGAGCAAGCAGGTGGGGCGGCCACCAGGGGGGCAAACCAATCTGAAGAGTGGAGTGAAGAGAGCAGGAAGACGGAGGAAGAAGAGGAAGCACTGCTTTGTTCACAAAAAGAAACGGTCGTCGGCTTCTGTTGACACATCCCCGGGTGGCTCTCCGCAGGTGTCGTATTAGCACACAAATGAACCAGTGTCACAGATATAGCTTACCGCTCCACACTTAAGCATTCTGTTGGACTCTGCTCCCACAGGCTAGTGGTGAAGATGAGGATGACCTGGATGAGGAAGATTCCCTGAGTGAAGACTCCAGTTCAGAGCTGCTGGATGACTCTGAGCAGTCAGAGTGGAAATCTCAGCCCGTGTCGCCAACTCCAGTGGAGACGCCTCCCCACCGACGCCGTCGTCGCAAGACCCACTCACCGGCTTGTTTCGACGATGAGAACAAGCCCCCTGTTACAAAGGTATTGACTCTTTCTGCAATACCAGGGCTCACCAACCTTTGTGAAACTGAGAGCTACTTCACAGGTACTGAGCCATATGAAGGTCTACCGGTTTGAAACGCCCTCCTAAACTTATCTAAACTTCATGAATAATAAACATGTTTTAAGTGTTTTTTTAAAGATATTGTCATTTTCATATCTATATAAATGCATATCTGATTAAAGAAGAATAGCAACAAGATAAAATTACATTTTATGAATTTTTTTTTAATGCTGCTCACTCGTGAGTTGTGCTATTTTTAGAACAGGTTCGCGGGTGACTCATGTGGTCCTTGGGCGCATGTTGGTGACCCCTACCCTATACAATAACCCCTTCACATTCATGAGGGTTACGTTCCAAAGATCTCTGGAATGTGAAAATTCGCAAACCCTAACCTTTCAAAGTCACAATCAAAGTGTAAGTAATATATTCTAGCTGTCAAGAGCTTGGGTGAAATTATATCAGTATAATTTTGTGTGTATTTAGTATATGGGAGGAGCCTCTGGGGGGGGCCCTCTATGATCCGGGGGAGGGCCCTGGGCCCACGGACGGTGGCCCCGCCTGCCCCACCCTTAGTTCCGCCCCTGGTTGAATGCTATTTGCGCTCTAGCTTGCGTGATCACTGTTTGAGTTCACGTGTGTGATCAGAGTACCAGGGGGCAGGTTTCTTATCTCTATGCTTTATCTTCTTAAGTGGAGCTACAAGATCTAGAGTGCGTTATTTTGAAATAATTAGTTAATTTCCATTTGTGGAAGAAAGCCTTTTTCCTCCTGAATTTATTCTTAATTTCCGTAGTAAAGCACCTTGGTTGCAGTTTCCTAGATTTAGTTTTGCTGGAAACAAGTATGAAGTCCTCTTGCACTTGCAACAATGTACTTTTAAAAAATCCCCATGCCTCTTCAACAGTTTTGCTATTTAACTCCATCCAGTTTACAGTTTCTAGTTTCAGTCTCGTACCATTAAAGTTAGCCTTCCTAACATTGTATATGTGAAGGGGTTACTGTAGCGCATCACTTTACCTGTAGTATAGTTGAGGTTCATTTGTTTGTAAATGTGCTGTACCCTAATAATATTTCTGTAGTTCCAGGCCTGGTATTGTGGGATATGGAGTTTTAGTACCAAGTCCTTCAGACCCATCAGAGCTTCACATAATGTCCTGCTGGCTTAGTCTCTCTTGAAAACCATAAAAGCTCCTCACGTGTCTGTTAATCTCTTTGTGTCTGGCTGTCCCCAGAAGCTGTGTTTGGACAGCAGCCCCTTGGAATGGAGTGTGGCAGATGTGGTGCGTTTCATTCGCACTACTGATTGTGCTCCACTGGCACGCATCTTCTTTGATCAGGTACCAAAAATGGCATTTAGTTAACTGGCTTTGTATGTAGCTATTCTTATTTACTGATTAATGCTCATAAATAAGCTAACCCTCTACCCATGTTTGACTAAATGCGACTTGCTCTACCCTGATCTCCTTCTGCGAGACTGGTGACCAAGGTTGTATATGTCTCCAGGAGATTGATGGGCAGGCCCTGCTGCTGCTGACGCTCTCTACTGTGCAGGAGTGCATGGACCTGAAGCTGGGGCCGGCAGTCAGGTTATGTCACCACATCGAACGGGTCAAGCTAGCCTTCTACCAGCAGTATGCTGACTGAGGTGCCCTCAGAACCGCACAGCCTGGCTATGTGGCTGCCCTGCCATGCCCCACATCCACTCCAACTGGAGTCATTGACGTTTGATGTTTGTCATTTGAGGAGAAGCTGGTAATGGATTTCTAAAATATTTTATTTGCCATTTTGCATCACCACAAACACTTGTTGAGGTGTGGCCGGGATGATTTGGCGGCCATTAGCAGACAGATGCAATAATGCAAGCACAAGAAGACTGGGGAACAGGATCTCGCTTCCTGGTTCATTATTTGTACTATGTGGAGTATACATTGGTGTGTGTGAGTGTGTGTGTTGAAGAGTTAAAGAACTTCCTCACATAGGAAAAAGCAGTACACCTAAAATTGTTGGTTTTGATTTTTGCACAGCCATTAGATATAGTGACATAATGGTTGCAGGTTCACATAATCTGACGGATTGCTTTAATCATAAATTACAGTGCTTGCCCAGGTTGCTTCAGTAAACATCTCGACAAAAGTGTTGCTTTTTAATAAAAATGTTTGCTAAGCAAATCAATAATTATCTTCACTACGTCAGTCATGTTTTTGCCTGTTACTTTGGCATTATTGGAAATTTGGGATTGTAGTACTATTTTAGGTTTAAATATTTGCTTTCAGAGTGAAATTTACATGGCTTCTTTCCAGTAAGATTTCTTGCTAATATCTTGCGTGTCAAAGGGCCAGTTTTGGAATGGCCATGAATGTGGTAGTGTTGACGCACATTACGCACTTCTGATTTTTTTTATGATGCATGACCGAGAAATTCAAATCATTTGCTCCTTTCAAAGCCCATAATTAATCTTCAGAAATGTTTGGAATGATAGGGGGAGAGGTCTGGGACATGTATCAGGCCGCTAGCCTGTCGCAACTTCGGAATAGGCTGGCTTCTATTTTTGCTGAAGCTCTTTTTTTAAACTTCCGGAGCTATATTGCATTTTTTGTATAGTGAGTTGATCTGCCTGGTATTTCAGCTGGAAGTTCTTAAGATAATCCAATCTCCCCAAATCTGCAGCCATTGAGGACAGGAACTGGGTGCAGACTGGGCCTGGCTCTGGAATGTGAAATATCCCCGCAGTTGTGCCTTCTTCCAAAGATGAGCTGTGTATATTAACAGGTGCTCTGGAAATGGAAAAGGCAGAAAATGGAAAATGTAGATTTGAAAAGCCTCTCTTCCCATCAGACACTTCAAGCCTGTCGTGACATCAGTACTGAAAAATCCTCAACAGCCATATGAATTGTTGAATTTAGTGCCATGTAAATTTATTTGTATGTACATTTGTGGAAAATGGATATTTAAAAGCTAACACTTGCAAGGTGGGCTAAAGTATTTTTAAATAAACATTAATATGTGGTTCTTTTTTTAACTTTTAATTTTAAGATGTGCTCAATCTGTAAATAGTATGGAAGGAACAATGTGAGACATTGTCATACCGTACCTGTCTGGCAGAAGTGTGAACTAACTGCATACAAGTAAAATCTCTTTGCTCATTTTTGTCACTGTTGTTTGGATAAAGCATGTGTGTTGCATTTAAAGCCGGAATATGGGAGACCAAGTTTATCAATGAAATACCACACCATGCAATCCTTTTGTTACAGGTCCCACTTTGGAAATTTCCCTGATTTATTTTTATTTCTTTATTTTAAAATTATGTTTAATAACGGAGATGTTCTATTCCCACAAATTTTAAGCTTTGGTTAAGAACATTGTGAGAGGGTGAATGGGGCTTTGGGTACAATTTTATTTTCTGTAAATTAAATATTAATTTCATGGATAAATAAAAGATGAGTCTATTCATCCATTATTAAAATCCTTGCTGTTCTGCATATCAGTTGTTGACCACCACAACCAAAAACCCAGATTTTTGAGTGGAAGAAAGGTCTGGTACATGCAGCATTAGGGTTGGAGTGCTGACTGTAGCTGCTGATAAGTTAATGTTAAATTTTGTGGCTTATTTTCACAGAGTTGTATCAGATAATCCATCCATTCATCTTCCAACTGCTTAAGCTGGTCAGCCTCATAGGCAGGGGCCTAGGGCAGTGGTATACCCTGAACAGGATGCCTATCTTTGAACAGTACCAGTCAGAAGTCTGGACACACCTGCTTTTAATAAATTTGCCTCTACTTTAGCTATACTATTCACCATTTACTAAAAGGTCTTGATGCACATCACAAATATTTTAAGGACTAAGAAAGGTGTTCACTATCTCAATTTTCTCAAATTTTAGATTCTTCAAAATAGCCCCCTTTTGCATCAATAACAGCATTGTATACTCGTCATTCTTTCAACCAGCTTCCAGATGTAGCCACTTGGAATGCTTCTCCAACAGTCCTGAAGGAATCTCCACAAGTTCTGGGCACAAGTTGACTACCTTCTTCTTACTCTTCCACCCAATTCATTTAGGTCAGGGGATTGTGGGGGCCGGGTCTTCTGTCACAGAACTCCATCTTTTTCCTTGTTCACAATGTAATATAATACTTATGTAACCTTGAGGTGTGCTTAGGGTCATGATCTTGATGAGAAATCAAATGCTTTTTAGTTGGTGTGTCCAGACCTTTGACTGGTACTGTTGATATAAAAATATAAGTCTCAGTTTCACTGTAGTGATTTTAATTGCTTGGCTAAAAGACCATTCCTTATTGATAATGTGGTTGGAGTTACTCCCTTTGGTAAGAGACACTTGTGTCTGAATCTTGGCAGGGCTTCCCCTTTGAGGAGTTTCTACAAACTTGCACACTTCTGTATGTAGCTAAGCTGTATAATCTGTTCCCAATGATCCTTTACCCTGAAAAAAATCTGATATTAGCGGTCTCTTTAGAAAGTGTCAGCCTGCTGTTTACCTACTGAGGCAATTGGTCCTGTTATCTGCTATGTGGATAGCAAAGTCTGGTCAGAAATGTTTGTTTTGATCTGCTACCAACAGCCATGTCCAGATATTTTTTTAAATCTACAGCCTTGTCTTGCTGCAAGAAAGTACTGGAAGCATGCAACTGGCATGAAGTTGGCCCCTCATATGTTTTGATTTTAACCAAACCAGTCTCAGTCATTTGTGCCATTTAAATTTTTGTTTGTCCTGCTTTAGTTTCTGAGACATAAATAGACACAAATGCTTGTTTATATGGTCACGTGACAAGACAAACACAGTGACCTTGGCCCCATTTTTGCGTCTGACTTCGACTGAACCAGTATTAATCGTTTATGCCGCTTTAGTTTCCAAGATATAAATGGTTGTTTACATTGTGACGTCACCACCGTGTGTCCCAATCCAAATTCCACCCCCCTGTTAAGTGTTTCTTAACTGTTTGGCCAATGACGCAGTTCCAAGTTACCCTGCTGCAAGTGTTCAGGTCAACAAAATATATTTATGATTGACATAGGTGTGGATTAATTGTGCAAAAACATGAATATTGTTTTGTTAGCTTATCTAGTTATATTTAGTTCAATAGCAATGTTTTACCAATTGATATCATGTATTTAGCTCTTTAGCTGCATGTTTGCTTAACCGGCATGGTTTTAACAATTATTACAATGATAAATCAATAATATTAAGGATTTTACTTTAATGATATGCATTTAATTGCAGACTTATTTATATTGCATGTAATCCAGACACCTTTTTCCAAAAGATTTGTAAACATCTTTTATTAATGTAATTACGATGAGGAGCTGAATATACATTAATAATCTAATAAAACATGTCAAACATCCATATGTGTTCGTACACATATTTTATTTACGGTAATAAAACGTCTCTGTGAAGCTAAATACAGTGGTACCTCGGTTCTCGAACTTAATCCGTTCCGGACTCCGGATCGAATCCTAAAAGTTCCGATCAAATTTTTCCCATAAGAAATAATGGAAAACCAATTAATTGGTTCCCAGCCCCCCAAAATTACACCTAAATGTTTTTTTTTTTTTTCCAAGATTAAAAAACTGTGCTGTCTTTAAAGATTTTTTTTAAAAAATGATAAAGATTTTATCCCAACATTAACCCTGTCCTGCCCCGATCGTCTGCTCCTTCCGTGTGCCACGCCCCCTCGTTAACCTCGTGTGGGATCCCCATGTGATCAGATGTTTCTGGCTGTTGTCATTAGTCCTCTGTATTAAGTCTGCGTTTCAGTTTGTTTCCCCAGTCCGGTCATTGTAACGTCATTGGGTTGTTCTGCTTGTTCTCAATTAAACCCTGTGTTTCCCGATCGCTTGAGTCCTGTCCCTGCTTCCCCAGTCCCGGCTCGGGAGATCGTGACAACCCCAAGCCATGCCCCAACACTGCGCCAATGCTAGATTATGCCATGCGGTCCATTGTTTATTTTTATTATTACTCTGTATTTGTAAATTTGTTCGTGACTAGCAAACTTTTAGGTTGTAACATTTGTACAACTATTATGTAACTTTTTGATGAGCAATTGCTAACAAAATGAGATAAAGTACAGTATATTACCTGATACAGTATTTTCAATAAAATAGCATTATCACCAACAAGCGCTGCTACTACAGCAAATTCAAGGCTGACACTGAAGCGTTCCCTTTTGTTTCTGCTCAGAGACGTGCCGTGTGACTCATTTCCTGGCGCATACAATTTATATTAGGTCAGCGTTCACGGTTTGACTTCTGATATTCAGATCGAGTTCTAGGTCAAACTAGTTTGTTAGACTTTCAAGAAATTCGAGTTCTAGTAAGTTCGAGAACCGAGGTACAAATGTATTCTGTAATTAGAAATGATGATCAACTGGTAGCTGGTAACTTGCCTCTAGTCAGTAGGGACAGTTTAAGAATAGCCAACAAATGCAACTTTTCGCTGTCACTTACCAAGTGTTGAGAGTACGATGCGCAGCTCAGCACCCATGACTGTGCCGTTACCCTCCTTATCAAAGACACGCAGACCCTCAACGTAGTCATCATAGGTTCCCTTCTGAATGGCATCCACAGTCTTCAGCAGGGGCAAAAAGGCATCAAAATCAATTCTCTTGTTGGCCATATCTGTGTAGTGAGCATAGATATACCATAAGCAGGATATAAGTGGGGCGTCAGACACAGAAAAAGGGGGGAAAAAGTACAGAACCACTGGTAAGCTTAAGTGTGATAGGTAGGTGGGGGTTGACACAAGCCAGTTATTAAACTAACCTTCTGCAGATGGGCTGCCAAGAATCTTATTCACATCCTTGTTTGTGGGATTCTGTCCCAAAGCACGCATGACATCAGCCACCTGGTTGTAGGCAATCTTGTTGTCCCCAACCCTGTCAAAGAGCCCAAAGGCCTCTTTGAAATCTGGAGCAGGGGACAAAGGGAGAGAGTGGTTATCAAAAAAAGAAAAACATTTGTGTTGGTACTTTGGAACAGATCACTTACTGCTTCCTTTCTAACTATGTATGGATTAATTTAGAACACTTCTCATGTTTGAGAGGTCTACCTACCAAGAACACAGATGATCATTTTGTTTCTTCCACGACAGGTCATTTAGGGGCCCTAAACAACTGCCTATTCTGCCTAGAGCCAACACTGACACTCATGAACCTGACCAATATAAGCAGTTGGAAGATGAATTGATAAATGGACCTTATAACAAAGAATAGATAGAGGATAGTTAGCAGTGGTCACAGAAATATGTTTTCACCAGTCCTGTTTAAAGTTTTGTTTTCATGAATATATTCTGTACTATGCATTTATTAATGAATAACCCATAATCACTGCTGCAACTATCCATCACCATAACTGCTTAAACCCAACTGGGGTCGCGCGAGGGACCGGAGCCTATCCCAAGATCAAGGGGCGCAGGCGGGAACCAACCCTGGGCAGTCGCCAACACATACTGCAACTATATTAAGTCAAATTGCTCCCTTCCTCCTATGACATTCCGAATCATAAGATAAACAGTGAATGTGCATATATCAAAGTAAGTTTTCTAAAAGTAGCTTAGAACTAGTACAACTAATAATGGCGTTATCATTATGTGAACTGTCAATTCAAACAAGAGTTGCAGTTGGAACCAGTCTTTTCTAGTTATAATCCTGATTTTAAACATCTTTTGCTCTTCAGTTTTATGCTTTTCCGTAGACTGACGTTTCTGAAAATTGAGCAAAATACTAATATAAATAAAAAGAACGGACAAATATTTTAATGAGCTAAACTGAAAACGATCCTCCGCAAGATTATTGCCCATATCCTATTTCAGTATGCCACCAGCTGCTGCCTGCGGTTCTCTTTAAGGGATCTTTAAAGTGTCGTCTAGAAATCGATATGCCCAGAGAAAGTATTTCCCTCCATATAAAGCACTGCTGTCTCTAATGCATGTTCAGTGCAGGAATGCTGAGTGTGCAGTAACTAATACGATGAACATCTTAAGTTTAAACACGAACAACTTCATTCATCAAACGGACTAGTTAAATTAATCATTCAATTAAATTCATTTTAACTTAAACATCTTTTGTGCACGTATGTATATTCTCCCAGTCCAAGGACATGAAATAAGGCTTATTAAAATCTCTATATGGCTTGTGGTGTATAATGACTGGCCTTGTGAAATTATATATGATATTGGTTATAACTGTTTATGTTTGTATAGATCATATTAATAAAGTAACTGCATACATCTAAATGATTCTGGTTAAAATGTATATTCATTGTATAAAATTGAATATTTTATTTTAACTTTATTATATTTTGTTTATTTTAGCTTTCATATTGACTCTAGTGTAGAATTTCTTGACCTGTTTCACCAAAAAAAAAAAAAAAGTTCAGGATTACTGTGTAAATTGATAAACTACTGCTTTCATTGTTTTCAAATAGGAAGTGAAAGTGAAGGAAGTGAAGGACTAAATAAAAAAGTGAGAGGTGCTGTGCAGTGTTTGCAGCTTTACTACAGCTTGGATTAGATTTTACATCTACTAAATCAACACACAATAGTACACATTACAGGCTGCTTCTATCTATCTATCTATCTATCTATCTATCTATCTATCTATCTATCTATCTATCTATCTATCTATCTATCTATACTTTTTCTTATAATTACTTTTAACCAACATATTTTTCCATTATTCATGCACTACATGTTTGCACTTAACATTTTACTTTTCAACGTGAAGATGTTTGCTCTCCAGTGGGACTCACATGTTTTTCACAGGCCAAATTACAATACTTTATCTTCAAATGGCGAGCAAGTTTGGAAGGATGGCAGTCCAATGGGCAGAATTATAGTATTTTCTAATCTGTGAGCATTGTGTTTTCACATTTATTTGGTTACCCTGTCCTTTCAAAGTCAATTAGTAATGTTTTAAAATTTTAAATATAATTAGTTGTAAAAATTAATACCACAACATATTAAAAACAAGTAACACATCTTAACTGGAGGAATATCTGACATTTTGTCATAACAATGCTTGATTAAACAAAGCTGTTTAATTAGTACTCTGATGAATAATTTGCATAGCTGATGGTGTCAACATCAACAGCATTTGAAATGTGTTCAGGATTACTCACAGTCCAGCTGATCAGCACTGAAGTCTCCCTGTGGGAAGCAAAAGGCAACCAAGTGAACATTTTAACACTTTTTCAGAAAAAGCCATAGATGTCTACTAGCACCCAGAGCCTTTATACCAATTGGAGCTACAAGCAATGGGAATGTCTGGCTAATAGATAGACAGTGAGAAAAGGCCAGGGTTGGAAAAACTTTCTACATCAAGGTCACCTCATCCTTTCCCTCATGACTCAACCCTCCCCTGCAGCCCACTTTTCTGCATTAACAAAAATTACCAGTGTCAAGAGCAGACTCATCCGCTGCCTATTAAGACATCATTAATGTAGATATTTGAAGCATTATAAAGTACCTCTAGGATTAAAATGCCACTACAATGAAGCACTCTGAAGCTGCACCTGTAAGTATGCCTTACAGAAAATTACAGTCGGCTGGCTCTGCATTTTCAGGCAACAATAATTAAGCATTATAAAATTATTCTAGATACCAACATTAACTAATGTAAAAGGTGTAATGACGGCAACTTTAAATAATATACGGCTATGTTAATTGTCCAAATTATTATATTATTGTATCCGAACGATTCTTTAGCGCTGCGTGCTGGCCAGTGTTGTGTGGGCTATATTCCCGTAACACCCGAGTTACACACCATTCTGAAGGGTCGGAGGAGCAAGGAACAGGCAGGAGACGAGATAACCTGTGGTCTCTGGAGAGTGGTGCTGCTGCATTTTCAAAGCCCCCTTTATTAAACTCTGGCCTGTGATGTCACAGGGAGGGTCGAATGGCGGTAGACAAGTTTTTTAACTTTCTTAGGGCAAGCGGTGAGAGAGCCCGTGTCTCCTTGGGGCCTTTACAAGGGGTGGGGGCTATTTTTAGACGCTGCTTGGGGACGCTTGCAGGACTCCTGGGCTTCGGTCAGCATATTTATTATGATTTTCTTTGTAGTTATACGTGTCATTCGATGTTTCTATTCGCATATGTATATTAGATAATACAGTGTAAATAAATAATAATTGTTACAACATTTCAGGTTTCATTAAACTGGATCTGCTTGTTTTAATCAAATATCCTTGGATAATTTGAGAAGGGAGCTACGTGTCAGATGAGATATTTTTAACCAGCATGAATCTCATTCTCTTAATATGGATGTCTTAGGGGAACGGTCTAGACATATTTTGAAAACGCTTTTCTTTGACAAAGACCAATAAGGCAAAGGCAGTGGAATTCAAATGGTAAAAATCATGTACATGAAAAAAATAACACCACAGAAAATCGAGCAGGAGTGCCTTTTGAAAGAGTACTCATTTTCTCCAGTGGGTGTTAACATGTTGTGGGACATTAAACGACGTGATAGCCTGTTGTTTCGATGAGAACGTCAAAATATCTATAAAAATAAACATTGTACGGCTGCTTATTTTAAGTACGATTTTGGATCATTCTTACCCCTATTAATTATTTAATCAGTTTGATGTGTCTATTTTAATTGATACTAAGTTATTTCTCAATATGAATAACGTTTAAGGGGAATTATGCTGCACTAGTACTTAACCAAAACAAAATGATGTACAGTGGTTCCCCCGTCTTCAAGCGTGATATGTTCCAAGACCGACCACGGATGACCGAAACTACGGATAGTGAACTATCCGCGGATCCCTTATTTAACGTTATTTTCTTGTACATGCGTATGGTAAAGTATAACTGATAAATTACGCGGCGTAAGAATATTACCGAGATTAATAATAATAATAATAATAATAATAATAAACATTTTACATGATTGTACAGTAGGGTACTGTACTCAGTCTCCAATGAAAGGGATTCTGACGTTTCTGAATTCTCAAGAGATGACATAGCAATTGAAAAAATATCATGTAGGCCTATCAAGGGATGACAGAGCAATGGAAATCATGATTTTATGCATTTTATTATAACACAAATACTGCGACAAAGCGGCAATGAATGCGATCAGAGGCAGACTGGATGAGAGGCGTGGGTTATGGGAACAAAGGGAGATGAGTCATGTCGGCTACTGGGCGTGACTGAAGTGGCGGATTTCTATGGAGTCAAGTTGCGGCCATATAGCGCTGCAAACCAGAGGCGCAGATGGCGGGGGGGACACGATCCCCCCAGTTATATTGGGACCCTGATTCGTCGCTCCACTTTCATAAGCCGCATCCCTAAATGTTTTAACCAAACTGTGTCGACCATCACGAACTACTCACAGCATGTGCTTACTCCAGCAGGAATCCACATACACGCGTTCCTACTGTCTCCCTTTATCTCAGTCTACATGTAGGTAGAAACTGCGCGCATTCCTATTATCCTACACATGGCTTTTAAATTTGTCCACTGCCACAATGACCTACTGATTTAACAAAGGATAAATAACATGGATGTCACCTTCCTCATGTTCGATATTCAGTTTTACGGCTTTAATATATTTTAATAAAAGCGAGGTAGGCCTATACAGTTCTTAAATAACAGAATCTTTATGAATTTAATTACCTCATAAAACGTTAAGCCAGTATTTTGTTCTATGAGTCATTCTATAGTTGGATACATTTCATAACAACCAAAAAGTGATGATTTTTTCCCTAATAATCAAGTTGTTTCCACAACATACCCCCATATTGTGCTAAATGCATTAGTTGCCAAGCTTAAGCTCTAATGATTTTTGAAATACAGTGGTACCTCAGTTCTCGAACTCATTAGAACTCGAATTTCTTAAAAGTAGAACCAACCAGTTCGAAAAAAAAAAATGACCTAGAACTCGATCTGAATCTCAGAAGTCAAACCGTGAACGCCGACCTAAAATAACTTGTACGCACAGGGAAATGAGTCACGCAGCACGTCTCTCAGCGGAAACAAAGGGTAAAGTTTCAGTCTCAGCCTTGCATTCCCTGTGATAGCATTGTGCATGTTTTCACTAGCTGAATACATATATTTAGACAGTAAAATACATTTAGACAATGATAGACAATAAATAGCAATTATTATATAATAAAATACATTTAAAAATAAACATTTCTTATTAATTATTTTAATATTAATAATAAACCATTAATACATTCAATTATGATAATATTGTCGTGCTGAGCAGGGACGGAACGGAGACAAAGGCACAGACATCAGGGTATCGGGGAATACAGGGTTTAATTACAGGTAAGGCAGGGAAAACGCAGACGGACAATACAATGACCGAACTGGGGAAACAAACTGAAACACCGACTAAATACAGAGGACTAATGACAACAACCAGAAACAGCTGATCACACGGGATTCCACGCGAGGTTAACGAGGGGGCGTGGCACACGGAAGGAGCGTACAATCGGGGCAGAACACATTGATTTTTTTTAACTTTACACATTGTTTGGATACATTTATTTTCTTACTTTACAAATTACTGTTTTGATAAATGTGTTTAGTACAGTAAATGCTCTTCTTGTTTTATCCGGTTCATTTTGTGGTTAAATGCTTAAAAAAACATATTTAGATGTAATTTTTTGGGGCCAGGAACCAATTAATTGGTTTGCCATTATTTCTTATGGGGAAAATTGGATCAGAACTCGAACTTTTTAGGATTCTGAACCGATTAAGTTCAAGTTCTGAGGTACCACTGTATTTTTCTCACACATGTGGTTAATACTGAAATGGATTTTGCTGAAGGATATCTCTCCTGGCTGTATAAATTCCCTTGAAAAGTAAGCATATACCTTATATGGAAGCATACCCTATGATATCTATAGGCTGGGAATGTGTTACTGACTTACCATACTTCTTTCACATATAAAAACGAATGCCTAAAGTTTGTTAGAAAAAGTGCAATACAATCAAATTTCCTTCACAGGTCGTATTTATTTTCTGCATGCATCAACAAGACATACTTATCCTTTCCCTATTTCATTTTTGTTATTAGGGCATTAAACACCCATCAAATTTAACTGTATGGCCATTTTATACTTATTATTAGGGCAGCAATACACCTATCAAACAGCCATTTAACAGTGTGCAAAACCTGTCTTCACAATTTACAGTAAGTGTTCTTCAAAAACAGAAAGTACATATTACAGTAAAATTGCTCAAACTACAAAAAAAGGACATGTGTCATTTCAGTTATACTGGAAGCTGGCATTTGCACAGACATGCACCAAGCAGGAAAAACAAATCATCCAATGAGAAAGATGCATGGAGACAGAGGGAATTGGTACATGCATATACAGCTTTATGCATGTAAATGATTGGTTAAAAAGGATAACAAACAATACTTGGAGATGGCTATTGTGATTTATGTCGTCTGCCCAAACAGAGCCAGCAATTTAGTCTCGTCTTTACTCATCAGAGCATAACAAACAGAGACTTTGTCGCAATTTTCTTTGTCAAATATGTTTTCATTTACTTTGTCGTTACAATTTAGTCATGAAATAACACAGTGGTTCCCAAACTTTCTCTGCAGGGCCCCCCTTTTCTAGACAGGAACCAGGGGCGTCACTAGGTTTTAAGGACGGGGGGGCTTAGCCCCCAAGAAATGCACACGATATGAACAAACATAGCACATGAGCACAAAATTTCACAAACAGAAAACAAAGACAGAAATTGCTTTTCAACTTTTTTGGACAGATTAAACATCTTAGGCCACCAATAGATTTCTTGTTTTATTTCAATCTGTTTTTTAATACAGTACAAGAAGAAAACACAGGAAATGTGTTTGCTGCATTAACAACAAGAAAAAAACTGAAAATAAAGTACATAATTTTCATGGCTGCAATCACCAGTTACTTGGTGGGTGGAAGCATCAAAGAATGCCATCTGTTTTTAAGAGTGGCAAATCGGTCAATCACTCTGTTGTCACCTATATATACTTGAAAAGTAGACCGTCCAAGGTTTCTGAGGGTGTTTTTTAAATGTGTATATGACAAAAACTCGCAGTTATTTAAACGGTTCGGCGAAATTTCTGTTCGACCCCAGGGGGTTAATTACATGGGACTCTCTGCTGTTAGCTGGAGCTAACTAATTGTTATTACCAGCAGTGATAAAGACTTACTTTCTTGAAAAACTTGCGTATAGGCATGTTGTCTTGCTGTGTGCAGTATGTACGCTAGTGTGTCCGCAGGTGTAGATGCAGCGGAGTGTAAAGTAGCAGTGAAAACGTCAACTGGATTTTCAGTAATGTGGGCGTTCCCTGTGAACAACTGGAACGGATTGGATAACGAAGCACTGATGCTACCTTAACACTGTAAAGTGAAAGGAACCAACAGATTTATGATCATATTCAAGTGAATAGTGACAGGTTTATATTATTATTTATTTAAACTCATATTCCTGTGTCTTTATATTGAATTTGTCTGCAATTTTTGTAAAATAAATAAATAAATAAATAAATAGAATAAGTAAAAAAAAAAAAAAAACTTGAAAAAAAAAACCAAATTATTTAGGGGGGCTTAAGAATATTTTAGGGAGGCTTCAGCCACCCTAAAATAGGCCTAATGACGCCACTGATAGGAACATTATTGAGCCCCCCCCATTCAAATTACATAGGTTCAGATTCAAACTTTATTTGAAATACAACTCCCTTTTCTAATTGAGTGAAACAAATTCAATTACAAAATACAAATGGTGCAATTTCACCACTGTGGGAGAAAAAAGAGCAATCAAGTAAAAATGAAAGTCCAGCATAAGTTTGAAATTATGCAAATACAGATTTAACGTTCTGTTAATATTCATTGGCGTACACAAATTAAAGTTGGTTTTACGATTACCCAATTTTGTTTTTAACGATAACCGCAGGTGCCTATATTCATATATACTATAGCACAAAACAACAATAAATCATACCCATTAATTGATAATCTCCCTGCACTTCATGTAGAAATTTTTAAACCTCGTTTTTCATGATATGGTTAGATTTTTTTGTCCGGCGCTGCAAAACGTTGTCACGCGTCAGCATGTCACATGGTACAAAAACCTTGCAAGAGCAAGAACACTTAAGACAGATCGTACTGCACCTCTCAGCCGGCTGAACAAACTGGAACTGCCTCCGTGACGACACAACTTTGCCCTCATTGGCTGAAGAACGTGATGTTTGTATGACGTTTGTATCCCAGGAAGTTCCGATGCGTTATCTGCTGTTTCTCCCGAATATCACTTAAAGCAGCGAGAACTGGTTTTCAGTTAATTTACCTGGTAAAATAAAGTTTAAATAAATTACATAAATGCTCTAATGGTACACGTAAGGTAGTGGTTTATATATTGTTAGTTACTGTAATGTTGCGCTGCTTTTTTGTTTAATCGTCCAGTCTGTGAAGATATTATTTTGCCCCTGAGGCTATTCCATTGGTGCGCCCCCCCGCAATACCTCTGCGCCCCCCAGTTTGGGAACCACTGAAATAACAGGTTGTCAAGAAACACTTATCGTCAAAAATTTCATTGACAAAATTTACACTGATCTGGAGGATCAGCAGCAACCCCTGCTGGTCATACTGGGGGATGGACAGGACAGATTGTGACAGAGCCCCTGAAAAAGCATGCAGTCTGGGCATGTGAGACAGCACTACTCCCAGGACGGGACAGCTGGGACCAAAGACAATACCCAATGGACAATGGAACCTAACACCAAGGTAGACACACAGGGCCAGGAAACACCAGATGGATCAAGGACACAAGACAAGACACATGGCACGACTAGATGCAGACCCTGAGAGCAGGGAAAACCTCAGCACTGTGGAAGAATCATCTTCTGAAACCATGCAGGCTGTGCATGAGTTGTGGCAGCATAGCAGTAAAGACCTAACAACAATATGGCGAGCTCAAAATCCTTTTGAGCTTTCATATAGATATCTTTACTGCTAAGGATGAAAACTGCCACCCACTTCACTTGTGCAGCATGTGATTGACCTAGGCAATGCCCCACCCATTCATCTGCATCCTAGTCACTTGGCCCTAGCAAAGAGGCAAGCGGTGGAGCAGCTGATTAGAGAGATGGCAGCAGCGGGGGTGATCGAGCCCTCCAGCAGTCCATGGGCAACCCCTGCAGTCCTCATCTGGAAGAAGTATGGGTCCTGGCATTTCTGCATGAACTACAGAAAGTTGAACATGGTGACACTGTCCACTATCCACTGTCTCTAATACATGACATGCTGGACTACATCATTGGGTCTACATAGTTAAGCTACTTAGAGCTCAGAAGTGGCTACTGACAGGTTGAACTGGTCCTGGAAACCTGACCCAAGACCACATTCACCAATGGTCAGGGTCTATGACACTTCCAGGTTTTGCTGTTTGGGATATACAACATCCCCCATCACCTTCAAGAGGAGTATGTCCTGGCCCATGTCATCTGGAACCAGAGCCTTGCTGCTGCTTTCAATGAAGCTTTGCAGAACCATAGGATGGTGTATGCGGGTGTAAGTCAGTCATTTGTTAAGAACTTTTTGTTAAGAAAGCAGAAAAAATGCCATCTCTCTGTAGAAAACAAATACCCAATTACAAAAGTTGACTCAAATATATATTTTTTTTCATTAATATATTTTAACTTTTATGAGGGTTTAGCTACGTGACTAGTAAACATCCAGGTCAGATAATATGCAAGATGGTGACTAGAGTATGTCCGACTGAATGCATACATACAAAATGTACTATATAGAATTAATGGTCAAGTAGTAGGCTTCTAACGTAATTCACTAGGCACTGTGAATGTAATTTCAGACATCCTAAGTTTCTTTTAAAAATTTCTGCCCATTCTATTCTCCCTTTTGGGAATCAAAAGACTAAAAGCATTAACAGTCAAAGAAATAATCTTAGCACTACTATGGAGTTAAAATAGTGCTAAAACCTTTCTCACAAATGCAACACATTTTAGAAATAAACAATCACTTTCTCACAAATGCAATGTGTTTTACAAATACAAACACTTTCTCACAATTGCAATGTGTTTTACAAATATAAAAAGCCACTTTCTCACAAAAAATAAGTACAAAAAACATAACACCTTTCTACTTCTGTAATGTGACTTGGCACAATTTTCTTCATAAGCATTTTTGTGTCACAAGATTTTCTCACAAATAGGCTGGGTAGCATCAACAAACAGCAGATGGCACTATAAGTATGTGTACTGCACCCTGCTTGAGAATTCCTCTTCGGCTAGCCTGCCAGAAAATTAGCATTGTAGAGGGTTTCACACTGTTTATGCAGTTTAAAAATGCTGTTGTTAGCTACTCATTTTTAGCACATTTCCACACTCCATACCATGACTAGCTAAGTCATTGTCCCTTCATCGTGTTCGAAGTGTACGGTCGTGGCCAAAAGTTTTGAGAATGACACAAATATTCATTTTTAGAAAGTCTGCTGCCTCAGTTTTTATGATGGCAATTTGCATATACTCCAGGAAGTTATGAAGAGTGATTAGATGAATTGCAATTAATTGCAAAGTCCCTCTTTGACTTGAAAATGAATTTAATCCCAAAAAAAAAACAATTTCCACTGCATTTCAGCTCTGCCAGAAAAGGACCTGCTGACATTTTAGTGCTTCTCTTAACACAGATGATTGTGTTGACGAGGACAAGGCTGGAGGTCACTTTGTCATGCTGACTGAGTTAGAATTGCAGACTGGATGCTTTAAAAGGAGGGTGGTGCTTGAAATCATTGTTCTCCCTCTGTTAACCATGGTTACCTCAAAGGAAACACATGCAGTCATCATTGCTTTGCACAAAAAGGGCTTCACAAGCAAGGATATTGCTCCTAGTAAGATTGCACCTAAATCAACCATTTATCGAATCATCAAGAACTTCAAGGAGAGTGGTTCAATTGTTGCGAGGAAGGCTTCAGAGCACCCAAGAAAATCCATCAAGCTCCAGGAGTGTCTCCTAAAGTTGATTCAGCTGCGGGATCGGGGCACCACCAGTGCAGAGCTTCCTTAGGAATGGGAGCAGGCAGGTGTGTGTGCGCATCTGTACACACAGTGAGGCGAAGACTTTTGGAAGATGGCCTGGTGTCAAGAAGGGCAGCAAAGAAGCCAGTTCTCTCCAAGAAAAACATCAGGGACAGACTGATATTCTGTAAAAGGTACAGGGATTGGACTGCTGAAGACTGGAGTAAAGTAATTTTCTTTGATGAAACCCCTTTCTGATTGTTTGGGGCATCCAGAAAAAAGATTGTCCGAAGAAGAAAAGGTGAGCACTACCATCAGTTGCCATGCAAACAGTAAAGCATCCTGAGACCATTCATGTGTTGGGTTGCTTCTCAGGGAAGTTAGTGGGCTCACTCACAATTTTGCCTAAGAACACAGCCATGAATAAAGATGGTACCAAAACATCCTCTGACAGCAACTTCTCCCAACCATCGAAGAATAGTTTGGTGGCTAACAATGCCTTTTTCAGCATGAGCACCGTGCCATAAGGCAAAACATCGACGTCGTGAACAAAACACCGACATTTTGAGTCCATGGCCAGGAAACTCCCCAGACTTTAAACCCATTGAGAACTTGTAGTCAATCCTCAAGAGGTGGGTGGACAACCAAAACCCCACAAATTCTGACAAACTCCAAGCATTGAATATGCAAGAATGGGCTGCCCTCAGTCAGGATTTGGTCCAGAAGTTGACTGACAGCATGCCAGGGTGAACTGCAGAGGTCTTGAAAAAGAAAGGACAACACTGCAAATACTGATACATTTGTTTTGACACTTGGAAAATGCAAGTGTAATTATACTTCAGTATACCATAGAAACATCTGACAAAGGATCTACAAACACGTAAGCAGCAAACTTTGTGAAAACCAAAATTTGTGTCATTCTCAAAACAGTTTGGCCACGACTGTTTGTGCTCAGAGTGGAATAAGTCGTGTGTAAACCTAACAACAATGGGATGTATAATTATGCTATTCAAAATTATGGATATTTGATGACCAAAAGAAAGGAAGAACATCAAATGTTATATGAGTAAAGAAGGCGAAAGACCATTTTATTGTTTTACAATGACTGTACAAGCAGTCTTAAGAGAATAGCATCCAATTATTAAAACCATAGTTTTTGAAAGGCAGTTAATTTTTTAGACAAGTGATGTAATTACACTTTTTCTTTATATGTAGCTCATTGCACAGCAACATACAAACCAGAGCACTGTACAGATCATACATAGTTCACATTTGTAAATTATACAAGTACTACAGATGTCTAAATTCTTAACCAAAGGGCATTTAATTAAAAGTAACGTATATTCTAATATTTAAAAGTAGCAGGACCCTTCACACACATACACAAAAAAAACTTGCTTTTCTAACTTATAGTGTGTACATCACAGTCAACACTCATCTAATTGCATGTGCATGTCTGAGAATTAAAAGGTTATCAATATTCAACTGCCAGTCAATCTATTACTAAGTACTTATTTTAGGATACTAAACATTTACCAATTATAATAAAACTTCTCACTGCAGTTTTTGACCATGGATCATCGAGACAGAACTACTTTTTCAATAGCATCAGTAGTGTAGAGGATGTATACCCTTCAAACTCATTGGAAAAATAATAGCTAAAGCATGTAAATTAACATGTACAGTAGAACCTTGGAACTCAACCAACTGGGACATTGAACAGATCTGTTGAATTTTTTCCGACTTGTACCTCAACCATTTCTGCTAAAACTTTTATGGGTCGAGACTCAGACCTCGAATTGGTTGGTCGAAAAAAATGTAGCCACAACTTGATCGAAAATATCACAAAATACAGACCTGCTAAAACTTGTACGGATCAAGAAGCGTCTCTCTTTCCAAACAATAACTCCATCTGCCACTTCCAGTATGCCATGAGCTCACCTTAATACAAGTGCTCATGAATTGTCATTTGTGTTTATTGCTTTTGTATGTGTGCTTTTCACGTGTATTAGTTTTATATTGATTGTTAATGCTTTTTGTCATTAGTTAGGTGTGTAGATAGGTTTAAATGGCAATCATTTGGGAATCTGGAATGGATTAAATTCATTTATATTATTTCTTATGGGGAAATTCAACCAGGCTTAAGGAACGAATTAAGTTCGTGTTCCAAGGTACCACTGTACTACACTATAAGGTTGTAAGAAGGGGCAGCCTTTCTAAAGACATATGTGAACAGAGGTGGAGTTCCGGTGCATGAAGTACAAATCCAGACCAAAGTTTTGTTTCAACCAAACAACTGGAATATAAAGAGTGACACTGACAAAGTACTCAACTGGTTGGTTGAAACAAAACCTTGGTCTGGATTTGTACTTCATGCACCTGAGCTTTCCACCTCTGTGTGTGCGACAGAGTCTGAGTACTGTGAGTAACAGTAGAAAGAGATCATGAAAAAAAGAACATGAAAACAGATTCATGATGTCATATGGACACCAAAGCCAACTTATTTAACAACTGTTATTTGAAAGAGAAACAACTCGGTTATAATCAGGGAGTCAACAATGGCCATGCTTGTTTCGGGAGATTACAGGGGGACTCATCCTTATGGCTCTATATCTCAAAAGCAGGGAACTTTGACTTCATGGGTTGCAAAAGGTCAGCCAGGAAGTAGATAGTGCCTGCCATGCCTAAAGACAAAAAACATACACCATGATGTCTTAAATCTTATACATTGTTTATCTTACTTCAGTTTATTCTAATTCTTGAGAAATACAAACTATGACTTATCAGCACAAGGATGTGGTATTCATATGAAATTAACATTTTACAGTAAGTTTCATCATGATGGTCAAACCATCAAAAAAAAAAGAAAAACGTGGTAGATCTCAGCTGTAAGCCCAACCCAAATATCATGAGTACCTTCAAAAAGTGAGAATGGCCTGTCAGGGGTCCTGCAGCCATGTTTACCATAATCCATGCACCATTCTGCAAACTACAGGAAAAATGAAGTTACAAATTATTATTTCCCAACACTTCCAATTAGGACCAAATTTGTCATAATCACACCAGCTCCTAATCAATTACACAATTAAAAACTGAAGTACAAAAATTACCAAAAAATGAAATGAGTCTTAATATTTGTCTTAATTTTTAACCCCTGATGCCTTGCAGCTCAAAATTTAACCTGATAGCGTTACCATTTTCTGGATCTTTTACTTGGGGATAAGCAGCAGGTACTGAATCAAAATCAAAAATTGAATCAAAAAGGCAGTATCAAAATTAAAATTAAAATCTCACTGAGACAAGGAACAGGCAATAAAAGAGAACAAAGCCAAAAAACAGTAACATTGATATGTATATTTTCCAATTTTACAAGTACTTGGCTTCTGCTCTGAAAGGAGATATCTCAAGTTAGGGAAAAGATGAACCCTGCCCCCTTCTCTCACCATGCAGGCCCGATACAAGTGCTTGGGGTCATGGGTGAGCTTGTAGAGGGCCAAAAACACATAAGCATTGCCAGCCACCCCATGACACAGGCTGTAACCCTTCTTCAGGAGCCCCCTCTGCCAGACTACTTCCCCGCACTGCAATGCATCTGCAAGGTACTGATCCATGCCAAACACCTACAAAGACATTAACAGGGAAGGGAGGTAAAACTTTAGAAAAGCAGCATAAAAAGTGCCTGGATATATAAAGGATGTTTCAGGATCACTCCCAGAGACAAGGGGTCTGAAACTCATTGAGCGGACCTTGTGTACGGATTTTCCTGCATTGTGCACCCATGGTAAATGTAAAGACTTTCCAAAATCACTGGACATCAACATAATATTTCCTAAAAATAGAATACTAAAACTGCAACAATTCCAGTAACTTGGTGTCTACCAGGTGCTGAGTTTTGGATTCCAATTCTGACAAGCAATGAAAACAGTAATACATAGCTCTGGAAAAAAAACTGAGACCACTCTATATTTTTAAAACAATCTGCATTTGTAAATCCCGATTTAATCCTGGTTCTGTTGGCAGAAGGCTACACTGAGCAGCAGATTGCTTCCAGGTGCAAAATTTCTGAGACAGTAAACAAGAACAAGGTGAAGCAGGAGACACTAAGAACAATCAGAAACCAGCCAGGTAAAAGGCAGAAGTAACTTTCTAATGTCAGAGATGACTAAACGTATCCAGCAGTTTCTCATAAATCGGAGGATAACATCAACTGACCTTTGAAAGGGATGGTAAACATTAAGTGGTGTGAATGCACTGCTAGAGGACAGTTCATATCAGACTCCTAGAAGCAGGACTGAAATCCCATAAAGCAAGGAAAAAGCCCTTCACTAATGAGAAACAGAGATCCAAAGTGTAGTTTGCAAAAAATATATATATTATTCACAGGCGCATACCCAAAAGTTGAGAAATGAGTGAAACAAAAAATTTTGCTGTGGTCTCTCAGGTTTTTCCAAGCTGCATGTATTAAAATAACATGCCAGTGCAACCAAGTGCTACGGAGTCTCCTGATTTGCCTACTAAACACTAATCATCATGGGAACTCCATATATGGCAAGTGGGGAGTTCTCTACCCTAACAACAATCCACTGCCAGAGTGCACGCTGCCCTATCGTTTAAACTTATGTACAACAATGTGTGCTACGTGTTAAAAGAATGACACCTTGTAGGCCTGCAGGAGCATGTAGATGACTCCAGGTGCCCCATGACACCAATGCACCAGGAGGTCACGGGTATCCCCAATGCAGGCTGGGTAATTCCTTGATGGGAACCTGAGGTAGCACAAGTAGTCCACGCTGGGCTTCACTAGCTTAAGCAGTCTGGTCTCTCCAACCCCAAATCCTGGCTGAGGGCAAAAAGAGGTAACAGTTTAACTCTGGAAGTTTTCAATCCCCATTAATGGCTTAATCAGCTTCAGTTGTTTGCTTTCTTTTCTTCTCCAGCACAGCAGTTTCATGCCCTGAAAGTAATTTCTGGACATTACTGCCTGAGAATACTGCCTGAAAGAGTTTTCCGAGGAGCTGCACAGCAACATTCATATTCAAGCCAATGTGCGTTACCTGCATTGAGAAGCAATAGACTCCTCAGCCAATAAGGTCTACCTGCAAAAAGGAAGTAACAGATTCCTCAGCCAAAGTGGTTGACTTGGATGGGGGGGCAGACTACGGAGAGGAAGAGGTTTACCGAAAACAGAAGGGATTGCCATTCCAGCTAGCATATTCTTACTTGCAGCAGGAAGTAATAGATGCCTGCCAGGCCATGAGCAGGTCCCACATAGTACTTCTGGTGCCACTCATACAGCAGGGGGCTCTGCTCCTGGTTGCAGCTCCTTTTGGACAGGCTTTCCCCAGATGTCAGTACCACCTCACTGATCTGGAGCAAATTAAGGTGTATTTAACATTAGAGTAGACAAAGGTAATGCATATGCTTCAATACAGGCATCCCCCACTTTACAGAAGTTTGCTTTATGTCACTTTGCTTTTACAAAAGACCTGTATTAGTGTCCATTTTCTCTGACCGAAAGAAATCCGAAGAAAATTTTTGCTTTTATGAAAAAAAAGGTTTGTTTTGCAATTATAGAATTGGAGCACACAACGAGCAGCAAGCTCCGCCATGAATCTCTTCTGGGAACTAGCATCTCAGGATCAAGCCGCCATAGCCTTGCACGGAGTCGGTGAGCATTTTTCTCGAAATCCTCTTCAGAATTTTTTGGTCAGTGAAACATCACGGCACAGACATTATTGCTACTTTATATAGGCTGCATATTTATTATATCATTCCTGCTTCCACTGTATGTTAGTGTTTTTTTTCGGTATTATGTGGTATTTGGGAGGGTGTGGTAGGTTAATTTCAAGGTCTGGAAACATGCAACACACAACTTTTTCCCCATATACATTAACGGTAATTGCTTCTTTCGGCCAACAAAAGGTTTCATAGGAATGCTCTATTAAATGGGGAAATCTGTGCGTGCCCCATATATATATATATATGTGTGTGTGTGTGTGTTTCACTTTCAGCTTAATTTAAAAAATGAAGTGAAGAATACCGCAGGTTTTGAGCCCATTCCACTAACCTGTACACCCAGCTGCTGTGGGTTGACAAGGAAGTACCCTGATATGCTCTAGTGCAAATGTGTTATAAATACTAGTACAAGATCCAATTTGGAATGATATAACTGAAACATGCACCATTTCTGACATTTTAAGTCAACAATAAATCTGATAAGACTTCTTTGCCTTCTTACTGCATTGATTCTATTTTAAATGTTGATACATCAGCTTGTGTGGCAATTAATATATTGCACTAACGAAGTTCTTTAAACACTTAAAAAAACACAATCAAATACATACAACTTGGTAGATAATAAATTGTATAAAAAATTCAAATCAGACTGAACCTACTTATTTTGTGGCAAAAAGCACTATAAGCATTGAGCACTGTCCTTGAACTTAGCACCCAAGTTGTTTTTAACATGTGACAATTCTAAAAGCACAGCAACAGAAATGAGATGAGACCACCAAAAGTCACATTGGGTCTGACCTGTTGAATGTACTGGATTGGGATCTTCTCCTGTTCAAACTCTTGGTTGATGAAGATCAGAGAAAATAAGTAGCCAACCCTTCCAAAAAGCAGCTCATCTGGAAGGCCCTCTCCCCTCATTATAAACTGATGGTAATGGAGCAGCCTGAAGAAAATGTAGAGATGATGTTTGGTGCAACAAAATATATTTGTAGACAACTTACCACAATCTGTAGACTAGAATGAACACTTAAACATCTTGGGTTCAAAAATCTTTTTTCATCTAATCTACCAAAATATAAAGAAGTATGTATGAGCCATTTTTGCTAACTGCAACATTTACAGTTTAGTTAGCACAAGTTTTCAGCAGTTCCCAGGACACAGCACCAGTCTGCTGCTAGTTGGATTTTAAACTGCGTTAGGTACCACCACCAATGTCTTTTTATCTTGTTCACCACATGGTCTCTCTCTCTCTATTTGCTTAAATGATGTAGCTCACTTTCTTCATTTACATTTAAAGTTTCTTCTGGGTGAGCACTTATTTCTTCCAAGATATTGATAAAACGGTACCATGTAGTGTACTCAGCAAACTCAATCAACCTTTCTGTGTGTTTGTTTGGTGTAAGCTGTCCTTCCTTCAAAGAATACCATATAATTCACTGGAATCGTGTTCGTTTCTGTGATGTGATAGGCTGATGTGTGCTATGAATCAATGCTTGACAGTTTATCAAAGTTTCTCATTTTCCTGTTGTTTAAATCTTATGACAATGAGTCTTGTCCCCTTGGTAAATATTGCTGATTGGTGAATTTTCCTGGGCAGGAAATGAGTTCACATCTGTCCAGCAGCCCATTACTGACTGAATTGTGTTTCTCTGCCACAGTTTCACATTTTCAGAAATGCTTTTTAAAATTATATGTATGTAGCAAGCAATTTTGGGATACAGTGGTACCTCAGTTCTCGAACTTCAGAATTCAAATTTCTTAAAAGTCGAACCAACCAGTTCAGAAAAAAAAAATTACCTAGAGCTCGATCTGAATCTCAGAAGTCAAACCTTGAACGGCAAACTAAGATAACTTGCACGCGCGGGGAAATGAGTCACGTGGCATGTCTCTCAGCGGAAACAAAGGGTAACGCTTCAGTCTCAGCCTCGCATTACTGTTTTGATAAATGTGCTTAGATGTGTTTAGTACAGTATATGCTATTCTTGTTTTACCTGGTTCATTTTGTGTTTAAATGCTAAAAAAAACATATTTAGGTGTAATTTTTTTGGGGCCGGGAACCAATTAATTGGTTTTCCATTATTTCTTATGGGGAAAATTCGATCACAACTCAAACTTTTTAGGATTTGATCTGGAGTTCTGAACGGATTAAATTTGAGTTCTGAGGCACCACTGCATGTGCAAATACTAACACTGTAGTTGTAAGTTGCTAGCAGTGACTTATCCTAGCAGCCTACAACAGTAGTCTACAACTACATTATTAAGTACCACTTCTGTAACTTCACATTTTCAAGTACCGGTTTGAACACCATTTTGACACTCGCATCTTTTTAACACTGGTATTGGGAAAAACCCAAACAATACCCAACCCTAACCCTCACCATGACTTACCTGCTCAAGCACTCATCAGCCTCTTGCCTCCTCTGCAGCCTGTGGAAGACCACAGCTGCTACAGCCAGTGGTCCTGCATCACCACACAAGAAGGTTGCCCAGCGTCCTGTCAAAGACTGCAGGCTGCGGCATGCGTAGTCCAGGGCCCTCTGCAGAAAAGTGATCTCCCCAAATGTGCGGTGTAGGTGCAGGTACAGCAGAGCAACGCCTAAGGTGGGCAGAACAAAGTGTTTTATTCTCCCACCACTCTTGTGGAAAATGCAAACAGATCACACTCATAAGGCATTATACAGGAAATTTACTCCACAGTGTACAGGATCATAAGTCCTTTTAATACATAAAAACTGATACTTTTAACCTATCATCTAATACTAATACTCTAACTGAAATACTCTAGAGTAAAATGCAGGGAAAACTTCAAATTTCAGATACAGGAGAATATGTTTTATTATATAATCTAGATGTTTCAGTATCAGAGACAGGATTTCAGATTTTACAAATCTGATTTTCCTAATGGAGTGGTAAGGTGGCTTAGTGGGTATGCAGTACTGCTTTACACCCCCCTCAACCCCCAGGCAACCCTGACCAAGATAAGAAGCTGAAAGATGGATGGTTACTTCATGGAAACAAATATAGTAGTAGTAGTAGTTGTTATTATTATTATTGTTGCTCTTAATCTTCTATTATTATTATTTATTAAGAAGAAGAAAAATAATAAGAACAACAACAAAACCTGTAACTAGTACACAACAGGATGATAATTGGTGGTGTGGTGATACATCACTTTTGGAATCCAGATAAAACTGTCACATCAATACAACCAGGGATGTTTCAATTAGGATACAACTAAGTTGAGCTGTAAATGTGGGCAAATATCTTTACCTGCCCATCCAGTGTAGACACTGCAGTCTCTGGGGTCAGCTGACTTCAGCCCATTCTCCATGTGAAACAGCAGCTCACTGATCTTGTCGCTCACACGGCCAGCAAAATCTGCTGTTAGCTAGATTGGACCACAGAAATACAGTGTTGTACTCAATAGGTTAAAAGGGGTGTATCAACTAGCTACACGTATTATTTCCAGAATTAACAGTATAGTTATCTAGTACTTTAATCCGTTTACATTTTCACTTCGTCTTAAAAACATTATCGTTTCAAAACTAGTACAGTAGCTCTAAGCTAGGTAACAACACAAGGCATTGTTCCTCATTGGCCCTTCTCATTGCTGATGGCCAATCACCAAAGCGTTTACATACAGATTGCCGAATCCACAAACCCACACAACACTGCTACGTCAACCGTTTCTCCCGTAATCTGCAATCTCCTCCACTATGCTTGAAAACACCCAGGGGTTCACGGTTACATAAATAATATAAACAGTTGACTAAAACTGTGAATCGTGTGCTTGATTAGTACGTAATGCCTTTTAGGTTCGGACATTAAAATATAATTCAAAAGAATGCAAAATGCTGCTCTTCCTGCGTCACTAGCGATTCGACGAACAAACATCGCAACCTTGAGTGCTGTATATACCCACAAACATGGATGTCCCGAATAAATTTCATAATTATATGGCTGCTCTGACACATAAAGAATACTATAATGATCATTTTACATTACAAGACCGCGAGGTTACAAGCAAGCCAAATTGAACCGGATTTTACTCAAAACAATTGTCAATGACGCAGTACCTTAATAATAGTTTCGAAATCAGACGAGTGCCTGTGGAAACGAAAGACGGGCATGAAAACGCACGGCTTAGTTTACGGACCAAACCGAATAATAGCAGGTCGCTATTGCTAACTTACTCTGCCTCGATGGTCGAAGTGATACTGCGCGCCGCCCGGCGTTTCGTGGTAGTCTGTGTACGGATTCTTGAGGGCTCTGACTTCCATATTTCACCCAGAGAATGTGCTCGGTTTCTGGTTTAAGGACAGGGTATAGGGTAAGTACACCAAGACAGCCTCCCTCAGATACGACACAAGAAGTTTCGATTTCCGCCGGAAAAAGACACAAATCCCATGCAATTTTAATCCGTCTGCGATCCTTCAGAGGTTCTGCTACCATGATAATATGGATATAATTACAAAACTGCTAACTATGGCTAAAACGCTTGATGCTTATTTTATAATATTTAACCGCATACGTTCACATCCATAAGTATTCATATTTGCTACAGTATATCGACATTATGTATAACGTATATCACCGTACCTAACACAAAAGATGCAACGCACTCTTCCTAATGCATTAGTTCCTAAACCGTCACGCGTCACCGTTATCTCTTCTGAGCATGATTTTTAGAGGATGCAATAATAAAATGGATCAGAATTACCATAATATGTGTTTATCTTGACCCAAATATGTGAATTAATTGACGTGAATTAATGTACTATTATATTGCTAATTTTAAATTTACCCTGTTTATTTTATGTAATCAACACTGATTGGTTTTTAACGTACAGTTACTAGATTTTCAAAACGCCTTTTTGTCCTTTTCCTTTTTTACTAGCACAGCGTTTAGGATCTTTACGGGCGATGCTTTTACTGGACAAGTTTAAGACGCTTGTTACGATCAAAAATGTTTTTCTCTTCGCACTCATATGCAGATATCAGTACCAACCCCTTATTCATATATTAACTATTAATATTAATATTATAGTAAATATTAAAATATGAGCCATTCCATATCAAATCACCCAGTTTGAGAAAAAAAAAAAATCACACGTGCTCCTATACCAAACGTATGGAGAAATCCTAAATATTAAGTATGTATATGTAATAGTGTTGAAACTACAACCCTTTGAAATTTTAATTTTATATATTTTACCAGACGACTCTTGTGCAACTTCCGACATTCAGTTGCTTTGATATGCTATTTATAGCTGTATTTTCTGTAGAATTAAAAAAGTAAACTAAAGGTAAGTTGTATTTTATGTACTTTTCCTCCTACAAGGCTCTGAAAATTGCCTAAAATTCAAAACGATGCCCCTTTTGAGAGCTTCTCACTCAAACAGTATGCTAGATAAAGAACTGTGTTTTTTCCCGTCGTTTATGTCATATTAGGCTAATTGTATGCAGTAACCAAATGTATGACTGTCATGGGAGTGTCACAGTAATTTTTTTGCTTGATTGTGCTTGATTTTCAAAATTGCCTATTTTCAAGTCCTCATCTGACCAGGTGGGCAATTAACCATCATTTCTATATTTTCACCATACATACATACCCTGTACCGTTTCCTTGTATCTGGAGATGACCTAACAAAAATGTGTTGTTTCTGAGCTATCTTCTGGAGTTCTTTTGGAGTTTCTGATTTTTTTTTAAAGAATGAGCTGTCATGCTCTTGTTGCTGTACAAATTCAACATTAACAATTTCATAATTGCCACATAGACTTATTTCTATAAGAGGGGCATAATATCAAATATCAAAGACCGCTCAGAGGATGTTCTGATCTTGTTTCCTTCAAGGAAAGATCTAAAACAATGTACTCTCCTGGCCTGCAGGGTCATTACTCTGCAGTCCTAAACATATTACATTGGTTGGTAATTTCTACCAATGTAGCCCATTTAGCTTGTTTCCCAAATCTGTCAATTGTGTAACTATTAACCTGGTTAGCTGATTCTTAGAAAGTGATACTGACAAAAAAATTATTTTAATCATTTTTAAGTCCACCCTTTTCTGAAACATAATCATAATATAAACACAAGTAAAATCAGCAATTAGATTAAATTTTGAGTAGGCTACACAGCCTTATATTACTGTCTTGCTCCACACTACATTTGCAACACTAACACACCAAAAAAAGACAGAATATTATTACCACAGGAAAGCATATCTGTCAAATCCATGTAGTTTCCTTTGTTGTCTGAATTTTCATTCGCATTGTGTCCTATAAGCGCCAGCTCCTGTCAACTCAAGAATGAAATCACATCAACCTTTTCACAATCTCACTGTTTTCCCTCACAGTGTCATGGTGTTTGGATAACTGGAGATGCATGCCTTAGCTGATCAAACTACCAACCTCACGTTTCCTAAACGAGTTGCATGACTGCACTGATATGTTCCTTTTGCACAATAAAAAAATCTGAATATAAAATTAAGGTTCTTAATTGGGTGAATGACAAATAAGGATTTCACAAAATGAAAAAAGTCAGGTGGCGCAACCAAAACAGTAGGGTTGAATTATTTATCGATTTCAAATTGAAATTGTGATTTGAAACAATGTGATTATTAAATCAAAAAGGCTGCAGTTTTGGAAGTGCATTACACAGCACGTCTGACCCAAGGTGTAACTGTCGCGAAGATAGTTTTACAAATTCATGCAAACCTCCTTCTATGATAGTCATTCTCACCAATCAGAAGTGCCATGTTCCTTGCGTGCTAGTCATGCTCACCAATCAGAAGTGGCCCAAGGTGACTGTGGATACACCCACAAACAAACAATGAAGGAAAATCCAAGGACAATGTTACATTCACGGAATGAAAAAATGATTCCGCTTGTTAATTACAAGTGAATTACCTACCTCTTCCATAGTCGAGAGATTCATATTTGCACATATTTTAAAAGCCGTGTTACAATTACAAATCTGCATTACAAGTGCACAAACACTGAAGGAAACCCTGTATTTAGATTTCTTCCCGTCCCGAAGACGTATGAGTGGCGCAGCATCTTGATAGTCAGGCAAATCCAGCCAATAATACCCGAGACAAAAGTCCACCACACCCACCAGGAAGCTGACCCGAGGGTCACAGAAGAAGGCAGACCCCCCCCATCCAGCCCAAGACCAAACCCCCAAAGCTGCCGCCAGCACACAGAGCACCCCAGAGTACCCGGAACACCTGCAGGGACCCCGTTCCACAGCAGCACAGCCTAGGCTCCCACCCCACCCCCCACACTGCAAAGGCACAGAGAGGGACCCCCCTCAGGCCCCCATCGCCCCCCACTTAAGGTGTATGTAGAAGGTGTGTACATGTGGGTGAGTGTGAATGACTGTGTGAACTGAAGTGTATGCAAACTGAGTGTGTTTGTGCACTTGTAATTCTGAATTGTACTTGTAATGTGGCTTCTGAAAATGTGTTCCAATATGAAGCTTCAAATCTGTGACTTTCAATAAACAAGTGTGCAAAACTTTTTTGTAAACAAACTGCTGCACAGGTTTACAGTAGGGTTGCCACCTGTCCCAGTTTTCCTGCGATTGTTCACTTTTTTGAGCAACTGTCTCAGAAAATTAATATTCTTTCCCAGGACATGAATTGCCCCTGTTTTTTTGTGAAAATGCATGTCTAATTTAGAATGTCATAGTTTAAAATGAAACCTCACTTGGTTTCCCTCTACCGCTATTATTTTTCTTCCTGGTCATGTTTATACATACAATCCTGTGTCTGTAAATTGTTTAAAACAGGTAAAACACAGCAATTATTGGCCTTGTCTATACTTCTATTTGACTGGTAGCAGAAATACAAAGCTTATCTTATTACCTAGCAACTGGGCGGGCTGTCGGTCTGCCTCGTGCATGCACTTCTTCATCAAAGAAAAAGCGATTTACAGCGTGCAACCCAAAGGGGCCGAAAAGAGAAGACTTTTCTGAATGGATAATGCACAGCCAAAGAGATTTGGGAGATATTACACAAAACAGAATTTCCCAGTTAGCTGGATAACTTAAGCCAAATGTGAGAACTGTCCAGTAGAAGGAGAGGTAAGTGACCTTCCTATTGGACAATCCTAAACATCCTTTATATTTGGCTTCAGTTATTTGGCTAATGATATAAGACTGCTTTGTGAAATACCCCCCTCCCCGTTCTCCGTCACTCGTATTTTATGTCCATCCAAAATTTCAGTTAAATATGTATGCATGGGATATACATAAGGGATGAGAATTACACATGGGAAAGAGGTGAGAAACGTCAGTGTTAGGTTGTCCAAATTCCTTAAGTTAAAAGGTTGTTTATAGCTTATTATAATACGTTTAATAAAGTTGCTTAAAGGGAGTATACCTTTGGACATATTAGGGTTAAGTTTTATAATAGATTATAATTAGACCATTAACTCGTTAAAAGAAAAAAAATCTGTATTTAACAATGAAAGTGACAGCAGCTGGCAAAGTAGTCCAGAGTGGGTGCAACTGCGTCTACGTCAGGACAAATAAAGGTAAGATGCAATAGGGAGTAAATATTAATATATTTGCAAAGATTGTGTAATGCCTCCAGCCAGCCATCTTCTATATTCGAGAAATGATGCTCTTATAATGACTAACTTCTCATTCAGTGGCTAAGATGATCAGCCTTCATCTGAACAACCTGACATCCCTGGGTTTCAGTCATTTTTTGAGCCGGCACATTTATTTGGTTTCACATGGAAATGGTTGTTGTGATGATGTGATGATACATTGGCATTAAAAAGATATTTTGTGTGAAATTAATGTTGAAAAAGATGATTGTCAGTTTTTAAGGATACCTAGGGATAATCTATGCAGAACTGATTAAGGTAAACACACTGGAAGAAGAACTGCATAATACAACAGTACATTTCAGACTTAAGCCTAAACCTTTTGTGAAGAAGAGGACTGACTGGGTAAATATGCAGCAACAGTGTATGCTGAATAAAAGGGAAAAGATTTCTCTGCATTCTCAATGCCGCAAAAAGTAGAAAAGTGGAAATCTCCAAACCTATGTTCAAAAATACAACACACAATTTTCTTATTAGACATTGTATCAGTCAAGTCCAGACCCTTAGAGAAGGTGAAGATCGGCCTAAAGAAAGAGAACTGTAAAGAGTAAGATGCATTAAAGCAGTGATAGTAAAGCTTACAGATCTCTTTATAACTGCTGCATGTAGTTTTCATTTTATATTTAATGATTAATTTAAAGATATAAAATACCCATCAGCATCCAGTAAGACTTTCACATAAATGCTTCTTTCAAACCAATCAGTTTTAAAAATGGACTTCCTATTAATACTAAAAACCCTGTTGTTACATTGCAGAGAAAAAATGTGTGTAAATATCTTTTTCCAGAAGAGGAGCTCTTGTTTGTTGGTAATTTAACAATGTGATATGATTTCTGTAGTCACATAAATGTTATTACAGATCATGTAAATTAAAACAGAAACGAAAATATTTTTCAGTTTGCCATATTCCAAGGTGCTAAAAGTCTTAAAGGAGTCCAAAAATAAATTTAAGTTTAATGAACGATAATCAAGTGGGATGCAAATATGACTTGTGAATATTCTTTTAATGAATGCCAAATGCTGCGATGGGTTGGCACCCCATCCTGGGTTGTTTTCTGCCTTGCACCCGTGGATGGGCTCTGGACCCCCCATGATTCTGAATAGGACAAGCAGTTACAGAAAATGGATGGATTGATGGATGGATGCCAAATGAGGTTTGTCAAACCCCCTCCCATTTTAAGTCTGTTAGCATAAACATCAAAAAACAGACTCATGAGTGAAGTGTAATAGGACTCCAAAATCCCCTGTATAATTTATTAAGCTTTGGTAGGAGAGTAATCATGTTTCATAGATGGGGGCATACATACCTGTAAGCTAGCTATACGTTCTTTGAAACCTTCTACCAAAATTCTAATATTCGCAAGTGCTTATATAAGTCAACCATGACACTATTATAGTGATCTATAAAATGCCCTGACCAAGTTTTAAAATGTAAATTACAGTTTATACCTTGCTTGTAGCAAGCAAGCCCACTCTTTCTTTTTCAATAATGTTAGCATGTCCAGGGGGGTTGGGAAGCCAGTTGACCTTGGACCCCCAGAAGTTTTTTATCCCCCTACTTGAGAGTTTTTTGTTTTTCTCCTCTATTGTCATTTGGCTTTCATTCATTCATTTCTTGGTCTTCCCTTTACCCTGTATTTGTGTTATTCTGTCTTAAGTTGTAATCACAACACACCCATGTAAAGCACCTTGGAGTGACTGTTGTGAAAGGTGCTATATAAAAAATAAATCTAATTGAATTATCAGCTTCTGAAATGACTTTTATATAGATGTTAACCTAGCTGCAGTGAAAACAGTGAAGATGGGTCACAAAAAAAAAACGTAGTTTGGTGAAAACAGTGAATAGGGTTGCCACATTCAATCTGAAGAAATATGGGACGTCAACCCCCCAGTTCCCTGACAATAAAAATAGCAGATTTTTGCAGAGTGCAGTCTGGATTAAACTGTATTTTGGTTTAGATGTATGTTTTTATGAAACAATGCTTGTACAAATAGGGGACAAATTGTATCCCATCTTCATTAAAAACAGGCCACAGCATTTTGTTTTTCAATATGGGGTGATACTATAACATACAGGGTGGATGGCAACTTTACCCGGGGATGTGCCCAATCCATGCGGCTCTAGGGCATATTAAAGCTCCTTTTCCAGCTGCCTTGTTTTCCTTACCTTAGCCATGTTATATTATTCCTGTTATGTCTTTCAGCATTCCCATTTAAAAGTCTGATAATTCATTTAGATTTTCAACATTGTTAATCAGAGATAAAATGGAATCACAGAAAGTCTTGCTCTTCAACAGGTTAATATTAAATTTCTAGTGAGACCTAAATGGAACAGAGGTAATATAATCTAATCTAGAACACTGGGAAAATACTGCTTTCTCAGCCCACTGTGACTTCCAAAATCTAACCATAGCCTCAGTAGAATAAGTCTCTTGCTAAAAAAAGCAATTAAACTTAGCATGCTCCTTACAGAAGAAACACAGCATTGCCATCGCATCCACAAACGGAAGGAACGACCCAGAATGCAGGCTGTATGGAGCACGCAGGACTGACATTTGACGTGAAAAGGCAGCAATGACCGGACAAGGAGAAAACACAAGGCAGCTGTGAATTATTAACAGGAGGGCAGGATCAATTGGTAAGACTGACAGGCCATTGGCTTCGCTGGTTTTGAGCTGCACCCAAGGGAAAACACGGGAATCAGACAGGCGGAGTGGGCTGGACGTGACATTTGCATTTAATGCTGTTCATAATACCTTGAATATGTAAAGACAATAAACACAATAATCTAAAGATTAGTGTGTTAATTCCACTAATCACAGGTTATATTAATAATCTTCAAAATTTAAAACTTTAAACCCTGCTGTGCTAGCACACAGCGCATTATACAAAAGTAGTGCCAAAAACACTCTTTTAGAAGAGTTTGAGAATGGGAAAAAGAAACTCAGTTTAATGTGTTCTTCAGTACTCATATTGTTACTCAAAACACTGGTTACTATGTAACTATGTTTCTATGACTGAGTGGAAGACAGCCAGAGTGTTGCTGAAAGCACTAGTGGAATTACACTTGCATCCGCACTTCATTGAGAATTGAATTACAGAGTTGACCTATGACATGCCCCAGCACAAGACCAGCGTACACGTCATTCCAGTCTCATGATCATTCTTGCGCATTCCAGGTGACCAAAGACCCTGGCAGTCTTCCAGTCAGTCATAGAACCATGGTTACATATGTAACCAGTGTTCTTTCTCCTTCACTCCAGACCAGCAAGGTGGTGCTGAAAGAGCTAGTGGAAGATGAATACCTGCACAGTCATGAGAAATCTTCCCACAGCATCCCAGTTGCCAGCGTTGCTGCACACATTGCCGGTACATAAACCATGAATACGGGGCACTGCTTGCCCTGTGGAGCTATATGCTGTGGTAATTGCTTCCACAACCCAATGTGAAAAGTGCTACTTAGCCCTTGCATGCACCACTAAAGCAAACAAATAACTGGTCCAAGGTACACAAAGCCGCACTCCTATCAATGTGTGATAGCAGACACCTAACTGGACACATCTCCAGATGAATGTTCTGTCGATCAGCCAGTATAGCAGTCAACACAATCGGAAGATTGGGGACAAAACCTTCAGTAGGAACACTGGATTAGGCCACAGCGAGACACTGCCAAACAAAAGGCACCAGTGCGGACAGGACGTGCTCACTGAAAGGACATGGAACTCACTCACCCGAACTGTTGTGATGGTAAGGAGAAAAATGGTTCTAAAGGACAACCACTTAATGTCAGCATCTGATATGGGCAGACAGAGGGGATCAAGCACTACACCCAAGTCCCATGATGGGCTTCACACACCATGGGAGGGGTAAAGTCTATTTGCCCCTTTCAGGAAGACCACCACCAGGCAGTGGGACCCAAGTGAGGTACTATCAGCATCAAAGCGGTAAGCCGCCAAGGCCACTACATATATCTTGAGAGTAGGTGCAGGTCTATCAAGTTTCAGGAAATGTTGCAAAAAATCTAAAACATGTGGAACAGAGCAACACAGAGGGGTGATCCTGCATTCAGCACACCAAGCACTGAATGCTCTCCATCTATTCACATCAGCGTGTTGATTCCACACATGCCCTCAGAACCGTGTTCTAGACCCCCTCTGAGCACTCTAGCAGTAGCCCTGAGGTCCCATAGGCAACACCCACAGCTTCAGGCATCTGGGATGAGGGTGCTGAATCCTTCCCTCTGTTTGAGTCAGCAGATTGGGTCTGCTGGGCAACCGGCAGGGAAACCCCACCAGTAGTGAGAGAAAGAGCTGGAATCATGGTCTCCTAGGACAGTGGAGGGCTATCAGTAACAAGGAGTGACTGCTGTCCTGCATGCAGCACATTGTCTTCCACTGCAGTGGCAGGGGAGGGAAGGCCTATAGAACTGTTCTCAGAAGATCCTGACCCAGGGACCCCAGTTCGTCCATCACAGAAAACCTCTGGGGCAAAGGGGTTTGGCTGGTGGCAAACAGTTCCACTGCTGCCATTTGGTATGTCCTCCTCAGTAGCTAGAGTTCAGCAGTCAACCTTGTGCCTCCCTGGGGGTTGATATAAAACACTGTTGCAATGTTGTCAGTACATACTAACACATGCCTACCCCTTAACATGGCTTGAAAGTGGCACAAGGTCAGGAGCATTGCCATCAGCTCCAAGGTGTTGATATAAGCAGTGCATAGTGCAGCAGACCATGTGCCACTCATGCCTCACTGATGCCATACTCCCACCCCGCCCAGGAGAAAGGCATCTGTCCACACAACTTCAAAACCCCACGGGTGAGAAACTGTGCTTGAGACCAGGTCAGGGTGCGCACACAACGTTGCATGATCCTCACTCGTGTGTCTGTTGCGCAGAGCACAAAAAGTCATCTGATGTACCAGTTGTACCTGCCACATGGTCAGACAACGCCTCCCAAGAGATATTCCACACCGAGGCAATCTGGACAGCAGGCATGACCATCTGCAACCTCCATTAAGTTAGGGCATGTATAGCATGTAGCCAAGTGCATTTTGTAAGAAGGAAAAGCACCTGGCAGAGAAAAAATTCTGCACACTAAATGCCAAGCTCTGGTAGCCAGAGTGGTAACCATGCTGAGCTGATTCCCCCACACTCGTTTAACGAACTGGCAGCTGGGACCGCAAATAACAAGGCTAGTCAACGTATGTGGTAACAAACTAGCAGGCAAGCACACAGTTTGCAACCAACAGGTGTTATACACAAACCTTGGCAGCCAAGATTTGAGAAGTAAACCAAGTAAACACTTGAAAAAGTATCTTGAGCTGAGTGATGTGTGGCGAGAAAAGAGTTTACATGGAGCTCCATTGATTTGGCTGGGGTCCGCTGAAGTCCTCTTCAGTCACAAACTGCGAAAACGGTATCGTCACATTGAATTAATTCTGCAAATATAATCCTGAAGAAGAGAATAAAGAAAATAAAATGATGTGTACGCTGGGCTTATATATGCTGGGACATGTCATAGGTCAGGAGGTGAGAACTCTGTAATTCAATTCTCGATGAAGTGTGAACGCAAGTGTTATTCCACTAGTGGTTTCAGCACAGCCTGGGAGGTCTGGAGTGAAGGAGATAGAATCAATGTTCAGGTGGCTGAAATCATCCCAGCACTCAAGCCTAGTTCTACACACAAATTCATGATGTTATCAACTGTCTGCTGATAAAAGCACCTTTCATGCAGATAAGCTTTTAGATTTTTCTTTCTTAATTCCCCAAACCATTAGTCATTAGCAAGCAACAGACTTGCATATCCTCCTTAACAAAATCTTCCCTGAAGCAGAATGAAGAGTTTCTAAACATAGTCCATACTTTTCCACTCAGTCCTCATAATTGAATGATAATATGCTTGTTTGTTTTCTTTCCCAGATGGTGCATAATATTAACCTTCTTATCAAGATGCTCTGGAGTTTATTTCAAACTTGTTCTTTCTCACTTTTCTATTTATCTCAAGAACTCTGTTGAACTGAAGCGACCATCTGTGCTTATACCTATCATGCTTGAGGCATTTCTGTTTAAAGAGGTCATTCAGCTGAAGAGACAACATCTGAATCTTTTACTTATACAACTCATCTAGAATTCCTTTCATGGTCATCCACTGACCCAATGAACGCATCGATGTTTTCTTTCAGTTAATTTGCAGAAGCACTGATGATCTTAGAGTCATCATCAGTTTCAGCTGGGACTTCTAATAACCTCGTAAAGGACACTGGTACAAATTTCCTCCCATTTCCAAAGCGAGATTAACCCTTTCAGGCTCAAATTAAGTTTTAGTAACAGGAAAAATCTGATATTTGGGGAAAATTATCATGAGTAAAAAAAACTCATAAAATATGTATGTGGGGTAATAAGGTAGTTAGTTTTTAATTGTTGCAAATCAGCAACGCCTACCTTGAGAGGGTTAAGGAGCTTCCTTTGTATCAACCTAGCAGAATGTTTCTATACATTGTGTTACTTGCTAATTATATCTATTGAAAGGTACTTAGAATAGCTTGGTCTTTAAAACAAACATTTTAGTTTCCAATGTAGGTGTTTGGGTCAACTGAACATGACTTATTTTTTATTAGTTTCATTGTTATTCCCATAGGGAGAGAATTTAAACAATGTTACTGCATCGCAAAATACAGTGAACGTGGAAAGTGTGATTTCACTTACTTTCACGCTTAAGTGTGTGTATTTTATAAATTGCATGGAGTACTCTCAGAAAAAAGGGTACCTATTTGTACCTTTCTTTGTCACTGGGGCCATACCCTCAAGGGTATGCCAGTTGTGCCTTTAGCTTTAGGTAAGTGTACCTTTTAAAGTACAGAAATGGACTCTAAGGAACATCCCCAAGGTGCAAAATAATACTAATGTACCCACAATGGTACAAAAATGTTCCTCAGAATCCATTTCTGTACCTTAAAACGTACAGTACAGTGACCTTCCTGTGATCAGAAGGTCACTGGTTCAAGCTCAGTCTCTGCACGTCTGTGGGTCCTTGAGGAAGACTCTTACCCTCCAGCTCCCTGGGCGCCACAACAGGTGGCCCATTGTGGCCAGCTTGCTCTCACCTACAGAGAGCAAGTTGGGTGAGGCATAAAGAGAATTTCCCCACAGGGATCAATAAAGTATCAATTACAGTGGTACCTCAGTTCTCAAACTCATTAGAATTCGAATTTCTTAAAAGTTGAACTAACCAGTTCGAAAAAAAATTACCTAGAGCTCGATCTGAATCTCAGAAGTCAAACTGTGAATGCCGACCTAAGATAACTTGTAAGCACAGGAAAATGAGTCACGCGGCACGTATCTCAGCGGAAACAAAGGGTAAAGCTTCAGTCTCAGCCTCGCATTCGCTGTGATAGCACCTTGCATGTTTACATTAACTGAATACATATATTTAGACAGTAAAAATACATTTAGACAATGATAGACAGTAACAGTAATTATTATTATTATA
>JAODJU010000001.1:32375482-32385962 GCA_026776725.1 Gnathonemus echidnorhynchus
TGGAAGCCATTAAGAAAAAAATGCTCTTCTTGTTTTATCCTGTTCATTTTGTGTTTAAATGCTAAAAAAAAAACATAGGTGTAATTTTTGGGGGGCCGGGAACCAATTAATTGGTTTTCCATAAAATGGGAAAAATTTGATTATAACTCGAAGTTTTTAGGATTCGATCTGAAGTCCGGAACGGATTAAGTTCGAGAACCGAGGTACCACTGTATTAATTTGTTTCATTGCGCATTGCTAACTGAAAATGCTGTAACCAAAAGGTACACGATGATTTACGTGTACCATTACAGCACTTGTCTTAACTTTAAACGTAAGACTTGATGTAAACTCTTCACATCTTGAGCCAGGAAAATGTGAAATGCATTGTACTTGTATGCCTCTGTTAGGAAAGCAGTGGAATTAGCCGGGCATAGATTGGTTTTGCACCTGAAAACAGTTGGAAACATGGCATTTTGATAATTTCAACTGAATAAGAGGCCACATGCCCAGTTGTTCTGGGTCTTATTCTTGGGTCAGGCAAATTTGAAATGTGTAGTTCATAGCAGGTACACCACTGTAAGGAATCAATTCAATTGGCAGTTTACTGTCACGAAAGAAATATCACATTATACCTAGGTATTTTGGGTAATCTGACTATTAAAATTACAGGGAGAATTATGAAATACATGTGTGCAGGAAATAAACATGTTAGAGCTTAAATGGTTTATTCGTGGGTTATTTTGCATTTTAAATACTGTATGTCATAATTATAAACTGTACAGCATGTGCCATGCAGCTTTTGTCGTTGCAAACACTCCCCTCTATGGAAGCTGCAAAGCTAACTTCAGCCTCAGAACAAGCCGCTGTGAATAAAAAGCCAAACAATTCACAAGTTGTGAATAAGTAGCTAATTTCAGTCAAGAAACAAGACTCTACGAACAAGCCAGATGAACTGGAAGCTGCAAATATGTAGGCAATTTCAGCCTCATCTATGAATGCATTATAAATGCACTATATAGAAGCAGTTAATATCAAGCTTTACCTACTATTTTTATTGTTGTTGATAATGACGACGATTATGTTGTATATAATACTTATATTTATGTATTTTATTGCATATTTATAGTCCAAAGTAGAGCCAGTCAGAAAAGAGCAACTCTAAAACAGAGATGTAAAATGAAAAACAGAAATGCAAAGGATAGTATGTTAGTTAACATTGCACACAGTACAAAGATGATTTGAAAATAAATTAATAAATCAGTATTGGCTTAAGACCACAGTCAGCCTACCTTTGGTGGAGTACAAGGAAGAACTCAGGTATAGTCTTATTTTGTTTATGATTATAAGAGTGTTCTTGCAGGGCAGCGTGTGGCTCAGTGGGCTAAGCTTGTGTGTTTGTAATTGCAAGGTCGCTAGTTCAAACCCAGCCTCAGCATGCCTGCAGGTCCCCTGGGTACTGCTACAAGTGGCTGCCCTTCATGGACAACTTATTCCCCAAAGAGCAAGTTGCAGGAGGTGTAAAGACAATTTCCCCATGGGGGTTAATGAAATATTGATTAATATTTTCCAAAGAAATTAATATGTATAGTAGATCATCCACCAATCAATGTTCTAAAAGTACTGATGAGACTGTAGTTAAGGTAGATAACATAAAACAGGGTGCATTTAAATGGAGACTTGCATCCATCCTAAATGGAATATGGATGGAATATTATATATTGTGCTATATATATTGTACTAAATAAAACTGTTTGCTGAAAAACTAAATAGCATATATAGTATGATTAAAATGACAGTAAAGCAAACCAAAGTGAAGGACAGATGTACATTTGCAATATAGACCACCATGAAAAGATTCTGTGAAATCATTTTGGTGCTCTTTTGATGTTGGCATGACAGAACTAACTGAATTAGAATTTCAGCTTGCAGCAATATTTTATGCCTTTTTATTGTGGAAATGTCATTTTCCATTTCCCCAGCTATTATTTGTCACTTACCTTGAGGTTCTCAGGGATGAGAGAAGTTTTTTTTTTTCCCAAGACTGAATAGATATTGCTCTAATATTTGCTCATTAAGCTTCCAGTTTAACTTTGCCAGAAAAACGTTTTTTTTCCAGTGTGAAAGTGAAATTTTTCACTTGATGGAAACAGATTTATAAGCAGTCAAGCTGTTGAGCAGAATTTTTTTAGGAATCTGCTTAAATTGTGATCATACCAGGTCTGTCAGATCATGATGTCCCAAAGCCCCGCAGATAGGTCACTGTCCCAGAATTTTAAAAGAAGCAGTAAATTATGCCAGTTGTCTTGAACCCTCTTGTACAGCTATAATGATTTTAATGCAACACTGTATCTTTAGATATAGTATAATCCAGTTATAGTGGAATTTAAGGGACCTGACGAAACAGTCCGTTATATCCAGAGTCGCTACAGTATATACCCAGAACACAACTACAGGACACCATTTACTCATGCCACACCCCAGCAGACACACTTCTGGTATAGATTATTATATTGGACATGTAGTAATCCAACTTTACCTGAGCAGATGCGTGACGATTAATAATCCCAACTACTTATCTGCGCTGCATATCACCAGCACGCCACGCGCCTTGTAGGCGGAACCTGCATGTTCGTTATAGCCGAAGAAAACTACAGCTAAAAGCGACCCTGGGGACCAAACTGTTTGTCCGTTATAAGCGAAATTCCATTATATGTGAGTCCGCTGTATTCGATGCTTTTTCTGCATGTTAATAAAGGCGCACGGCCGGTGTTCTGACAAAATGTTAACATCCTACCTGTCGAGACGTGCTATCGAGCCTTTCTGCGCATGTGCAGTTCCACCGTCTTGGTATTAGGGTTAGGTCTTAGGGGTTAGGGTTAAGGTAAGGATTTTAGGGGTTTTCGGGGGTAAGGGTTAGTGTTAGGGCTATCGATTAGCACTACGGTATGATGTTTTGATAAATTATGACGTTTTGTCAGAACACCGGGACCAGCGGACCTCGTCCGTTATAGACGGTATTCCGTTAAAAGCGAGTCCACTATAACGGGATTTTACTGTATAAATGTTTTCCTAACCATTTATTTACTTTACATGTGTAGTATACCCCATGCTATAGTTTAATTTATGAATATATTTTTAAATACATGTAACAATCTATGCACACAATCATGAGTATCAACTCACATTGTAAGTTAATCTTTCACATGTTCTGTTTTCCAAACAAAGAATACTACGGCAGCCAGTGGTGAACTAAAAAAAAAAGTGAAGAGGAGAATGGTTTTTGAGGGATGGCTTTTTGTCTGTTTGCCACACAGCTGATTCTTTTTTAAACTCCCACAATGCCTCCTGCTGCTTGCCCATCTGCCCTGGCGCTCACAACATGATGGCTGGCATCAGAAAGCCCCCCTTTGAAGCTTGCACAGTAGACTCAAACATGCATTGCTGGGAGTGTGAAAGATTATCAGTGCTACTCTTACCGCTCCTCTCTGTTCATGGCATCTATCCTTGACAGTCTGTTTTTTCACCTGACTTTACTATGTTCCACTCATATCTGCTTTGTTCTCTGTCTTATATTCTATATCTTTATTATTATTAGCCTTCCATCCATCTTTGCACCAGTCCAAGGTCACAGAGAGCCTGCAGCCTATCCCAGGAACTCCTTTCACCCATATTCACAGGTAAGCTTTGTGCCCTTAAATCTGTGCTGAGAACGTCTACAGGCAAGCAGCTAATCGCTTGTCAGGGCTATCAACCCTGCATGTGCACTAGTACTCATGACACCAAACAGAGATTTTATAAACAAAATAAAATTACAGTGCATTACAGTGCACAGACAGCCGGAGAGATGTTACCTACTGAGCTGTCAGATGCTGTCATTTTCTCTCAAAGAGTTTAACTAACCTTTTGTAGAAATGAGAGGCAACAATGTTTTTTCTACCTGAGATTATTTCTCTCCCCAGGACCCCATTTTAAACTTGTTACAATGGTGGTAGTCTCCACTATGGGAACAGGCAACCATTTATAATGCTTTCAACATTCCCAGTGATGTAGTGCAATGTTAATGGGGACAACTTTCACCTCTTTGTTTTTAATAAGTCTTATTTATACACTCCCTTTGTATATGAGGTATTTTCTGCAAAAAATAAAATGAAAATGAAAATGATAGAAAGAAAATACAATTTCCACTTTGTCATTTAGTTTCCAAAGTCTGTGCGCAAAAATCCTGCAAAAATTAAAATTAAATAGCACCATTTGCATTTTAATTTGCCACTCATGTATGAGTCAGATGTGAAAAATAATTTTGAAAATGTGAAAAACCCTTTTTGTCTTTTCATTTTCCAATTTGACTTTTCATTTCCTACTTTGACTTTTCATTTTCAAGTTCACTACATGCAAATATATGTTAATTGGAGCAGGGCAGTGGGCAGAGCTACGGAGCACTGCTGCGCTTCCTCAGTGCGTTTGCCGATTTCGTTGTCTTCGTGTGTCTTGGCCATGGTCAACCTTGTTGCCGAAACTAATGGCAAAGTCACACGGGCCTTAAGTTAGCTACTTATCTGCAGCTTCCGAATCGTTTAGCTAAAATTGTGTAACATGAACAAAGGTTTATATATACAACCCTACACAATTTTTTCTTATAATAAAGCAAGACCGATACTGGATTGTAACTACCCTTATTAGTTACAAATGACTGTAGATAGTCCTGGTAAATCAATATGATTCAATTTTTCACTTCAAAGCACCTCGGTGTCTTGTACACAGAATTATAAATGCCCTGTGATTATAAATAAGTGCTTTTCCAAATAGGTCATTATCCATGTATCCATCCAACCATGTTTTCTCACTGTGTATTCTCATCAGGGTAACCAGGGACTAGGTACTTATGTTCAAATTAACAACATTACATTATTATTAACAAATGTGTTTTTGAGGAAAGGACATTCACAAATAATAGAAAAAAATCTTAATTTAAACACAACAAGTTATCCGGCTAAGCAAGAAATTCTGGTTTATAATGCAGGGGCACCCAGTTGCATTTTCTGGGTTCTGATTTACAGAGCTACAGTATAGACCAATAAAGAGCTGAGACCCTCCTTCCTAGTTCCGTGCAAACAGTTCCACGTTTGTAGTTCTCAAGCAGCTTCACAGGGCAAAATATCAGCATGGGCCCATTACGAAATAGGGCTTCTCCCGCAAAAATGCTTATATCTCACATATGGAATATCATAGAAAGAAAGTTTTGACACAGATTTATTTCAGAGACTCTACAGAATCCAATGATACCCAATTGGGTAAGTCCTAAACTTTTTTTGGTGATCAGCGTTGACACCCCACAGTGAAATGTGACCGCTGTATTTAACCCATATGTGGCATAGCAGGAGGCAACTAATTCAGCGCCCGGGGAGCAGTGCTTGGGGGCAGTACATTGCTCAAGGTACCTCAGTGGTGTCTTGCTAGTCAGGGATTCAAACAAGGAATCTTTCAATTACAAGTGCACTTCCCTAACCATTAAGCCACCGCTGCCCTGTCCTCTGGTAATTACTCTGGCCCAACAGATGATACTTAAGTGTTAAACAGGTAAAAATGTTTGCTATTTATGTTTTTAAGGGTTTCAGAGCCAAATACCAAACCGAAGCTAAATTCATATTAGAAACCTTGGCAGTTATTATTAGCTTCCACCATTTGTTTGTGGCTTATCAGTTTAGCGTTATCAAATTAAACTTTGGAGTTAGTGGATTAGCAGTTATCAAAGCTAACTTTTCAGTTAGACGTGCCCACCACTGCATATTAGTAATGGAAATGTGATGTATTAAGTATTTATAATGGTTATAAGTGTCTTTTCAAGTTGTATTTTATTTATTTATTCGTTTGTTTGTTTGTTTACAGTTGTAGCACTTGAATTGTGAGCTTCACATTTGTGCGGCTGTCAAAATCACCATAATTCATAGAAACATAATCTATCTCCATCACTGTCTCTAGAGGATATGCTGTATAAGTGGGTGTTTTGTTAAAGTGTCCAGTACATGTGTAATGCAGACTGCAGAGACTAAATCGGCCATTGTCATAAATTATATCCTAAATAGTTATGCATTTAGGATCAGGTTATCTGTGACCTATCACAAGTAGCCTAAACCCACTGAAAGATTAAGAGTTTATTGCAGGGTGCTTACATACACATATTTACAAACTAAGGACAACTTAGAATCACCAGTTTATTAGAACAGTGTAACTGAAATAGTTCCCAGTAGAAACCTTGGTGAACACAATATTTTATGGAAAACTCTAATCGGAGTTGATTCAAACCCCAAATTTATTTTGAGGCATCTATACTGTGCCACTATTTCCTTAAAAAAAAAAAACAAAACAATGTTTGCACTGGAGTCCTTCTGCAGTCTGAAAAAAGTGGTATGAATTGTCATCCCTGAACTACCTGTAATGTGTGAATGTTTCCCCTGGCTCTGCCTGTGCTTCCTGGAATATGAATTATTGAAGATGTGTGGTACTGAACAGCCCTGGGAAAGAATATGTAGTATTTCTGTTTTTGTATGTTGTGTTTTATATTCAGTTTTTTTCCATTAGGGGCAGTTGACAGTCAAGAGGTGTATTTCCTGGGTTGGTCTGCAGAGCTGGAAACTTCCAGAAGACTATTGCTCAATGGCGCCCTCTGATGGTTGGATGAAGTCCTTGACATTGGGAATTGAAGGTATTATTTTGCTCTATACAAACATACTGTAAAGGTCTCTGAAAGCAGGAAAATGGTGAAGAAATACTCCCCAGACCATATTATTTTTTCTATTACTCTGATTCAGTTATGTTGTACTTTTTGAGTCATACTTTCATCGTGTTTAGAAAATATTCTACTAATTGTCTGTCTAACTCTGTCAGTGAGCTTCAACATGCAATCACAGTTCCTCTCTCCCAGTGCACCTTGACAGTATTTGGTATATGCTGTAAAAGTTCTTAGACAATTCCCCCTGACATGTGAAAAAATAGCATTTTTGTGAGTGAGGCACTGATTTATTAATCCAGGTACTGGCCTGTTCGGAACTCATTGTCTCATGCTGCTTTGCCAACTCGCATATCAAAGTGATTGTCAGACCTCTTTTATAGGTGAAACATGTTTTGGCTTTGACCCAAATATGGCTCACCTTTGTAGCTGTGTGATGTAGTTACTTCAGAGCTAAATTCCTTTTCTTGTGATGTTTGTATTATTTTGTGGACGCTTTCCACAAACATATATAGAATACGTATCAACCAAGAACTCTTGCCATTGGCGAAGATATAACAAGATCATTAAAAAGCAATCTCATTGGCTTGCTGTCTGTTAGACTTTTGTGTTTTGGATTTAGCTTTAGGCCAGTAACATCTAAGGCCTCGTTTTTGGCTATAGAAAATCAGATTGTTTGTGCATGAGGGTCCTAATATCAGCCCATGTGAATCAGGTGTGTGTGCTTTTGGACTTTATTTATCAAGGTCAGCCCAGGTGGGTGACTGACAGTGTCATCCTCTCTCAGCGGATGTTTAAATAGCACCTGCATGTCCCACTGGAGACAATTAAATTGAGATGAGTCGGGAGGGCAGGACTGTAAGGAAATGTCACATAAGGGAGAAATAGCCCTACTCCTGTAAAATGTGCAGTGATGGACAGAATGTCATACTTGGATGAGGGCACAGTTCAAAACCCATACATTTACATGTATTTGTATGCAAAACGTTATAAGGAAGGTAAATTTATTCTAGCGAAACAATGACCATTATAAGTGGTATGTGAATCATGGACATTGAGTATCATGCATAGCAACTCCTTCAGTATTGTATACTGCTCTGTATTTTTCAGTATTGTATACTGCTCTGTATTTTTCAGTATTGTATACTGCTCTGTTTTTTTCTTTTGTATTTTGTCTCCTATTCAGTATTCCTTTCAAAGTCTTTCTGTTTGGAAAAATATATACCTTTAATATCGTCACAATTCTGTTATCCATTTTTTTTTCTTCAAATTGTACAGTAGGTGTCAACCATGAAATCTTGCCACTGGCAAAAATATAACGAGAGAATTTCTAATGTAAATATACTGTGATATGATTTCTGACATTGTTTTGCTTACCTAGTTTCTGTCACTAAACTGATAGTTTTTTTTACTCGCACTTAAGCTTTATAATTGGTAATTTTCCTTTTGTCTTAATTTACAAAACACCACGACTCGCTATACTATGCCAAAAAAGCATCATACAGTTTTTCAGCTTGTGTAAGTGCCAAGTTTAGATTTTTTTGGCTTTATTTTATCTTTGGTTCTAGTCCTTCTTGTTCTGGGTAAATGACTTGTATATGCATTATACAGTGTTTTTGAATCCCGATAGTTTAACACAGTTTGTTTAAAATAATCTATAAAATCATATAAAATTCTAGCTTTATTGCTATAAAGTGACAGATGCACTCCTGTAAAACATTACATTATGCTGTTAAAATAATAGGCTTTTTAGGAAATAATACCACCAAAAACCTAACCAAACAAACATTCAAACATGTTACTGTGCTACACTAAACATAAACATGTTGGTGATGAAATCACCTATAAGCCAATGAGAGATCCTCATCATACACACATTCCATTGTTTACCATTTACCTATGAGCCAGTTCACATTTTGGAACCACATGTAATAGCAGAATTGCTTGTACATAAATGTAGCAAACATTTGTTGTCATGGGGCGTTGGTCTCTTATTTTTAAGGGTACCCTGATATCTAAATATTTGTGTATAATAAACACAATTACCACCGTCTGAAATCTATATTTTTAAATGTTTTTGTTCAATTATAGCTAATGAAGTGAATTGCACAGTGATTTCCCTACAATATCATATTACAATATGATAGGACTGTTCCCGTTCTGCTCTACATTTAGAGGAAAAGTCATTTTAGGAGGGAAAATGAGATAGAAAGCTACTGAACTGAGTACACAGAGTGAATTCTGGGACAGCACAGTGGCACTGTGGTTAGCAGTGTTGCCTCTCACCTTTGTTGACCAGGCTTCAGTTCCTGCGTGTGTGCAGTTTGCATGTTCTCCCTGCCATTGTGAGGTTTCCTCTGGGTTCTCCAGTTTCCTCTGTACAGTCCAAATGCATGCTAAGGTAGATGGTGTGTGTGCCCAGCACTGGGTTGGCACCCTGTCTTCGGTTAGTCCCTGCCTTGTGCCTGTTGTTTCTGGGATAGCATCCAGACCGCTGTGACCCTGAACTGTGTATGGAAAGTGAACAAACCATACTCTTTTCTTTGTATACTACGTCCAGTTCATCCAGGCATACATCGATTGTGAGGCAACAGTGTTTGCTTCTAGTTCAGAGATGTAATTAGTTAATGTCATTCAGTGCATAAAGCCAAAATAACTGAAGTTGTGCAAATTGTCATTGTGCTTTTCTTGGCCTTTCAGAGTAAGGGGATACAGAATAGCTAGGGGATACAGAATAGTGACAGTGAATGGGACAGACCCGGGAGCAGTAGAGCCGATTAGGCCATCCCACCAGCACACTGCATTGGTGTACAAATAAAAGGAAAAACTTTGATGGGAATCTCTCTGCATCCATTCTTCATGACCTGCGTCAGTTGCATCTGGGAGAGAAAAGTGATGAGGGGTAGCAGTCATGAATCCCCAAAGCTGACTAGTGGGCTTTGAGAACATTAGTGTACTCCATCTATGTCTGACTCTTATGAAGGCGGAAACAAACCTCAGTGAGTTTGTAGACGTGTTTTTAGCGTAGCTTCATGCACTATAAGATCTTCAACAGCTTCCTATCTTGCCTTGGCAATGAGTCTTTTCAGCTGAATTAGATTTTTTTGGGGGGGTCACAGGTTACTTTTGCAAATATAAAAAAATGATTTTTGTAAATTAATTTAAATTTTTCTGTACTTGTTTTTCACGCCCATTTAGATCCATTGTCAAAGTGATGACTTAAGTTTTAATTAATTGGGCTGCAAAGATGCTGCTGATGGTATTATTCACTGTGTGGTTCACACAATTTTCAAACCCTTACATATCTTGACAGTTGGCTGAGATATACTGACATTCATATGTATCTGATATGCAGGGTGACAACCTGAATACTACTATAAGAAATAAAAAGATACTCGTAACTTCAGTAGACCTGCTCAAGTGGTGATTCTATGATTCTAGCAGGGATAAGAGCTGTAATACGTACAGAGCTTATCATTAGCAGTGATTAGGCCACTGGAGATTTTGGCCCCATGAAGCCTATGATATTGGACCCCCAAGCAAGACGAATCCCATTATATTACAACTTTTATAGGTCCCCTCTCACTCAGAGGCCTTTGGAATTATCCTAATGTTGACAGATAATAAACAGTAAACAGTAAAAGCATAATATATACATCACTTCATGTACTACTCAGTGCTAACATCATTTGCATTATGTTACTCATTAATTAATTATTAATTTATTAATTTCAGCTAGGGGCACTGGTAAATTCAGTTTTTCATTTATAT
>JAODJU010000001.1:32386741-32420583 GCA_026776725.1 Gnathonemus echidnorhynchus
ATCATGTGTGTGTGTGCGCGCGCACACACGCATGCGTTAGATGATTATATGACATTTAACAAAAAAATTACCCAAGTACAAAAAAGTCTGTTTGTAAAAGAGAAGGATCTCAGTTCCATGTCTCTGTTTTCTCCTTGATCATCTGAACTATTGTTAATCTGGCCCTTGAATCAAACTCGATCATTGGGCTCTGTTTTGACGATCTAACGCAAACCGTAAACCACTAAGCAGAACTAACAGTTACGTGTCCAAATTCATTTGACTATTTATATGGCGGAAAAACCAGACTCTGCTGTGGATCACCATTACAATGGCGTGTTTGCCTGGCAAGCCAGAACTTTTCATCTGGGGAAGCCAATGTGCTCGTGCGCGAGCTGAAAAGGCATGAGCACGTCATCTATGGGAGTACCGCTGTTCCACCGAAATCTTTGGAGATGAAGCAGGTACGGGATGAGGTAACGGCAAACGTGTCATCGTTTGCTGGCATCACCAGATCATCCGCGTAGTGCTGAAATCGGTATGATGTTTAAGGACGGGGAAGCTAGCTGCTGAACAAGAACAGCAGCTGTGAACGGGGACTTAATTATGCTTGTATGTGTGTGTTTTATTTTAATTTTGGGTCCACTGTTCGCAAAACACAAATAAAGTGCAAATGGAATATGGCTGTTATTTTTCTACAACTCACACCTTAGATTCCTTACAGACCATGCTGTTTCCTCCTTGCTCGTGCTGCTGCCAGTGTACACTCCTTCGCTGGCATCCACACATGCAGTTCAGCATCACGCATTCTGAAGTCCTCTAATGCGTCCTCAATTATGTCCAACGGCCTTCCATCATTTATCGCAATGTTACGCAACATATAACATGCGACAAAGAATGCTGCGACCTTCTGGGGGCAGTACTGTAATGTTCCACCTGACTTATCTAAATATCTGAAAGGCATTTTCAGCAATCCAAATATCCTCTCAATGACAGTATGTAAATTAACCGTGCACAATGCGCCCCTGACTTTAGACATTTTTTTTTTTTTTTTTGGTCAAAAGCACAATTACCTTGCGCTGTATTAAAATGGCAATGCGCCAATGATGCGCCCAGCCACGCCTCATTTAAAAAACATCACTCCTACTGGCGGAAAGTGGACGCAAAATCATTTACTATTTTAACGACATATGTGCATGGCGTGAAAATCATCAATTTGCTGGTACGAAACTAGCAAAACCACTTTGCGTCGCGCTTTATGGAGGTGGAAAATAGAGCCTTGTATTCTCCACACATGCAGTATAACAACGCACCTGCTCCCTGATTTTAATTTTTCACTGTCATGTAATTCTTGAGAGTGCAAACAAGTAATAATGAAATTATGACTGCAAGCAATTTGCATATATTTCAAATTAAGTTTGTTTTTTTTCCTGTGAAATTTATTCCATAGTTATCCCTGGAACTGAAAAAGGTCATGTGTAAGAAGAAAGGTGTTGGCTGCGTATTGCTTTATCCTTCATTTGATTTTCAAAATGCAACACATACTCATTACTGAAATATTTTGGATGGATCCTTAGGGCTTGGCAGCGTGCAACAGTCAGACACATTAGATGCAGGAACAAACAGCAAATGATTTAAACACATTGTTTTTTTGGGGGATCTCTTTTCCATTTGATTTTTAAGAATAAACTTCACTTATTAAAATCCAACCATTTTTCTCTGGACATGTTTTTGATCTTTCATAAACCAACTATCAAACTGTATAATAAAGAGTGCTCCTTAAATCATATTGTGCAACCTCAGACATCACAATCTTCACATGCACTCTAAGTCCACAGGAAAATTAGTCATGTGGCCTTTATACCACGCAAAGATATGTTTGTGAACCATAATAAGCTTGCATTTGCATTTCTGTAAATATTGCATTATGCTTTATTTGTATTAAATTAAAAATATATTTTTGACACAGTCAAGTAGCAAAAATTTTAGAAAATTATTTAAATGCTGCTGGTTGGGAAGGTGGGAGTAGATGGGTGTGGGAAGTTGGGAGTAGATGGGTGTGGGAAGTTGGAGGGGTGTTAGAGAAAGAAGCATGGGAACTGGAAACAGTACCCCTAAAAAATTAATTCTGCTGGGAACTATGAACCTTCCCCTAGTTAGTCAGTTCCCTTAAACAGTGCTAAGCATAACATATCCTCACAAAAGTACTCAAGAAAAATGTTCTGTAGTTGTCAGCAATGTCAGTTTGCTAACAGACTAGATGTCATGGGATAGAGATATTATTTATGATAATGCACATAATTATAAATTAGAAGTTGCTTGAATGGCCCAGTTTACTGATGAGGAGTGTCTAATTTCGAGCTTATGTAAAAATAAAAATGAAGATATTTATTCATGTAGCTGGAAAAATGTAATGGGAGACAAATTTAAATTTAACAATGTGATGCCAATCACTAACCAAAAGCCAGATTGATAACATAGGCGTTGGCTGCCAGTACCTACATAAAGTCTTGTATATGTATATGTACTTCACTGCATTCAAGGCATGGATCAAAGCTTAGGTGCTACCAGTACAGAGGGAAGAGGAATAGAAACAAGCAAAGCACAAAGTGAAACAGCTTTTAAAAACAGACAGGAAAGAATCTATAAGCAAACAGCTAAAATTATAGGGACACATAGGATGTGTCATTTGTGTTTGTGTAGCTGATGGGTAGGAAACTACTACTGAAATTACAGATATATACAGAAACAAGAGTTTTGTTAAACTTAATTGCATAAAGGTAAAAAGAATTGAACAACAATACAGGAATACAAAAGCAACATTTTTTTCATATTTACAAATTCTCTTGGCCAATTCTTCACTCTATGAAAATATTATTCACATTTGTTAACATACAGCAATGTCACTCATAACTACCATTGCAAAAATCTGTATAAAAAAGAAAAAAATCCCAGGATCATAAACAATGGCGTAAACAATATTCAGTTATTTCTCCAGGATGTACATGTTTGCAGATTTGATCATTTTCTTATTTATCGAGTAAACACAAAAAGCCAATTTTAATTTACACTCAAAAAAGCATTCAAAAATAAATCACTGTAAAATTATTAAAGTATCATTTTCATTTATGCCTTAAATATAAATTTGTCTGATACTTTATTACTTATAAATTAAAAACTTAAGTACAAAATTAAACCACTAATATGCAGGAATTTTTTGGGGAAAAGACTATAAGCAAAGACCCTATTGCCATTCCACATTACTGAAAGTATTATAAACTGTAGTTATGATTAAGACAAATCACAATCTGTTCTTACTAACAATCCAAATATTTCTACAATATAAAGTGAATATCAATGGTCAAAATGATTTTGACAGAATAACAGGAACCAGATCCCATTAGGCAATCGTTACTGTGAATGTTTGATGTGGAATAATGTAATTTACAACTAAAGTTGTCTTTTCTTTATTCCTACATTTGTTATCTTACTTTTTCATGAATCTGAATTGCTGGGATGTTGGTCCTTGATCAATATTTTCTATTGAAACCAACAAAATTCCTAGTGCATGACATAGTATGCTACATACATTTTCTGTATGCTTGTGAATTCTCATTGAAAATGTTAGTGTTAAGGTTCTCTGACAGTTCAACATGGTCAACTTGGTGACAAGGCTCACTAAATATCTCCCTGCTACATAGCAAAACTAAATCCATAGTTGTTTAGCTGCCAAGTATAAATGAAGGGGGAGTATGTGTTTGTATGTTTAACCTGAGGAACTCATTCTTGGGGCTCTGGTGACAAACACTACAGTATATTGCTTTTTTGGACTAAGTCTACAACAATGTGATGAAACATGAACTCTTAAAGCATTTCTTAAATACAATAACAAATAATAACAATTCCAAAAATCAACATCGACCATAGAGTACAGGCTTGGGACAGCCAGACAATTTTTCTTAATATTTAATATATCTAATTACCATCCACTTAGGCTGTTACTTTTAATTGCATTTATTAACTCCACATAAAGAAAGAAGACATCTGACCTGGTCATTAAGCCACCATCCTGGGCTATTCAGCACCCAATGATAAGTTGGAAAAAGTGAAGGTGCTTATTCTGAGTTCCAGCCAGAAGGTCCTCCCTGGAATGTCTGTCTGTGTGTAGTTTCTTCCCATTGGTAAACACTTAGTAAAGTAAATGTGTACATTTGTCAATCAGTTCCCTGATTTCACAACTTTTTGTGGTATGGATCATCCTTATCTCTGAAAATAAAACCAGCTTGAAATCATAATGTTTAACATTCTGAGATCTGGTGCTCTCTTCCTCAGGCCTCATTATGCACACAGACACTGTTTACCAAAACGTGCTTCCCCTGAAACAAAATATGCCATTGATATGTCTACTTTAAAATAATTTTCAACCTTTTCAGTAGTCTCTTAATCTTTATACATTTTTTTATTGATGAAGCCAGTATATCATAAATAAGTGGAATAAGATTAGTTTTCTGTTGCTTCTTTTTGTGTAACATGGTTAAATATAAATATAATGACACATTATGTGGTGATAATATGGTGGTGATTAAATGATTTGTCAATATCAAACACTAGTAAATCTAATAATTCTAATAGCCTACAACATGAGTTCTTTTTTCTTTTAGAGTTTATAAAAAGTGTACATATGACTGCATTAATATTTCTTGTTTTATCAATGGAATTTTATTTAAAAGCTGTGGTCATATGTATCGATACATTATTACTCTCATTGTTTATAATTAAAATAAAATAGTCTTTCCTTGTTGAATTAAATCTACTGAATTAGGACAAAGAATACTGAACTTTGGGATTGTCCTGGATTACACCCAGATTAAGTTAAAAACTGTCAGCTAAAATTTTTATTGCACTGTAAAATTACTGTATTTCTCATATTTCATATTGCATATTTCTCATATCCACTGAAGAGCTCAGATTTTCCATATATGGGAAGTTCTAATTTATACATTTATTTATTTAATGACGATTAGCCAAAGGCATTAGTATGAACTACTGCTGCAACTCTTCTAGGCCAGAATAGTTTCAACTTCCTGCACACTCAGAAAAAGACTTCTTGTATTTCAAAACAGTGTGCATCTTATGGTCAGAAGCTCTTCTGAAAGAAGTTCAATAATCTTTTTTTAAAGTAGGGAAAAATTCAATTCAAATGCTATATGAATGCAGCTGCTTTTGTGTCTGTGTACTTTTTAATTTCAGTGAACCATCTAAGTCTGTTGTATTGCTTTAATAAGATAAAACCAATTTCAAAAAGCAAGCCTCTATTTGTCGATTAAATGATAAGAATAATATGAAGCTCCCAGGATCCACTGAAAATATGACCTACATGTGTTCTTTCATCAGTTTTTGTTGAATCGTTGCTTTTTTTTTTACCTAAAATCAAAAGAAATTGCTACTGCTATGGCCCTATGTCAGTGTCAACCCCAAGTGTAAAACCTGTATTTTCCTGTGTTTTCAAATTTTGGAAAGTATTTATGATACAAAGCAAGGAACAATACTGCAGGTGATAATGTATAACAAGTAGGTTTACAACAGGATATATAAAAATTTAGCCATACTGCATGAACAGGTATTATATCCACTGTGATTAAGCATGTTGACTGTAATGGTAGATACACATAAATAAAATTATTTGTATTTAAAACAAACAGTAACATTAAATAAGATGCAAATGAAAGCATATTTGATTACATCAGAAAAAATAGAAACACCAATGTGGATGTTTAAAATATATTGATGCTAAATGGCATGATGCTGAATATTTTCTCAGTGTAATCCATCAAAGCTGACAGGATCCACAAACCTGTCTAGGTTATCAAAAAGTTCCCTTGAACCTTCCATATGTAATAATACATGCATCTTATATCAAATCATCACCCCCACAACTGTCACATTGCTTTGATTTTTATCCCTTTTACCAATATAATATTAAATGAGGAAATTGCAAATGGTATGTGACAGAACAATTTGATAAGTGCCCATTTCCAAACAAAAGAGTATTGAAAGGAGGGAGTAGTTGACTGATGTATGAAGGGTGTTTTCTGTATGGTTAAAAAGGGATTGAGGTGGAAGTGCCTGACCCATAGTTACGATAGCACTCTTTAGAGAATACTTTCTTATAGTGTGTTTCCAGTTGAGTTGGGTGGAGATTTATAATGTTGACTGTCACTCCAGTTTTGAGGAGGCAGGATTTTTAAAGTGTCAAGTGTTTTTGGAAGAAAAAGTGAAGAAGAGAGCGTGAGGTCAAATCTCCTACCCAGACTCTTACACCACAGTGTTCCGTTGTCGGTAGGGTGGTGGTGGCAACATTGGCCCAGGCTTGACAGAGAACTCTGTCAGGTATTCTGCATTCTCAGCTACTGCAGGCCTAATCAGGCCATTCTGTTTGTATAAGAACTTGGTGTTGCATTCCTGCAGATACTCTGGGTTGTGCAGGCTGGCCTTGGGAGGAAGGCTGTGTTGCCAGTATTCAGGATTGTCAAAGGTCTTCTTAGGCTTCTTGTCCACCATTATGGTGCCAGTGTGGGTAGGGTGGGCAGTATAATTTGGCTGTAAGGTATATCCAAGGTGGTCTGGGTAGAAACCGTGACTTCGATGACTGGGGTTGCCATTGTGGATGGAATGGTTAGGCAGAGCTTTGTAACTGGGTTGGGTGAGGTGGTGAGCATGGCCTGACTGTGGTTGGAGATTAGGATGACTAGCCTGACCAGGCTGTGGTGCTTGGCTAGTAGCCAAAGTGGATGCTGCAGTACGAGGAAGAACCCTACTTTTATTCACAGTCTCTTGGCTCTGCTGTCCCAGGTTATGGAAAGTATTGAGGTAGAGGGGCTCATTGACATACTCGTCCTCTACATTAGTCTGCCCATTGGGGGCACCATGGTACCTAATGTTATCCAGTACATGTATATCTTCATTTTTACAGCGTGTCACAAAGGGATTCTCCTCAACTGGATTGATATAATCTGCTGTTTAGAAAACAGAAAACAGAAAAACTTATTATCAATGTCTGCAGTACCTCAACAGTTATCAAACCCCTGCTGTGAATGTTAAGAAAGACTTTCATTTTCCTGGAATGAAACAGAGTCACATAGCCCATTGATTACTTCATTGTTACGCAGGAAGTTCAATTAAATATTATAGAAGAGTTGATATTTAGAATTTCATTATCAGTACAAAAAAGTGCTGATTAAAAAAAGAGCACTGTAGGACACAAAATGCTATTTATAGGCAGTAAAACACAAAAGTCATGTAAAACACAAAAATTTGTTGATTAATTTAGACAACAGATGAAAGTGAGGCTGTGATGTATTTTTGCTACCTGAGGAAACCTTGTCTTGCTTTGAAGTCATGTAGCCATCCACATCTGCATCCCTCCGTGGCCCCCGTTCTGGCAGGAATACTGTGGGGTCAGCACTGTAGCGCTGGAGGCTGCTGTCTTCCCCAGGCTGAGGTGAAGTCTGTTTGAGTAAGGAACCATTACAGCGTGAGTCCTCCTGGATCAAGCTCTGGGCCCCTGGATGCTGCTGAGTAAAGGCTCTGTATGGAGCAGGTCCCTCTTGAGGTTGGGCTATCATTTCCTCAGTACCAAAGGTCCCATCTTGGTACACAAACTGGTTCTACAAGAATGTAGACACATATAATTAGTAAAAAATCGTATGTGAACTCCTGGTAAAGTAGGAATAAAACTGGAATTGTATGTCTCCATTTGCAAAACCATGTTGAAGAAGAAAAGTAATCCTTGTTAGTCATTTGGTATTTGATTTTGTTAACATAGGTTAGTTGAGTCCCCTTTTTAGCCGAAGCCCCTGAGCTTTAGTCCAGGTAACCCCGTACAACAAAGCAGCCCTGACATATGCAGAAATACAGCAAATACAATACTCCGACATAAACACAAATACTGTTAACAGGACTTACAGAGTCTTTCATATAATAATATAATTTAATGCTAAATCAGAATGATGACTGGAGGTCCGAGACAGGTGAGATGTGTCAGAATATTATGATGTGCCTGGAGCTTTTTGTGACTTGGTGGGCCTACCCGATTTGTGTCGACTTGAGGTCGGGATGTACAAGACGGTGGGAGCACGTTAAAGGTATGTGGTACCAAGTACTCATCAGCATCCATCAGGTCATCAAGCTCGCCTTCAACCAGTAGACTTTGGAAAAACTTGCTGTCATTGGGGCTAGGCAACTTCATGCGGTCATCACCCTAAGGGAATTAAGCATTACTAGTTACAAACTTCCTGTTAATGATTGAAATATAACAATATCACAGAGAGAGCACAATGGGCAAGTTCTCACCTGAATAACCAGGTAGCGTTGTGGGTCTCGAGCCATTCTGCAAAATTCTGCTGCCAGTTCCTTGAACTTAGGTCTACTGTCTGCATCAATCATCCAGCCTTGAGAATATGAATAAAAAGAAAAAAATGATATGTATTTTCACTCCCACTATAGCCTAAACATCTGGCCATTAAAAACAAATGTTCCTTCTCCAATCTACTGCCTTTCTGAAACTGACACTGACCAACCCTGCACTGTGAACCCCTAAACATTCTCTCACCTGTACAGTATATGTGTCTGTGTGTCACATGGAGAGCAAGATGGGACAGGTGAAACACACAGTTTCCTCATGGGGATGGAAAAAGTACCACTACTTCATTCTATTGTATACTATATAATTTTCCGTGTCCTCATGTTTTCATACAGTAAACAAATAATCAATCTAACATGCAAAGGCGCATAATCTAAATGAAGAGTAATTGTTCAAGTAATACATTTCACTTCATGCACAAAGAAGGGTATAAATATACTGTTGCAGAATGATAAACAACAACAAGCACCAGAGTAATTAGACTGAATGTCATACTATTCAATTTAGTTAAAATTCTTTTTTATGCCAGGAAAAAAATAGTGCACATACTGTACAGCCAAAGACAAAATGCAAAAGTTGAGGAGATCATTAACTTATGATAAGGCAAAAATGTCTCACATTTGACCATGACCATGTAGACATCAATGGTGCAGATTGGGGGTTGAGGTAGCCGCTCCCCTTTCTCTAGGATGTCTGGGATTTCACGGGTGGGAATCCCTTCATAGGGCTTCCCCCCAAATGTCATCAGTTCCCATATAGTCACTCCTGTGGAACAGGACAAAGTACTGTTTACTGTAATACTATTTAGAAACTGTTGCCAGTTAAATAATGTGATGTGGCCTATAAACAGTTCCATATATACTCTACCAGTCAAAAGTTTTTTTGCACACCACAGGTGATGCCATAGTCAAATTCTAGGCTGTCCTTTAACTTTAAATGTACTAGTTAACTGTTTCATCCCATGAAACAGAGCAGTATTTAATGTCCTTTGTTGAATGCCTAGACTTTTCTCTACTGTAATACGAGTAACTCCTAAAGGAGGTTACTTTGATTAATCAGAGATATGACATTTTCTTGCTAATAAAGGTATTCAAGTAGTGAACATACTGTAAATTTATTTGTTAGCAAAGAATATTGAGTATATTTTTAGTAAATGTTAAGTGAGTAACAATCTCTGTGTGTGCAAAAACCTTTGACTGGTAGTGTATCTATGAATATTACAGGAGCTTTGAAGATAAACCATTGTCTTGTTGCCAGAAACCAAATGGCCTGACTGTATATCTCACCATAGCTCCACACATCACTCTGGTGAGTGAACTTCCTGTAGTGGATGCATTCCAAAGCCATCCACTTTATGGGCATCTGTGGAAGAAATAAATAAGGAGACAAGCAGTATTTGTAAGGCATTGTACTGTAAATTTCACTGAAATAAACAACAAATCTGTGACAGTTCTTTTGATCATTTCTGATAATTTCCTCAAGAATAAAATTTCTGGTCCCTAGGTTTGTATATTTATAAGGATGAAAATTAGGATCATACAGCTGGATGCTTAACCAGTGTTCTAAAACTAAAACACGCAACTCTCCCCCTATTGCCCCACAGACCTTGCCCCCGTCCGCGTTGTACTCCTTCTCATTAGCATCCAGCAGCCGAGCAAGCCCAAAGTCAGTTATCTTGATGTGGCTGGGCGACTTCACCAGCACGTTGCGGGCAGCCAGGTCTCTGTGCACCAGCCTACGCTCTTCCAAGTACATCATTCCCTGCCAATCACAGCACCAGTGCTATTAATAACCTCACCACTTACACACACACTTCTGTTCAAACAGTGGTCATCAAAAATTACAACTTTTTCCACATGTCCAGTTTTATGAACCTTACATCAAGTTTTCATAAAAACTCAACAACACTTATATAAGCCATTAAACATTAGAGAGATAGTCTTGCCTCTGGGAGAGAAAGTTGAAATGGGAGCACTTTTGATGTTATCATAAACCTGGTGGCCAATGCTGTTATAAAGAAAGTTATATATAAACACTTGTTTGCAATGTTGGACTATTTAACTCAGTGAAGTGGAATCTAGGCTCACTTTCAATGATGACAGCTGTTCCAGCTGCCCACAGCATAGAGTTTACAGCATTCATTTTCATGAAATTGCCTCAGTTTTAATCTGGCAATTTAGATTTGCCCCAGTGCACACAAGTTGCTCTGGGCAAAGTGAATGAATGAAACACTCACAAATCATGTAGAACAAAAGAATGAGAAGCCAGGCTAATTTGCAATGTAACAAATTGAAATTGGATATAAAGTAAGTTATAAAAGAATAGATTACAATGGTTAAACCACAATAACATTGGTTTGTTTCTCAGTTCCTCAGAAGGGTGCACTGTTGGTCCAATACCAGTGGATGCAAATTACCCAAGGAATAAGATATTGAAGGCATTTATTTCTATAAAATACAGATGCTGAACTTTCAACTTACGAACTTTCAGACATATGAACGAAGAGGACTGTAATTCCAAATTGACTTCCTTGGGCTCCCGTTTCCTGTCCGCAACATCAATTTTTTTTCTGTGTGCCAATTCCGCCTAGTACGACTTCTGGCCACTACTCCTGCCACGCAGCAACGTAGCATACGTACTCCCAGTATCCTACTTCTTTGTACTTGCTTATACCCTTAAAATGATGTTGAATAACGACTTACAAACATTTCAAGTTATGAACGGCCATTCAGAACGTAACTTATTCCTAAGTAGAGGAGCGTCTGTAATTGGTATTGGAACTGCGAATCTGCGCCAATAAATGAATACATTTTCATTTCATTAATGAGACTTAATTGGACTCAGCAGGGCTTATATGTTACATGTATTTCTTAGGAATCATGTATTTCATTGATTATATACTACCTTACTATTTCTGCTGTTATGATGAGACCCACAAAAGTATAAGCATAAAAGCTTTTGATTTCCTGAGAAACTGGCGACTATTCCTCTGTGAATTGATGACATGGATTACAATGACACTCAGTCTGCTTCTCAATTCTCTCACATGCCAGAATTATGCTACATGTAGCTCCTGATTTTCAAAACGATTAAGAATGGAGCAAATCAATGGCTAAAGTGTGACTGATGGTTGTCAAAGAATGTGTAAGACAGGATGGATCACTGAACAGAATCATATGACACAGGGATGGGAAAAAGAAATAAGGAATTTACTTGAGGATGGGAGTATATCATTGCTGTCAAATGGACATGTATCAACAGCAAGAAAAAACTATTTTTTAGGAGCAGGAAAAAAAGTTTTTTCTTCTGAAACTACTTTACAAAATAAACCTAAAACAACGTAATGAGATGCCTATAGAAACCTATTTTGACACAGCTGCTAGTGAACAGTTTAATGTGTTAAATGCACTGACACAAATTGTTGTTAGTGAGGCAATTATGTCAGTGTCAACAAGATGCAAACTAACCTTGCTTTAGCTATCTGTCTAGCTTTCAGTGTTAGGTAGATAAAATTAGAGACATGAAGTAATTCATACTAATAACCATCATGAATACAAATGTTAATCAGTACAAATGTAAATACTAGTAAAACAGACTGACAGACTTCATAAATTTTTTCTTTTCATTGGTCAATTAGGTGTCAAATACTAGGAGACAGACAAATACTAGACAGAGGAGAATGGGTGTATTCCAAGTAAAAAGTCACTCATCAAAAAGTGGACTTGTGCAGTTTTGTCAGTGACCATATGCAAATCCAGAGGAATGAAAATCAAATTGCAGCTATTTTGACTTCAACACAAAGAAAAACATCACAGGAATTGGGTCATAGGATGCACTATAATCTGACTATAATTGTCAGGATTCGAGTATGTATGCTTGGGGACAACAAAAACAAAGAGAAGCCAATTATTAGCAATAAAGCAAAGGAGAAAAGAATGAACGGGCATTACACTTGACTTTCGTACAACCATGGGCGGTCCAAATAGGTACAGTAAACAGTTTTAAGCAGCCCAGGATTTTCAGAAATTTTTCATAGTTACCACTTTGTTAACCAATGAGTTGACCACAAAGTTAAGGCTTGATGATAATTTCAAATACATTCTGGTACCTAATGGAACAGCTTTCCCTCAAAGTGTTCATTTTCTGAATTATTTCCCTGTTTGAAATTCTAAGTTAGCCATTTCAATTTGCACAAATTACATAAACAGTCAACACCTGAGTCAATTGGATGTGCTAATATGTATTTAACCAAAAACAACTGGCAGTTGTAAATCCGTACCGTCGCACGGTGCCAGGGCATATTACTGGCTCTTCTGTGATTGTAGAACATGCCTTTTTTGAGTTGTACTTTGAACATGTGAGAACCACTTATCTGTAGCTCTAGAGAGCAGTCTCTATGGGCCAGCAAACCCCAGCCAAGATCATCATTGATGCTTCTGGCTTCCCTCAAGTCCCCTCCTTCTGGGAGATGGCAAGCAGTATGTTTAGTGGATGTGTTTCGGTTTCCAACAGATTGGCTTTTTTTCCCATCCAAAATATTGTAAAGTGTAGTCACTGAGTATAAATGAGATATCTAGCATTTAACTGGATTTAAAAAGATTGCATCGTTGCACTTTCTGTATTCTGTAATAGGGGTGTGACTGGACTTGATACAGCGCATGTCCTGTCACTGTCATGCTTTACAATTTTTTCCACGACTTTTTATTATCTGCGATACAAAACAGCAATGAAAATGGTGCACTGTGATACATGAAGGCCTTCACATCTTGGAATCATATTCATGAGAAAAAAATTATCTTAGAATATCTCTGCAAATAAGTCCTCTGTTATACACAGGCCTTCCCTCCTGGGAAAATGAGCATGGACAGTAATCCAGGAGGCCGTTGGGAGACAGTTTTACCAGTTACCTGCTAGTGGTAAACAAACTGAGAAGATAAGCATGGATGACATAAGTGTCCAGCAGTGTCCAGCAAATCTTGATACACTATTGTAGCCAGTAATACTGACAAATTATAACATATTGCTTGCTATGCAGAACACAGCGTTTCCTGATTCAACTTAAGAAATCCTCTGAATAAACTTTAAAGTATATGCCCAAGCATGTGCAAACCATTAGTGAGTTATAGCAAAAACCTTGTCAGCTCCCTGGGGTCAGTACCTGAGTGTGAGTTTCTATATCCATTATTTAAATTCATACTAGAGGATCTGGTCCCATATTTTCAAGCAATTTGTCAATTGTATACTTATGTCTATTTATGAAGAGTCTGATCACTGCATTACTGAAGGTTAAGGTAATGTCTCCATATGACTCTCTTGTGGGACAAAGTTGGCAAAAGACCAACTTCGTTTGATATGGAAGCTGAATGCTGAAACAGAAAAGGAGGAGCTATTTAAATGTGCACCTATGATAAACTACTTACAATAATAGCCATTTATTAGTTTATCTGAACTTTTACAAGTTCACTTTTTAATCAATTGGACCAACTAAAAAGCATGCATACACATAATTGTAGTACTACAAAAAAGCCTGTAGTACTCAAGAAGTCTTAGAGGCAGATGAATATGTCATCTTTACCTAAGCTACAGCAACATCATCAATTAAATACTTGCATGACTGCCGCAGTAAGTATCCTCAGTGACATCGGGAAATCAGTTCTGGTAATTTGTGTTTCCTGATGGGAAGGCGTTATTGATAATTAAATAGCCCTTTTAATCAGTTACAGCAAGGCTGTAAATTCTAATGTCTGACCTCCCATCTCATGAACCTGCCACAGCACACTTTTGTATCTAGTTACCAGCTAGTACAGAAATCCACTGCAGCTCCAGCTGTGGAAAGTTTTCTAGAAAATATTTCAGATTTGTCAGGGTATGTCAACCTTTTAGTAAGTATTTGACCTGACTACCTTACAATCCCCAAAATTTGTAAATCCAAAATATACAACTGAATTTATCTTCAAGCATCACCATTTAACTAACAAGGTTTTCCTAATGGAGAAGCCACAGAAGAAAAGACAAACACTTATCCCACTGTTCACCTGCGTGCACTTCCAGAAAAAAGCATCAGAATACCCAGACATTCACTGTATAAGAAGCTGAAATTGGTAAAGCAGCAGTCACTGATTTGTGTCACAAATTCCAGGGCAGATAGCAGTGAGAGATTTTTTTTGGAATATATTACTGTTGCAGGCCTTTTGTTTGATATGACAGCCCTGCTGTAAGAAAACTGGCTTGACAGTCAATAAAACTGATACAAACAGGCCCATCAAGTACAAATATTCTGCAGGCTAGGTTTAGCTTGTCTGTAACATACCTTGACCAAATGGATGTGGGCACCATATTACTCACAGGCGATAAACTTATATCAGTATTAATAGGTCCTACTATTTTCCTTTCCAGCTCACTGGCATCCAGTACTGGTTGATGTGGTGCTCCAGGCGAGCATCACCAGCAGCACCAGGCGAGCATCACCCCCCCTCAGAAGCTGGCACCCCAGAAGGCCACTTATGTTGCCTATGGGATTGACCGGCCCCCGCTGGGATCAGTCACTCCCTGGAAAATGGATGAATGAACTGATATCACTCTGAGACCACAAATGTTATTCTACACTGATAAGTGGCCTGCCGTCGCTAATACAGCAGAACAATATACATATTTAATCACAGCTATGCATTGAAAAATATCATTAGCTGCTCAACTTATTTTTCTATGGTTCTATTTCATAATTATTAATATCTAGTGTAATTTCTCGCTTAAGGGTAGCTGATGCTCAAACATTTTAAGCATTTTAACAGGTTGTTGAGATAAAACAGCATGCCAGGCTGAATATATTGCTGCAGTCATTTATCTTTCTTATATTGTGTATATGACACTGAAGCAGACCACAATTTCTTTTGAAGTCTATCAGTTGTGCCACAGGATAGCTACTTTAGCCAGCATGCTAATATAATTACTGAAAGATGTGCTGAAAACTAGACAAAGTAAATTAATACTTTTTAACAACAAACCTTACAGGCTTGAGCACCAGAATAAAAGTTCTACCATCAGCTCATTTTTCTCCTCAGTTTGGTCCTCTTCAGCACATTGAGGACCTGTTCTTCTCAGATCCTTTATATGTGTACGCCCTACAATGGACATGTGTCCTGTAAAGAGTGTCTCTGGCCTTGTGTCCTGTACTTCCTGGGACATGCCCTAGGCTGACCACTGGAGTGGTATAAAATAGGAGCGATGGGTGTCATCCATTTTCTAACTGTTTATTCCGTTCAGGGTCACAGGAGGGCCTGGAGCCAATTTCTGGCAGCAAAGGGCACCAGGAAAGGGTACAGTCTGGATGGGATGCCTGTCCACGCATCCACTCTCACCACAGGCAATTTAGAGCCCAATTAGCTCGACTGCGTGTCTCTGGACTGCAGGATGAAACATACATGACACAAGAAAAATGCGGAAACTCCACAGAGAGCGGAAGCAGGATTCAAACCACCAGCGCCTGAGGTGTGATGCAAGAGAGCTGCCCACTGTGCCACCATCAGCCATGATGGATGGGTAAACACACAATAACAACATGGGGATGTAGAAGGTCATGGCAGTTACAGAAAAAAACATTCTCCCTTCTTTCACTAAATACATTTTTGAAATTAAATAAACATTAAAACAGCATGTGCATAGATTTCCAAAAGGGACATAGCCAACCAATAATATATACAAAGTGCCAACAGCAAGGGCCCAGTATATCTTCATTTCCATACATGGATGACAAATAGAGGGTTAGGATAGGAAGTTAAATGAAAACATCATTTAATAGATGCAACAAGAAACTTGGGAATTTTACCTCTTCTATTTTTATATTTATCTTCATTCCCCAAAACACATGTACAAATAGGATATGACAAAGCACAGCTCCTCAACTTACACTCTTCACTGATCAATATACTAACTATAGCTATCCCATACCACCCATTTGTCTGATTCATCCCATCAAACACATCTGACTGTGCAACAAGGGACTATCTAGGGGCAAGGGAACAGCTAATACAACATGATTGGAGTTTCTGCCCTCACAGTAGCACTTCTTTAACATTGAGAAGAACAAGAAAGGTGTCATATCTTGTGATCATTCTGTGAAGTCGGCTGCTACAGAACTGTGTTGACACATATTCATGGCAACATTTGACACAGACAAGTCATTAGATTACATTCTGCATGGCACCATTATAAAGCTGAGCAAAGAACTGCTCAGATCTCAAGTCCCCCTTTTCAAAAAAAAATCATAGAAACCCAGAAGAGTAAAATTGTGCGACATAGGCATTTTGCACTTTCATAAATATATATTTTTGGTGACACCATTCTGGGACACAATTTTAATGGAAACACTACAGGAAAAGTGCAGGGACTCAAGAGAGTCATGTGCCACATCTCTGTAGGTTGTACCACCTGTGAGATATTACCATTTTTCTGTCTTTAATTCAGTGTTTCTCAACCTGGTCTTAAGGGACTTTCATGTTTTTGCTCCCTCCCATCTCCCTGCCAGACAGTCCACATTTTTGCTTCCTCTCAACTCTCACAGAGCTGGGAGTAAGCAAAACCTGGACCGTCTGGGGGTCCTCGAGGACTGGTTTAAGAAACATTGCTTTAATATAAAATTTAAAAATTAAAAAAGTTATTATTTTTTTTTTACTGAATGAAATTGTGGAAGATGTGCAAGATAAAGAGACATTTCAGGAATTTCAATTTCAAATTTCAAGGGGCGGCCTGCTCTCCAGTTAAGTTTAAAGCAGTACAAGATGCTCAGAAGCAGAAAGTTGTGAACAAAATACAAAAAAACAAAGGAAAAAAGGAGGAAGGATGTGATGCTTTCCTGATTTATTGCAAGCAGGTAAAGCTGGTAAGAGATAAGGAGAACTGGACCTGTTCCCATAATTTTTTTGAGTTTTTAGAGATTTTCAAAAATGCTTCCTAAAGGCCAGCACTCTTCAAATGTGTCCCCTATTTGAGTCATGCCCTTCTGAATAGCAGTGAGAGGTTGTATGGATTTCAGATGGTTTGGGCAAAAATTGTGGAAAGCACAGTAGGGAGTGTCATACCAAAATAGGTGTGATTACTCAATTGGTCTTTAAACAACATTTTAGAACTAATAGTGGGGGAAAAATCAAGCATTTTATGAGCTTAAATTGTTAAAATCTACTTTAAGATTATTTAGATTTCGAGGCATCCACAGTAACCCTGAAGAAGATCTGTAGATGCCCGATGACATTCCCTAAAATGAGCCAGGAAACCCAAAGGTTTACATCAGGACCTAATCGTCAGCATGGGAGGGGTATGGATACACTGGTAGGTTCCGGGGGAACAGCACTCGACAAGGGCCTTTGAATCACTAAAATTATACGTAACATTGGGCGGGGAGACCCAAGGTTAAATTTTGGTGGTGTCCAGAATTTATAGGATACCACAGATTGCAGCTTTAAAAGATGGATGACAGGTGTCATAAGCTTTTGCTGTCTTAAGCATGACATTTACCATATGTATAATGACTACTGTCATAGATGTCAGGATGTATTATTGCATGCTTATGACAGTGTTATTAAGGATTTTGGGTTTGTCCTAGTACAACATTTAATGTTTATTTTCCATCTGCATAGAATAATTCTGCTAAGGCTGTGTCAGATGCCATTGTATGTACGCCACTCAAATTCATTCCAGGTAGCATCTGTAGCAGCAGACTTCTAGGCAGTCCGCCATTCTCAGAAACCAGAATATTGTTGCACTTTGCCTGCTGCATAGGAACACATATTTCAAAACAATGAATATAACTGGGATCAAGTTTTCTTTATTCTAAGGTTTGTCCCAGAAAGACCAGATTACTCATGTTTCTTCATTTTTTACCCTTTACTTCCAAATTCCCTGAGTGATGATTGTTCTGGGGGATAACAGATTTAACACATAAATCCCTTAATATGCCACCTGCAACAGCATGCTACATCCAGTTTAAGTAGGTACTTATTTTTGGGCCGCTCTAGACTCAGCAGTGTACCATCAGGGAGTGTTTTATTATGGCTATTTCAAATTAAGTGAGCCACAGAAATGTGGCTTCTATTTGTTTTCATTTATCCAGGTGACAAAATAAAATGCTTCCAGAACTCATAATGGAATTGACTTTCACTGAACTCCTTGGATAGAGGTAGACATGCAAGAGGCTTCAGTACTTCAGGTTTTATTTTATTTATTCATAATTTATGTTCCTACTAAGGGTGGTTCATTGGGTATACTGTGCTGTTTTGCCCCTTTTCGGCTGATGGTTCAAATCCCAGCTCGGCTCCGAGTTTATATGTTCTGAGATATAAATGCTTGTTTCCATGGTCACGTGACACCACCATGAAGTTGACCCCCATTTCCTCTGATTTCAACCAAACCGGTCTCAATCTTCCGTGCTGCTTTTGTACGAGTTTGTACCATTGAAATTTTCACTTGTGCTGCTTTGGTTTCTGAGATATCAATGTTTGTTTACATGGTGACATCACTGCCGTGTGTCCCCGTCCAAATTGCATCTCCTTGTAATGTGTTGCTTAGCTGTTTGGTTGATGATACAGTTTCAAGTTACCCCGTGAGTTTCAAGTTCACCCTTGCTGCTGCAAGGGTTCCCATCAATAAAATTGTTCATATTTTAAAAAGCCGTGTTTATTTGAATTTAGCTTGATAGTATACCTGACAGGTTTTATTACATTGTCAATGTATATGCAGCTCGATAGTGATGTTTCAGCGATTATAACTGTATATTTAGATTGATAAGAATTGCTCACTGACATCTCTTATTAATTATGTATATTTAGTTACATAGTGACATCCATCCATTTTCTGAAACTGCTTATCCTATTCAGGGTCACAGGGAGTATGGAGCCTATCCCAGAGGCTACAGGCACAAGGCAGGGAACAACCCTAGATGGGGCACCAGCCCATTGCAGGGCACAGTCACCTATGGGCTATTTGGTAATTCCAATTAGTCTCAGCATGTTTCTGGACTGTGGGAGGCAAACCAGAGAGCAAAGAGGAAACACCACGATGACATGGAGAGAACATGCAAACTCCACACACATAGAACCCTGGCGGAGACTTGAACCCGGGTTCCAAAGGTGTGAGGCATCACTGCTAACACTGCACCACCGTGCCGCCCCTTCACAGTGACATGTTTACCGTATATAAAATATATGTACAAATGTTTTTTAAAAAAGCTTGTTTTAATTATTATTATAGAAAATCATTTGCTTTGTTAGTATATCTGACATGTTTTATTAGATTATTAATCTATATTCAGCTCCATATTGGCAGCATGCGTTTACATTAATAAAATACGTTTACAAATTTTTGAAAAAGGTGAGTCTGGATTATGTGTAACATAATTAGGTCTGCAATAATATGTATACCTTTAAAGCTAAATCCCTAATATTATTGATTAATATTGATTAATAATTGTTAAATATTGATTAATAATTGTTAAAATCATACTGGTTAGGGGAACATGTAGCTATGGAGTTGAATACATGGTAGTGATCAATAAAACATGTTGCTATAGAGCAGGGCTCTTCAAATCTGGACCTCAATTCCAAATCCAGGCCTTGTTTTCAGTTCTCCCAGGTAGTTAGTTTAATAATTACTGATTCTGATTGGTCAGAGGCTTCACACCTGGCTCACAGGTAAAGGAAGGCTGGAAAACCAGCAGTGCTTGGACCTCAAGGACCGTGATTTGAATAATAGGGCTATAGAGCATAAACTAAAGCAGCACAAATGAACATTTCAATGGCACAAACTGGCACAAATGCAGCATGAATGACTGAGACGGACTTGGTTCAAATTGTATGCAAATAGGGGGCCAACTCCATAATGGTGACATCACCATGTAAACAAGCATTTATATCTCAGAAACTAAAGCAGCGCAAATGAAAATTTCAGTGGCACAAATTCAGCACAAACAATTCAGATTGGTTTGGTTAAATTCTGAAATGTATGAGACCCCAACTTCATTCAGGTCCTAAAATAAGATCGCTGTACTTTTCCTGGCAAGTAATTCTTGAAGTTCAAGAAGAACGTGTCATATTCACTTGCGGCTGTGTTATCAAAAGTTACAGTATTTTATTAATAATTCTATTTCTGTCTAGGTCCTTCTCAATACATTTTATTGCGGTGTTCGACAATATTTCCAGAACAATCTTTGGCAAACATCATTAAAAATTATTTGAAAGTAGAACATTTGAAGTCAGAAGTCATCAACATGTCTGTTCTTTTGTCTGGTGCTATTTTAGGTGTAGGGACAAAGTGCAAGAAACAGCATCACTGACAGCTTACGTAAAGGTATTTTTGAAGGGCATTAAAATTAAGTAAACTTGCTGTCAGGCACTGTGATTTTCATCACTCCTACTTCAATGCCTTGTTTGTGTAGGGGTGGGAGGAAGAGGATACACTTGTTATTCTTTCTACTATGTTTTCTTTAAAAGTAGGACAGCTCCTGAATAATGTTAGGCTTTGTATTAAGAACACATCATTACAGTTTAACGTAGGGTGCCCTTCTTTTATTTTGCTTTAACTGGTAAAAATGTGCACATTATTATTATTATCTTTATATATTTGCTTATATATGCACTATCTTTGCACCTTGCTTTTTTTTCTGTGCACTATTTCCTTGCTACTGTATGCATCAGACCACCTCCCTGTGATCTTAAGCTTAACCTTGAAATGTCATACCCTTAGCGTTATATGGTGTGGACGGATCTGAGGCCTACCTTGGCAATCTGGACACACCAGTTAAGTAGCAGTTGGGAGCCAATATGGTCCTTATGCTCATGCACATAGTCTAGTAGGCAACCATGGGGCATGAGCTGTGTTACCAGCTGGATCGTGGGACTCAGGCAGACACCCAGAAGTCGCACCAGGTGAGGATGGTCCATGCTGGCCATGATCAGGGCCTCCTGGGGGTGAGCAGAGACAAAATGATTTCATGTAAAACATGATGCTAACACTTTCCCAGCCAGTGCTGGTTGATGCCCACGTGGAGCCCTAGGCAGGCTTCACATCAGAATTAAGTTATCAGACCTGCTGCAAACAGAAATTTTGACACCTACTACCCTGTTCCTCAATCAGAATCACATTAAACAAATACAGGAAGCTCCAAAGTGTTTTCAAGTGACATATTCCATTAGGTCTGGGAAAAAAACACCATATGTTACATTTAAGTTATATAATTAATTTCCCCTGGAACCAGCAAGGTATATCTTATCTTATCTTACAAATCTATATCTGAATTATTGCAATATTACAGTATAATGAACCGAAACACACTGTAAGCTGGTATAGTCAACATCTACACTTAAACCTCATTTATGGCCAAATTACACACAGCAGCTCATGTTTGCAAACCAACAAATGGTTCTGGGTTCTCCTGTTTGAAGTGGAGGGCCAAAATTCCTCCTTTGCCAGAGATTGATCAATAGATACAGAAGGTGTTTATTTGCAGTAATTGCTTGTAAAGTTACTTAGAGTAGTGTGGGGATTAGTTTTTCACAGGGGCCAAATATTAAATTCTGACTAGAGTCTGATAATCTGTTTAAAAAAATAAAACAAAGAAATATGGAAGAAATAAAACAACAACTTTTTTTGTATCCAAATGGAATGCTTCCAGGACTGGTAAAGAGTGCCAGCGTTGATATTGCATACAACCTAAAGTAACCTCTTCTCTCAGAGTGTAATAACAATGATCCCTTATACTAAGAAAAAACATGAACATCGCTCCAAACAGCAGGCCAGGATAGAAGTAGCTTCAGGAATCAGTGTGTGACAGCTAATAATCATGCCTGCCATTAAACCACTCCTAATAAACAGCAATTAAACCTTCCTTTGTAGAGATAATTGTCTTGCATGGCCAAATTCTGAATTAAACTGTTAATTTAATGATTTATTGGTATATGTTTTGGTTTGTCTATCAAGTCCATGACCTCTTTCATAAAATATAGTTTTATGCTTGAGTTTCTCTAATGCTGAGATAGAAGAGAAATAAATGGCGAGTATTGCTTGTGTGTCTTCTCCAGTATGCGTGTACCTATCTGTCAATCTACCCATGAGCAGTGAGGTTTGGCTTTCTCTATGTATGCCACTTTGGGTTGGGATATGTGGTAACACTTTACTTGATGGGTCACGGATTCTTAGTAATAACTCAGTTACTACTGAAGTACAAATTATGAACAAATCATGAACAAACACAGTTGCTACTTGAGATAAATGCGTCACGATTCATTAATGATGAACAAATATGAGATCAGTATTTATCTTGTGTTATTCATTACTTCTTCCTTTGGTAGTCCCTTCAGTTATTCAAAAAGGTTTGCAGAATTAACAGATAGTAACAAATATAGTAACTGCTTGAGATATAACATGCATCACGATTCATTAATGATGAATTAGCATGTGATCAGTATGTAACCAAGACTTAGTTTGTAGTTAATTAATACACAAGGAATAGTGTAATGCTATATTATTTGTGCCCTATCAAGTAAAGTGTTACCAGATATGTATTTCTGGGTGCCCTTGTGTGTGAGCCTATAGCAGAAGATGCTGATGCCTCCAGAATATACTGTGACTGTCAGCACTGAGATCATGTCTCCAGCAAAGAAGAGATATTTTAAGAGACTACCTCAGAAATAGACGAAGTACCTTTAAATTTAGATATAGAGAGGCAGGAACCTCACCAATGCTGTGTAATGTAGATGAATAAAGTCTTGTCAGAGATATTTCACAAATTAAAAAATGGTAAAAAATTAAGGAGTTTTTATAAAAAAAAAAATTTAGAATTTGGTGATCAGTGGTTATTGTTGACACACCACAGCATAAAGTGCACAACAATGAAATGTGTCCTCTGCATTTAGCACATATGTGACATCGGTATACAGCAGGTTAAACTACATTATTTAAGTAGTGTTAAATTCATTGTGGCTTTTATGGATTATGAAGAGAGGGGCAGTTAGGGTTAGGTTGTAGTGTGCTGTGCCAGTGTATAACACAATGGTAAAAAAATACTGGCCACAAAAAAAAGCTAAATACATCAACCAAAAATATCTGTTTTTATGTACAGCCTGTGATGGCATAAAATAAGCAGGCTGTGTGTGGCTCTGTGGGTTAGGACTCCTGTGCCTGGCTGAGTTGGGCCATTGAGGAAGGCCTGTATCCCCAGTTTGTTCAGGGGCCTAGATGACTCTGATCCACACTTGCATGTTGCTTTGGAGAAAAGTAACTTTTCAGTTTTTTATAGTGGATACATTTCAAATGTGGTGGCTTAGATGTGTTTGTATATGTATGTGTGTGTGTGCATGCACATAGAAAAATAAGGACAAGCATCAAATTAAAACTGTCAGTGTATGCAGTGGTGATTGTGTTACTGTATGCATAACATACATATGATAACATACATATAGTCTCTCATATTACTTGAGATACCACAAAACCATCAAAAAACTAAGTACTGGCTGAAATATTAAAAACTCTCAAAACAATTCAACAACAAATCGCTAATAGGACTAATGCGAATGAAACGGTGCAAAGTGTTTCATAGAAACACAATTATTTCAATAGTGATTTACAATAAAGGACATTTGTGTTCTATACTGAAATCTTCAACAGGAGCATCCCTTATATCTGGGGACATAAAATAGCAGCATGACTAGAAATGAGGAAACATTACATGCAATAAAAATGCAGATGACACTGCTGAAATGTATGTTAATGAGCACTAGGACCCTTTCTTTTGACAGGCACTACAAGGCAGTCTGTATCCAATTAGTGCAAGCCAACCCAGATGCCTCTGTTCTAAAATGGTAACATAGAATCACGGTACATTTTGATTTCACTAAATAGAGGACCAGTTACAGAGGCCCTTCTTTCTCATCTGCATATAACCCTTCCCTTCACTAATTATGGCTCAGAAAATCTGACAGGGAGATTGCTCATCAGGCCTACTAGCTTCCTCTTTCTCCCCTACACAGGTACAATGACACAAACCTCTGCACTTGTGTGACGCAAAGATGAGCTAATAATGGCTCAGTCGTAATTTCTGTACTGTCGTAAAAAGGGACACCAGACTTGGAATGTCAGTGGTGTCTTTAATTGGAATCAGACACCTTGAACAAAACTATAAAGCCAATGAAAAACCATATAAATTCATGCATATACCTTAAAACATACACTGTTTCACTCAATTTTCTGTTTATTAACCACTTTTTATAACTGACAAAAACTGTCCTTTCATGGTCATACTTACGTCCATGAACTCCACATTGGCCTTGGGTCCCGTTGTCTCATTCAGTATCTTTATTGCAACAGGAATCTTTACTGTTTCCCCCTCTGGCACCCAGATACCCTGTGTATGACACAAGCAGTGAGCAAAAGCAAAACGTATGCCTTAAACTTGATCAAGAACAAACTCATGCATGCACAGAATGTATCTGAGTGGAATGTTATTTTTTCCGTAATAAAGAAAAATATCTAAATGGTCAAGACAAACATGATCAAGTGTTTGAGGCTGTCCTTCTCTTTGCTTTCTCTGTGTTGCACTGCTTTAATTTTAATGTCTAAACTTGGTCACTTCCAGATCTTCCCCTATGCAATGTATCTGCAAGTTTGAAAAAGATCCATAAAATACATTTAGATTTACTTTGTTCACAAGACCAAGTGTCTTCTACACTCCCCCTTTTAACTTTGCTACCACACAACACTGATGCTTCATTTCTGGGGCAATTTGTCGCAAAATGAAATCAGATGTATATCTTCATCCGTACAACATTTTTGTGAAGCAGTAATAAAATCCATCAAAACTTTTTGACTTATTATAATCACAATGTCAAATGTCATCTGCTTTCACCTTTCCCTTTGCTGCTACTAAGCAGTGTTGTTTCAGTTAATTTAATTTGTCTAAAACTTAGATTAGTCCCAGTTGTTCACCTAAACATTGTGTCCACAAAGTTTGATAAAGATCTGTCAAATATTTTTTGAGTTATCACGTCAAAGAGAAGGTGTTTGTAGTGGACCAGTCCCAAAGCCGTGGCCCCTGCGCATGGATGACATGCAAATATATATTATTATAAGTGTCAAAGCAAATATGACCAACAGCTATAGGATCTTTTTATTTTTTCCTCAGTCTTCCAGAAACTCCCAAGTGAAAAAAAGTCGAACTTTTATTTCATAGTTAAATGGGAAATCAGGTTACCTTATAGACAATGCCGAAGGCCCCTGACCCCAACACTTTCAGCCGCTTTAGCTCTGTCTCCTTCAGTATGCGTAGCTGAGCTTGGTTTGGGGCTGTTCCGCTGGGTGTGAGGGGCTCCACCAGCTGTGTGAGAAATTGGAAAACAATCCTATTGATTGACTGACCAGTAATGCATGCCATATCAAAATATATTGCAGAATTATTAAGCAAAGCATGGCAAAGTAATACAACAGTATTATAAAACAATACTGTACAAACATATTTATAGATTGAAGCTTCCTAGTACTCTTGAACGGCAAGTAAAGAGAGTTTTCCACAAAACTGTTCCTTTTCTTATGAAACAATACTTTCCACATATTCCGTGCACCTATATTCAATGAATGAGTGAGGGGTATTGCATGTAATTGAAACTTTAGTTTGTAAACACCACAGGTCACACCAGTGAATAACTGGTGATTCACACACAGCAGAACAGCAAGAGAGAAGACAATGGCAGCAGATCAAGTAAAGTACTTGCTCATTTTCTTTCATTGTGAGTCAAGAGGTAATAAGCAGGGCTAAAACACAAGCTGGGACTGCTGCCACTTCTCCATTTAACTAAAATTTTAAATGAGAAACTGTAAAAGATGAAACTATAGATGAAATTGTAAAAGACACTGATTGTGGCTGATTGAGTAGCCAATCCTGACCAAGAGCTATCCACAGCTGAGGTGCTAAGTAACAGTCCAAGGACTGCAGATGGTACATTGTCAACAAAAAATTCTGAATGGCTATGCAATAAAGTGGATTGTGATTTTAATAGCAAATGACGACAGCAGGAGTATCACTGAAAACCATATGAATTATGCCTTGACATCTGCAATGTGTATGTGCCTGTGTATGTGTTGATATGCAGCTGTGTTTCTGGACCACAATGTCCCACAATAAGTTAAAAATACATTCAGACAGGCAGTTCAGCTACAATGCCAAACCTGCTGGCGCAGACAGGTCTGGAACAGAGACGGGGTCTCTCTGGTTTGTCGATGTGGGGGTGCAGAAAGACAGATAATAGTGAAACGCCTGGCCTGCTAAACTATATGCTGTTAGAAGCACAGGTTCACCTATGAGCTGTGACTCACACTTCACTTTTTTAATCTCATCCATGAATAGATATAGATGCGAGGTTAAAACCATTTTCATTAAATGTATCCCAGAGTGGGGAAGTCAGAAGGGAGAAGTGAGAGCGTGTAAATTGTATTATGACAGATTGTCCATTCTGATCGAATATGGTTGTTACATCAGGGCATGGGAATGAGGAGTGGAACAGAATGAGCCGCCCATTCCACTCATTTACCAAAAGAAAAAACAGACTGAACTAACCCAAGCAGCAATCCTTACAAATAGAATTTTATTCAGGAGATTTTAATTTTATGTTTTTATTGTTTCACTTACCTCTGCATGACTCTACATGCAGCTGATTAGGCTCAGAAAAGTAATAGAATTTACAAAAAATAATAGAATTTATTTTATTTACTTATTGCATTTTTATTTATGTACACAACCTGCTATAATTACTCCCGGTATATTGTCTAAACTCTGTTTAGATTACAATGGTGACAAGTCTGTAACCTTCATATATATGTTTACATGTGATCTACCTGTGCATGCTGATATCAGCCTTGGACCCACACATACATTATTCCACCCCTGGTCCAGGTAAATTAGAAACATCAATTTGCCTAATCGGCAAACTCCACATGCACAGGGCAGAGGTGGAACACCCTATAGCTGCAATACAGTTGTGCTACTCACAGAGCCACTGGGATATGTGAGGTATAGAATTTTGCCATAGAAAAACTGTTGGTGCTTTTCCAGTGCCACCAAAAACAGAGCCGAACCCCATTCATACCTGTGCTGATATGGCCCTGCTTACTAGTATGTGTGAAAGCATGACTAAACAGAGCTGGTTCTGTCACCACCATCTGATTGGTTAAGATGCATGGAGATACCATTGATCTGCATTGATATGCACGGATTATCTGAGGGAAAACATGGCATATTCTATATAACATTAATTTTTAGTAGTATCGCACATTGCAATGTATTGATGCATTCTCGATAACTTGGAATTTGAAAATTTACCCCTACTTAAAAAAGTACTATAGTACAGCTGAACAGAATGGATTTGTAATGCAAATGCACTCTATCAGTGATGGGATTTAAACCGGTGACCTTCCTGTCATGGACACACGAGCATGATGACCACACACATAAAGTGGTTAAAGTTCCTTGGCACAATCCCCTACCCCGAACCCAAAAATTAAAAAAGTTTCCCTTTTTTGACCTTCTTTTGCTTTGAGAATTCATTTTGCAGTGTATTATCATGGCAATGAAGTTACTGGGGGGTAGAGTTGGGAGGAAGGTTATTGTGCAAATCAAATTTGTGGGTCGGCACCATTTCAAAACCTCACACAAGACATAAAAAATACACATGCACAGATATTATTGTGCCTGAAACGGCATGTTACTATCATACATTCAAACATGTCCGGCAAATGACAACCACTACTTATCTCCTATCTACTAATGCCCAAAAAGCATAGCTAATGTCAGCCATAAAATAGTTTGTTAGTTGCGTTCAAAATATGTGATATGGAGATTCAGTTGCCTTCTTATACTTGCAGTAGCACATTTACTTGGTTTGCAGTTGTAAAAAGCTAAGGATAGATAGCCTTGCTGCTGAGATTGTGAATGTCTGAAAGAAAAGAGAATGTCATGACATGACTACTCATTGATGATATGTAGAGTTATTGGTAGAAGATGGGAATGGGGGAGGGTATTATGGGATGCAATCTGACAGGGGAAGTTTGCTCATTGGTCAGATTACCCTGACTGCAAGTTTAACAACATGTTATTCACAGTCAAAGTAGGCATGTTATTGGTTGACTGAATAATTGATTTATATGTTACGTTACATTTTCACAAAATATTCAATAGGCACATGCCTACCTAAATTGATTGGCACAACACCAGTGGTGGGTAGCACTGTTTGCAGGGTCGAGGGTTTGAACCCTGACTATGATGTGTTTGTGTAGTTTGCATGTTTTGTCTGCGTCATGCGGGTTTAATACTGCAGACTAAAACATACAGTTTGGGGTCGGTATGCCCTGGTATTACGTTCTTGGTGTCCCCTTGCCTTGTGTCCTATGCTGCCTGGGACAGGGTCCCCCCTGCCCCCCCCCCCCCATTCATCCTAGCTAGGATAAGTGCTTGGAAGATGGATGGCTGAAGTTCTTACTCTTTTATGATCTTTTTTGAACTTTTTAAAACAAATTCTTCACACAATGATAATACCTCTCCCTTTTTAAAGCAATTCTTTCATTATCTTGGGTGAAGGATCACTCTTAATGCTCAGCCTAGCATTCTCTTCCTAACCACTACACCCCATTAATAGAATGCTCTCTAATGATGTACTCCAGTAATAGGAGACCTTCTACTATTACACCCCAGCAACATGCTGCTCTCAAGTGTCACTCTCAACTAATGTTACACCATCCACCTCCATGAAAATAACATCCCAAGTAAAGCTGAAATGTATGTATATATATTTTTTCTGCTACAACTTGCTAACAGTATGCTTCCATCACCTCCTCAGGCTAATGGTGTTCCCACCACTTTCCAGAACACATAATGAGTTCTCTCCATTGTTTTAATGAAAACTCACAATGATGTATTCGACAGAATTTTGTTGTGACAAGTGACTGAGAATGTACCTGTGTGATGATCGTTTTAGATTCTAATCACATTCCCTATAGGCAAGGCATTGTCCACTAAGCATTGACATGAGTTTCTGACCTCTGTCTCAAGAAAGCGTCTCAGGGCCCTCTTCTTCTTGATGCTCTTGCGCCGAACGAAGACGGCCATACTCAGGGCTAATATTACTACCACAAATAAACCCCCGATCACCCCAGCTGCAATAAGGGGGGTCCTGCAATGAAGAGAGGCAGTGTAAGACAGTAAAAGTACATATCCTCCTGAGATCCAAGGCAAAAAAAATGTTCTTCAATTTTAATTTTAATTTTTACATAAATTAAGTGTTGGGATGGTGAAAAGCATACCCCCACATATGTGATGTCATCTCAAAGCCCTAACTGTCCTCTTTAAGGAACAACAGGACCTAAAAGAGTAGCATGTATAGTATGAAAGATATGAGCAAACATGTAATGTCCTCTACAGAGGACAAAAATGAATTGCTGGATCTCAGGAGGATTCTGTCTTTATAGATATTGCTAAACCAAAATAAAAACCAGGCAACACTTTGGACACAGTTATCATAACTCAAATTTAAAGAATTGCAAAAGCAAAGCATTTATCTTTAAGCATAATACTTTTGCCCCAGGAGCCCAGAAAATAACAAACCATACATTCATTTGTAAATACAGATGTCATCATAACAGGACAGGAAAAGATTATAGTTTGGACAAACAAAATACTATAAAAAGAGATGGGACACAATTTATATCTTAAGTATAAATGGCAGCTGGGACAAATGTGTATATATTATCCATTTAAATTTGGGTAGAATCATTGGTGGAATCTATGTTGATATTTCAACCATCCTTGCATGCTGACTTCGGAGAGTGCATAATTGTGTCTATGCCCATTAAGGTTTTGCAATCAGTCATCCAATAAATGTAGGCTGATACTTGCTACACCGTTGTACAAAGGCAAAATACCATAACTGCAAAATTGAGTTATGACAAAAAGTGGGTGTCTTAAGCTCTGATTTATCTTGTAACAAAATATCTTAGCTCAGGTATACTCATTTTTGAAGAAAACACAATCATTTACCTACATACTAGACATATGGATGGACAGTCAAAAAATTTGAAGCGATTTTTCTCAGCATAGGCTTCGGGTGACTGCATAGTTATTGTGATTTGCCTTTATAGGACAGGACAGTACATTAATGTATCCATACAATAAAAACATTTGAGCTCAGTATTAAAAATATAAGCAAGCACTGTTTTCAAAGTGTAATATTTGCGAGATTAGACTTACCACTTCAACAATATATTCTTCTATTCAAATGCATTAGTATCAAACACAGAAAAACTCTCATTCAGCTGGTTCCCTGCTATTTGTGGTATGCAATACATTTTTTGAGACAAAGGCTGATGCAGGCAAAAATTACCGGATATGTGGATAATGCAAAATTGGAAGATATACAGAAATAAATTATAGAGGGAGGCAGAATGAAAGTTTGTAAAGGAGATGCACAGACAAATGTCTATAATGAACTCCCCTTTGTCACCATGAACATCTTTCAAATGATACTACTGACTGAAACAATCATCTGGGCCCCTCACTACCTGTCTGGACCAATAATCTATAAAACATTGCAAGAAAAGAAAAACAGTGCCAGTGTTACCCTATGCCATGTTAGTTGGTCAGTAAGCAACACTCAACTGTTTGCAGAACTGAGTTACAGGGAATTTATAATCTCAAGTTGTCTATGTGAGTTACTGTTAGTAGAAAAACAAGCACCCATTGTGAACAGTCCCTCAAAATACACAAAATGAAGTTCACTATTCCAGTCATGTTTATAGTCCATAAAATTAAATTTGAAGCAAAGCAGAAAAACACAGAAACTGTTAAAAACCATCAATGACAGTAATGTACCAGGGGAAAGGATAACAAGATGGTCAAATAATGGCAAGTACCTGTCCATCATCCCCACACAGTCTTGGATCCGTGGCCCAAGGCACCTGACAGTGAAAAAAGAGACACTTTTTGATTGAAACCAACAGCATCTGTGTACCTTCTATCAGCAAAGACATCAATAAGTTCACAGTTTGTGGAGAGACCCAGAAGGCCACCAGAGAAAGTACAATGACAATGAAGTTTGGATTGAAGTAGATTCAGCACTAATGATCTTGCTTGGAGGTACATTGGATCTTTCTTCTCATTAGAATTTGAACATTTAGAGGGATAATCCTAAACAAAGAGTGAAAACCACAAAATATGTGTGAAGCAGATAAAAATTAAATGAAGCATGAATCTATCTAACGGTATGATTTGACGTTCAGTCCTTATACAGTCAGGGAAAAAAAAAAATGTCCAGAAAGTTCCAAAAAGCAAATCTTGAATTTGCCACATGCCAAACAGTATGCTAAATCTACGTGAATGTAGTGATGTGTAGGTAGAAAGAGAATAAATTAATTTTCTCTATTTATGTTTTTTATATGCACTACAATGGTTGCATACTGACTTTGTCATTATTCCCTAAACAATACAGTATAAGAATAATTTATATAGCATTTACATTGTATTAGATATTATATGCAATCCAGATATGAAGTATATGGGAGGATGTGCGTAGGTTATACGAAAATATTATGACATTTTATATAAGGGACCTGAGCACCCATGGATTTTGGTATCTGTGGGGGTTCTTGGAACCAATCCCCCGCGGATACAGAGGGTCTACGGTATTTGCAAAAAGGCGCCCACTGTTTCACATGTTCAGAAATTCAGCAACTATTGTAATATCCCAATTCTTATGACATTACTATGGGACTGGTAAGTAATGAGAAATAACAGCCTAAAATGGTGTACATGTATGTGAAACATAAATTGCATGCATGACACAGTCATGTGTGATGGGGATGGGAACATTTTTTTTTTAAATGGGCTGTGATGGGACCATTTAAATACCATTGACTGTAAAAGAGAAAATGAGACTCTGAGCATAACTTAGAAAAGCAAAAACTAGCTTGTGGGTGGCAGAGCAGATGTCATGATAAGTTAACTTAGGGGGCCATATGAAAAAAGAGAAAAATGTTATTTTAAAAAGTATGTTGCAATAATGACACACACCCAGTCACCTGACATCCCTGCAGCCTTGGCCCTAATACATAACTTCTTAGTTTATATAAATAAAATAAAATCAACCTGCTTTTCACCTGAGTTGTAAAAGATTACAAACAGGAGGTGTTTTGCTCAGTTCCAAAAAAGAAAAAAAAAAACAATTTCATTAAAATGACCTCCACATTATACAGCTTCAAAGTGTAATATAAAGTGCCTACCCTTTTGTTGATGACAATTTGTCTACCTATAATATTGCACACATGCAACTCTCTGTTTAATTGACTTATTAAACGGGGATGAACAATATCAGTCTTCATTTTCTATGTAAAGTATTTGCCAAGACTCTTTTTGTATACTGATTTACCATAAAACAATTTTGGTTCTGTCATTATGAAAGTGAATCGCAGTAAGATCCTTAGAGCTCTATTATAAAATTGGTATTATTATCATATCCCTCACATGCAAGAACATAAAACATATATACAGTAGAACTGCCAATATTAGTAGAGCAATTGTTTTAATTTGCCTGATCTGAGTCTGCTAGATATGAGCTATTTAAATTTTAATTTACTTTGAAATTGATTCATGCATCAAAGGATGTAATTAAATAGTATAGTCATAGTTGGACTGTCAGCCACAAATCTACATGGATTTTACTGTATCAATTTGTTATGCTGGCCTTTTGACAGAGTGAATAAATTAACAGAAAGAGAAGAGCAGTTTTCTTGTAAATAGACTGGCTAAATAAAATAATTTATATTTGACTGATGTGATTGTGACCTATTGATCAATTTCAGGATTAGAACCTGTTGGAAAAAGCCCTGAGAAAAATTGGTTATCACAATCCTCCATGAGTACATGCCTTCCCTTCAGAATACCTAGTCATCCTCCCGCTCACAAATGAAGAAAGGATTCTTTCCTAGTCCACGTTTCAATTTCAGGTCAGCAGATACAGATTTGCAATGCAGCACCCTGGATTGGTAGTTCAGCTGATTAGAGGGCCACTTCACTCCAGTGATCAGATATAGTCACTGGCAAAGAGATGGATGCATCAAAGGTGAGTCCTGTGTGTCACTTTGATTTTGGCACAGATGTGGTTTAGGAGAGTGTGATGTCAGCAGTTTGATCTTGCACTTTGAGGTTACTCTGCCCAACAGCAATGTCCCTGGCTTGTTCCAGTCCGAGGGTTTCAATGCAATATAAGAAAACCAGTTGATTTGGTCTCCAAGATACAGATTACTGAACTCTATTAAAATTGTGAATTAGACTGTGTTAAGTGTGAATAAAAGGCGGAACTTTGGTAATCCTCAATAAGGAATACTTTGTATAATTAATGTGTCACTTAACAGTTCTTTTCAT
>JAODJU010000001.1:32430575-32446217 GCA_026776725.1 Gnathonemus echidnorhynchus
TTGCGGAACCTGAAAATATTAACCTGTTTCAAAGATATTTTGCACGTTTAATAACGAGGTCCAGTGACAACTTTTCCGCACTATTGGAAATTGCTGTTGGAGATTTTGATTTTTTCACCCCACCTTAATGTACAGTTAACTAAATAAAAGCCATTTTCAATTAAGATTCATAAAAAATTCTTACAATCAATCAAACGTAGACAAACAGTCTTTATTAATAAGTTCCCGACACACATTTGAGGTGTGCTCAGCATTTGCCAACTATTTTCCAGTTCCAGCAACCTTTGTAAGATCCCCTAACCAATTCTAATTTAAAATACAATCTACATAGTTGTATAAATATATCCACCTCTCTGAAAGCAGCACTAAAAAAATAGCATGATTCACATAGTACATACTGAATGAAAACCACTCAAACTGAGGCAGAATGGGTACCTTTTGGGCATATATCAGTGCAGGGAATGCACATTTTGATGCGGTTTTCTTCCACCTCCATTTTATTGCTGGGACAGGCACGCACACAGGAACTGTGGTCTACAACAAAGTTATCTGTAACACAGCAAAAGCAGGATGCATCCATAGACCAACATGACGCATGTTAAATAAAGAAAAACCTGGTTACTTTCATTTTAATGCTTGTTAATAGTGGATAAACCAGATTAATCTCCAGAAATCAGTTCGTACATTGTAATGCAACTTACTCCTGCTTTAATTTTTATTTTGCCAAAAAATGGTTCAGGCATGCTTTAAAAGAAAGGTGCAGAAGATAGATAGCAGGCACTCAGGTAGTGTAAACATTGTTCCCCAGGTGTACTAAGTGCAAGAAACATCTTGCTGTGTGTCCTCTAGTCACTGTTTGGCATGTGTGCCAGTAAACCTTATTATCATTACCATGTTCATAACTGCAGGTTAAACTGTTAAATGTAAGGTTAGACTTTAGACCAGGGGTCATCAACATGGTGCACGCGGGCACCAGGGAGCCCCCAAGGACCACATGACTTGCCCGCGGATCTGTTCCAAAAATAGCACTCAATAGTGAGCAGTGTCTAAAATTTAATGTTATCCTCTTGCTATTCTTTAATCACATTTGCATTTATATGGATTTGAAAGTGACAATATCTAAAAAAAAAGGATTTAAAACATGTTTATTATACATGATTTAAGAAGAGTGTATCAAACTGGTAGCCCTTCGTATGGCTCAGTACCCGTGACGTAGCTCTCAGTTTCAAAAAGGTTGGTGACCCCTGCTTTAGACAATGCACTCAAAAAATAATCAAAATGCAGTTTTCCAATTTGGATAGTGAAGTTCACTTTCCTCCAGGGCAGTAACAGGAGTGGCAGTACTCACGCGGACATTTTTTGACACAGAATGCCCCGTAGGTGTATTTTGCCTTGGGGTTGTGCTCCAGTTGGAAGGTTGTGGGGTTGTAGACAAAAGGCTGGGGGCACTGGGTGACACAGGCACCGCTGTCATTGAAGTTTGTGCAGGCCTGCGGACATAGGATGATGGTGCTTAGACAAATGGCAAATAGTGAAATGCTCCTTTAAGAGATTTTAGCAAAGATAAATGGTGGAGGTACTGTGGGTATATATAAACCATGCATTTCATGCATGTTTTGCCAGTAACTGTAACATTTATCACCACCTGCATTGTGTATTTTCTATATCTCACTGCATGTGTGTGATTAAAATGGGGATTAAAAAAGATGCCTAAATTCAGAAGATGCATTTGTAATGCTTGTAATATCAAATCCAGTAAGTTTAGTTAGGTTAATAAGAAAAATATATATACATGAAATGCACTTAAGAACACCCATATCTAAACAAAAAAGTTTAGAATATAACAAAAAATTGAAGTGTGCTATTAAAGTGCCATTTATTGTACAACCTAATATTTTTGTGAAAAAAATCCTTGCTGCACATATAATTGAGTTCTATGTTAACAAAGTATTATAAGACACTATGTCAATCAGCAATACAACAGTATGAATCTGGAGAGGACACTGACTGTGCATGGGCACTGAAGCTGCACTGATTGACTGTACATGTGCTATTACTGGGGATCTGCTGACAGTGTGCTAACAGTGTGAGAGCTGTCACTTACCCAGCAGTGAATAATCAGTCACTGTACTGACTGTTGGTGAGCTATAACTGAGTTGGCTTTGGATATGGCATAGGATGCAGTCTTTACTCACAAAGCAGTCAGTGTCTTTGGGGCCAGAACAGCCACCAGCACACTCCCTGTGACAGCAATCACTGACGTAAGGACCAAAGCAGCGGCCATCACACTGCTCAGCACATATCATCTTCGTCACTGTGGAGAGAGACTAGCTGTCAGGGTCTGCCATATATGACGGTGAAAATACAACCGGAAACTTGATTTGTTGCCATTTTCTAATCTTTCCAGTGTATCATGTCTCATGACACCTGCTTTGCCTGTCTGAGTCCAAATGGTAGGTGTGACTATGGAGAAGCAAAAGCCCTATAAAGCACATAGACCTGGGGCCTGTGTCACAAAGCTGGATTTCTTGCTTAGCCGATAATTTGTTTATGGTAGTCTGGGCTAAATGTAAGTCAGTGTTTCTCAAACTGGTCCTCAGGGATAGTCTGGTAGGAAGCTGGGAGGGAGAAAAATGTGGACTGTCTGGGGGTCCTTGAGGACTGGATTGAGAAACAGTAGTGATGTAAGTGAACAAAGATAAAGTCCATTTAAACTGGGGTACCTTAAATCCAACAAGTTTTTTGGCTAAGCAAGAAATCCTGCTTTGTGATACAGGCCACTGACCTTTCATCTGCAACTGCACCCAATGTAGCTCTGCAATGAACTAAAATGTTTCTTTGGAATCCCATTCTCTCTGTCAGCTCCCTTTTAAGAGTGTAAAAGAGTTTAAAACCCTGCTCAAAGATACACTATATGGACAAAAATATTGGGATGCCTGGTCATTACACCCACAGGAAGTTTTATGACATCATTATAGAGTTTGTCCTCCTTTGCAGCTATAACAGCTGCCACTCTTCTTGGAAGGCTTTCCACAAGACTTTGGGGTGTGTCTGTGGGAAATTTTGCCCATTCATTCAGAAGAACATTTGTGAGGACAGATGGTGAAGGCCTGGCTCGCAATCTCCATTCTAGTCATGGTAGAACAGAAAAGGACCTTCCTCAAACTGTTCCTACAAAGTTGGAAGCATAGAATTGTCCAAAATGTCTTGGTATGCATTTTCTTTCTAGCCCAGCATGACAGTGCCCCAGTGCACAAAGCAAGGTGTGGAAGAACTTGATTGGCCCTCACAGAACCCTGATCTCAATCCCATCAAACACCTTTGGGATGAACTAGAATTCAGATTGCGAGCCAGGCCTTCACATCCAACATCAGTACCTGTGTGTAAAGGCAGTATTTTGGTTTGTTTTGGTCATTTGTTGTAATAGATAGAAAAACAGACAGATGGATGGACTTATAGATAGAAAGATTCATGTATGACCTGGGGAAAACCTGGAAAGCATTTCAGCTAGTTGGTTTTTGTCATTGTTTTCAAATCTAGGCAGGGAGAAAATTCTGTTCTACTAGCAGCAATAGGTCAGAACCATCAAGGGTGATCAATCACCACAGTGCTCAGACTGCAATGTGGGCCCGTCATCTCAGCTGACAGAACATCAATGAATTCCATCATTGTGCATAGAAATGAAATGGACCACTTAAAAAGAAATGACATGTCATCAAACAAATTACCAGGAAACTGCAGCAGTCAGATCTATTTACTATTTGACATTTACTTAAATATCCAAACTAGCAGGGTGGAAAAAAATCAATGTCATAAAGTATGCTGGACACCTTACATTTGCATTGGAAAATTCATAACCTGATACAGTTTAAAGAAAAGATGATTCTAGTGTACATTACAATGAAAAAGAAAAACATTCTTTGCTAGATTCTTTGAATTAAAAAACATTCCATAGAGCAATTTATATTTTGTTAAAACATCTTATTGTATGTCTTGATGCCTCACGGTCTGATTTAAATGCTTGTAGGGTACAGTATAAGGATAGAGCCTTTAAAAATATCTGATAATTTTAGTAAATTATTTAAAAGATCAGATCAATCTTTGCACAAAGAGGCCTTTGTTAAAGCAGTGACATTTGTATAAACTGTATAAAAGTGAAAGAAAAAGTATACAATTTTCTAAGTTTTATAAGCTTTGAAATTAGGGTGAGGGAGAATATTAAAAAGAAGACAACAAAGAAGGCATATAAAACACCCCTACAGCCCTGCAGGGAGACCACGGTAGGAGACGCACTACTTAGGGAGCAACTTATTCCTTAGAAAACACAAATTCCAGCTGAGCTTGAATTAATCATATTTACAATTTAATTCACTATTTCAAAAATAAATTTGCTGGTCATTGGTTATGCAGTAATGCGAATACATTGCTTTTGAGAATGCACAATTATGTACCATTTAAAAATTAAAAAAAAAAAAATCATTGTAGGCTACAGGGTAAAGATTGTGTGTCCTTTGCATGTAGAAGTGATGCTGCTTAGGGGGTTAAAGATTTTTATAAGAGAAAATTATTTTTTTCTCTTCCTAAACTCCTACAAGTAATCCTGGTCAGCACCACTGCTGGGTGGATTTAAAGGGAGAGAACCTAAAAATGTCAGAATAGCTTCCCACATGGTAAGTGATCCTTCTGTCCATATATTTTCAATATCCACAAATAGAGTAATCAAAGTAAATTGGATTGCGTGGATGTGTTTGTGTATACATGCATTATTTTTGTAATATACATGTATTATTTTTATAGTATACATGCATTATTTTTATAGCATACATGCATTATTTTTATAGCATGACATAGTGTCTTAACAGCAGCTTGGCAGCTTCATACTGTGAAATCACATTTCCAGAGCTGCAGGTCATGGCTGCGCATGGCCAATGCATATTCTCCCAATGTTCACATTGGCTTTCTCCAGATACTGCCTCTCACAGTCAAAAGATATGTGGTTTAGGTGAATTGGTGTCTCTAAGTTGTCCAGTGTGTGTGGGCATGTGCCATGTTATGGGCAAATATCCTATCCAAGGTGCTTTCCTGGCTTACGTGCTTTGTTTCCTTGGAAAGGCTGTTGGTCCATCCAGGATACGTAGGATAGATAAATGGTTTTGGATGTAAATAGATTACAAAGGACTTAGCAATTACAACATCATACATGCACATTACAGTAATTCTTTTGGGAACTAATATGTCAAAATGGAAATGGATTGTAATTAACAAAAACTCTAATGATAGTTATAATAGAAAGCATGTATCTTTGATCGACAAAGGCCTACTATCTGCCAAACCCCCAAACTTGGGAATTATGCAACCTAATAAGTCATTAAAATTGTGCAGGTGTTGTTATGACTCAATTGTCAAGGGTACAACAGCTCACCTTCCATTAAGGAGGTTCTGAACTCAAGAGACTTGTGTTACACCTGCCTCATCCTTGTTCCTGTATATCTTCTCCTCTACAATGTCCTTCCCAGGTGCTTTAAGTGTATTTAATGTCCAAGCACGAGTAACTAGAGTGTAGTGTATGAGTGTATTGCTGCTAAAGTGGAGTGTATGGATAGATTTGGAATGATATCCCATGCATAACACTCACAGGTCTGGCACTGGTCCTCCCGGGGGCCCCAGCAGCGACCGTTACATGTTCTGTGGCACCGTCCACCTATGGATACATCAAGCAGCCTGGTAAACTATATTATGTATTAGTCAGAGATAGGGAGCCTAAACATAATAATTCTCAAATATGAGTTAATAAAAGTCACACATATACATTTATAATATCATTTCTCTTACCTACTTCAGCATTTGCTGTATACTACAATGAGCGGATGCTGTTCATTGATTTTTCAACAACATAGTGCCCTCAAAGCTTGTGATAAATATCAGGAATTTGGGACCGAACAACTCCATCTGTGAATGAATCTTGGACCTTCCTACCTGCCTGATCCTCAACACAGGAACCCTTCAGAGGTGTGTGCTCATCAACACAACACTAACAATGATGAAACTCCCTATAGATCATAATCAATATTTGCAAAAATAAGGGGATGATCATGGAATACAGGCAGAAATTGGGGGCTACTAGTATCCAGGGAGCTGAGCTGGAGAGGGTCATCAAGTTCATCAGAGTGCATGCACACCACTGACAGATTGGACTGGTCACTATACACTGACATTTTGATAAAAAGGGCACACCTTTCCTTCCTCAAGAGGCTTAAGAAGTTTGTCATTGCTTCTGAGATTCTCACTAGCTTTCACAGGTACACTGACCATCTGGTATAGCAGCTGTACCACCAGGGACCGTAAGGTGGTGAAAGAACCTCAGACTATCACTGGGGGCAGGCTCCCAGCTCTAGAGGACATTTAAAAAAGAGAAGTCTTTGCAGAAAGCCCGCAGAGTCATCAAAGACCCCAGTCATCCCAGGCATGGACTGTTTACCTTCAAGACTGGCAGCCGATATTGCAGCTTCCAGTCTACAACCGGAAACCTGGATAGAAGCTTCTGTGCCTGTGCTATCAGACTGTTAAAAAACCGCAAGTTCCAGATGGACTCCATCCCTTAACACTGATCTACACACCACTCACTCTCATTTGCATTTAACCTAGTATTGCTTAATTCCATTTTGCACCATTGGCAAATGTTTACTACACTATTTATTTGCTATTAAGTATTATTTATTTAATAATTATTACTGTCTCTTTCCTTCCATAATCTTCCTCATTTCCGGTACCTCACCAATAAAGCTACTGTTCATGCAAGGAAACACAGAAAAAGTTGGATCAGCTGTGTTTCCTAAAACAATCCTTCCTTTATCCTTTATCCATTCATGCTTCCACCTATCCTTCCATCCACCCTTCTTAAGACTGCTTCTTAGGCACAGTGGCAATAAGGCAAGAAGGTCAAACCTGACCTCTCTTTCCAAAGCCATAGATTCCGGGACCTTCTGGGCATCCCCAGGCATTCCCAAGATAGCTAGGAGACATTCTGTCCCTCCAGTATGTCCTGGATCTGCCCTGGGGCCTGCCAGTGGGACACAGTCAGAACTGCTCCCTTGGAAGCTGACCAGGTGCAAATCCAGAGAAGATGAGCAGTATCATGATCTAGAACTATCTATATTTACCAGAAGTGTTTGCCAAATTCATCTCCACCCGATTATCATAGCATACGTCAAAGGCTTGCCCAGCTGAAGACTGATTTGGTGGTTCTTCATTCTTCAGCAAGATAACAACCCAAAACACACCTCACACACACCTGACTGGTCCTGTATTTTAAATTTACGTCTGCAGATTGTTGTCTACAGATTACAATATATTGGCACCATTATTATGGATACTTTTATAAGCCAACATACTAACTACTTAGGAGGAACATCGGAAATTTTTTTGCTTTATTATTTTAGTTTTCATGTATGAGGTGTTAATACACAGAACGCAGAAATTAAAAAAATAGAAGACAACTTAATATGAATGTCTAGTAAATGAATTGGCAATAATAATGTAACTTAATTACAATAGAAAAAATAGTTATTTTACAAACCTTCCATGACTGTTTCTCCCAGTAAGGGTCATAGTAAGTTACCACAGTAATATCATTTGGACATGTCTTTACCTCTAGATAGTGAGTGAGGAGACAGATCAAAGCTTTCCTGCTGACTGAAACACATCAAAGGACTTTCACTAACATCACTGAGGACCCTGTAATATGGTATCAGTTGGCAGTTATCTGGACACCAAAGAATATTCTGCAACCATCATAATGAACTGCAGAAAACATCTATAAAACTGGGAAAGAAAGATTCATATACACTAGACTATATATAAAGGATTATATGGTAAAGCTAGTTTGACCTCATACTTATATTGCCATGAGCACTTTCTCAACACTACATACAGTAGTTGTAATTCAGTCAGTAAACCTGTTTAATAATGTTATTTTCCTATTACTAACCTCTAAAGCAGTAGGCATATTTTTTCATTTACAGTAAGGGAATGAAGTGGTTGTCTGGGTATTTTGACATTCATGGTTCTTATATAAAGATCAGTTAAGAGGCAACTGTCCTTGCAACAAAGGTGGAAATTTCAGGTCCAGAAAGAACTAATCCAGACCAGGATTTTGTTTCAACCAACTAGCTGAGTACTCTGTAACTGTGACTCTTTATGCTCAACTGGTCGGTTGAAACTAAATCATGGTTTGGATTTGTACTTTCTGGACCTGAAATTTCCACCTCTGTCTTGCAATGGTTGCCCAATTAAATTCTAATTTAAGTTCTCAGGTGCCAATAATCTTGTGAAAATATTTTTTGTTTTATTTTTATGAAAAAATAATGAACTTGGCAATTTGTTTTGTGAACTTGTTTTTAAAATTAAATGAAAAAAATAAAATACCAATGATAAAGTGCACATTCCTTTCTTCTGTATCTGTTTACTAACTAGTAAATACAAAATAAAGTATTTGCTGTAACCTGAGGCTAATTAAATCATCCAAAGTGGCTAAATTGATGGGCAGCTCTTGAGTGAAGCACAAGGGTTACTCACATCCCGCACTGCTGTTTGTGGGCACCACCAGCAGCTCAGAGCGGTAGTTCTTGACGATGTCTTGCCAGTGAATTGTGTCAGCATGGCACAGGAACTTGTTTTGGTCCACATAGATGCCACCGTTAAGGATCTCTGTGGGATGAAAAAGGCCTTTTAGTATGTGAAACCAGGGGAGCGGCCGCTAATACAATTTTTACAGTTTTCTTGTTCTCGTGTCAAGGTGATATTGAATCCATCCAAGCATTTCTCATCTTGAATTTGACTCTTGGCCTGCATTTGTAGACATTTATCAGTGATAGGCGGCAGAAAAATAATTAATATAGAACTGGCATTAACCTGACCCAAATAATGGCTGGATAAAAGATAAAAACCAACACAGAGACCTGTCATTCATTTGATTTTTCAGATGTTTAAATCTAAAAATATAAATAGCTTCCTAATTCTAATCTTTGCTACATCTAAATCTAAATTCTGGATTTGAGCTCTGGCTGCATTATTATCAATAATGAGATAATCCTTCTGTTTAAATTTGTAAAATGTAAATGATTTACGCTGCATTATTTAAATCAGTATTTGTTTATTCTTTCTGTCTTAACTGTAGTAAGAAATACTACAATCTCTCGATCCTTTAAGTACAGCCCCTTTGATTATAACACCAATAAAAAAACAAGGAATTACAAATAATTAATTTATTTATTCAGATCTATACCACATGTGCTACACAGGGTCATGTGGTTCTGGAGCCTACCCCCTGGAAACAATATTACAGTTTGCATGCTGGGGTCAGGTTTGCTATTATGATACACATGTTCTTAGAAAGTCGTACTGTATTACATCATGGCAAAATCCAAATAGAAGCTTATAGTAGGTTTGAATAAATAACATGCCTGTCAGCCAAGAAAAGCTCTATTTAAAAAAAAAATGTTTTACTGTGAGTCTATATCCATGATCCTGCTACTAATTTTGAACAGTCATCCTAAGGGTCCAGCTTTGAGCCTTTAACCTGTTGCTTTAGTTGTTGCTGCCCTTGTTGTGGTAGATCACAGAGTGCCCCTGCTGAGAACGGTACTGTATGCGTGTGAAAGCTCTCCTCCCACGCACCAAATATACAGATAATAATATTTACAAATATACAGTACGACACAGGCTTAGACTGTCAAAGACAATTGTTGAACCAATCTTTATGTGGGTGTTAAACTATGATTATATATCTGCTAAAGTGTGCAAGCCTAGCCATTTCAAAACCTCTTCTATAGCCATACTAGAATTTGCAGTTACCATTCAATACACCCATGTATTTTTTGACTCGACATTAGCACACCTTGTTTGGCTAATCAATACTGCATTGAGTTATTTAACTAAATAAGTTAATTGATTAATTGAGCTGGTACATGGAATGGTTGGGGTGCCCTTGAGGAGAGGAATTGGTGTTCATGTAATACCGAACAAGATATCTTTAGAGAATGGAAGAAATTCTTGTTACTTATTATTGTGTCACTGTTCATCAAATATTTTTCTTAACCAAATATATACACTTACCACTCACTACCAGAGCAACAACTACAGTCAACAATATTACATTTGTGATTGACAGATTCCAATATAGACCCATTTTTCTCCATTTATTGCCAAAGAGACAAGTGGAAAAATTAATAATGGTTTTCCAGAGGCATAATAAGCAGGTTGTTAAAGGTATGAATTATCCTTCGGTTTAAATTTGTGAAATGTTATGTTTGTGCAATGACTTATATTGTATATTTTGAATCCATATATTTATTATTATTATTATTATTAAATTAATAATATAATTTATTATTAACTGTTATAAAAAAATAATTTATGCTTCTTATCGTCTCAAACTGTCATTGACTTTATGAAAGTTCCACTCTCAGATCTATTGGCAATTTCCTAAAAATTCCCCATGTCCCTGAAACCCTAAGCAATAAGCAAGAACAGGAACAAAGAGATACAGTGTTTGCCACTACATCTTTAATATGATTTTTACAATATTTTATTTATCACGGTAAATAAAGTGGAATGTATGGTACAGTAAGTCTTCGGTGATGCTGTAGAAAGAAAAACTCAAGCAAACAGCTGCATTAAGCTTTTTTTTATTACCGCTACATGTTGTTACCTCTAAATATGCAAAGACTAAATATATGACTGGCCATTCTGTTTTCATTAACTTTTTGCACAGTATAATACTGAAACAAAGGATTTTGGACAGGCCAATTTGGAATCTCTTACAGTGAAACCTGAACAGTTTGTAGAAGACAATGTATTTAGTTTCTTCTTCTAACAGAGAGAAATGAGTGGGATTACCACTCCCACACACCAGCAGGTCTCTGTCTGCCAGGTCTGTGTGCATGGTCCCTATCCCATAACTACTCTCTACATCTAGCTCAGCATGCTGGGATCTGGATCGGCATTTGGCACCACACAGGCAGCCTGACCCACTTCCCTACTAGCAGAATTGGCAGCCAGCATGCCAGTATCTGGAGCAGGTGTCGCCATGTTGGCAAGAATGAGGAGTCAGGGGGGTGGGTGTGACCTTATCATCGAGGCTCCAGATGTGACCTGGGCAGCCACTGGTGGTGGGGGGCACCGTTATCCTAATTCTTCCTACAGCAGTCTTATCACTAACAAACATATGTGTGGGGATCTAGTAAAACATTACTTACTTTCACAGCAAAACAATATGTAATAGTTGTTTAGTAGAACTTAAAACTAGTTAACTACCTGGATATTTTACTTTAGCAAGTCTGGTTAAGTACTTTTCTCAAAGGCTACAAAATAGCAACATTCAAAGTTAAAAGGTGGGTATTTTAATCACTCTGAATATAGACAGAGATTGAACCTGAGCCCTAACCACAGATGTTTGTCGCTTTTCCTAGTACTTCTGGATCTTGCATTGCTAATCATTGCCGATTCAGGGTTTGTTCAGGTACTCTGGCTTTGATTGTTGATTTTGTACTATACCCTGTGTCTGAATACCCGTAAAACTCAATTTCCCATAACACATTGTGGACTTCTTACTTCAGAAAGAACCTCCACTTACAGTTACAAACTAATGTTTTCTATCACTTCCTCGCTTTCATTCACTAGTTCTGCTCAAACCCAACCAGCCATGCCTGACTGGCACACAACATAGATACAGGTTTCACTGCAGGAGTGTCGAAGAGGCAGCCTGGCATTGGAGCAGTAGATTGATTTTCTTTAGGTTTTCATTTCCCTTCCCCAGAAATTGTTCTCTGTGCCTAAAAAGCATGTGCAGGATCTGACCTTAAAGCTTATCCATTGTATTTTTTAAGGGCATTGAGCAGAATGGGACCATATATATAGTTCAATTCACTTGACTAGTCCAAAAACTCTAATAACTAGAGGTGGTGTGTGGTTCAGCTGTGCTTGCGATCAGATTGTCGCTAGTTCAAATCCTGGGGGCAGCAGAGTGATTCCATCACTGGGCCTTTGAGTAAGGCCCTTAATCACAATTGCAGCAAGGACTGGTTATCCTTGATTTCTCAAAAAAGAGGAATTAAAAGTAAAACATAAATGTGAATGTAAGTAAAACATAAAATCAGGAAACAATAACAGGTAACATTCTGCAGGCGGACTTACACAAATAGATTGTTGGTTTTCTAAAGGAACTTTAAGAATCACAAGCATTTTGGAATGCATTCTGTACTAGTATTGTCTATGAGTTTCTAACAGTAGGTGTACTAGCTTCTGTGATAGCAAAGTTTCTATAAGATGCCACTCTTGGACCAGGCAAAATGTATTGGTCTGGTTACAGGGGATGTCCAGAAGGCTGAAGGCTACAGATTGTGCACCACTCCTGTTCTTCCTGGTTCCTGCCAGCAGCTTTGGCAGTTCTAAGACCTTCAGCCCGATGGCTCTGGTACCTGTGGTGCTGTCGGCTCTAGCAGAACACCTACAGAGTGAGGCAAGGACCCTGCCAGTAAGCTGCCACTTGCTAAATAAGAGCCGTCCTCTACCAAGTTATGAGGACGTGCTTTACACCCTGGGTTTTATCACTGGGTTCCCAATAAGACAACATCTCTTCTCAAAGCTGGAAGAGTACAGTGCAAAAGAAAAGAAAAAATGCATGAAGATCAAATTTCTGTACAATGAGTTTAGACTTTTATAACTGAATATAATTACTAGACTGTGATCATGACCTATATGTTATAATTGTAATTATACAATCTCAGAATTGGCATTTCATTAAGTAGCATTTGTCTCTGAATTCCCAATATTATACAGAATTTCATTGGGATTATTGGAAGATTCAGGTCACCCAAGCACGTTCTTCCACAAAATATGAGGAACACACGCATGCTCTTACTAAAATTCAATGACTACCAGTTTAAAAAATAATTTGTTTAATTCTTTGTAATACAATGACAAATTAGTTCATCAAGGAATCCAGGTGACCAATCACAGACAATAAGAAGCCATTACCACACATCAGGTCTGTTAGATGATACACGTAATATCATACACCATGGATTGTGTTAGAGTTAGAAAGAACATAGAAAGTTAGTGTGATTCCTCATTGAAAGCAGAATCACAACTCCACATTTACTGCAGAATTTTTATTGCACGAATACTACTTGACGTTCATACCGACTAAATACACCTTCAATACAGGGTCAGGGTGATCCTTATGAGAGAAAGCACAGAGCATGTATGAGACACACCAGGCAAAATTCCAGTCCATCCCAAAACACACACAACTTGTAGACACCAGATCAAACCAACATTTTTACTTTACCCAGAACACCCACCAAGCAGGGATTGGGAATTCAACCCATAAGTCTTAAGTTGTGAGGTTATGCTTGTTCCCACTCTGCTACTTGCAGCCTTTATAATTCCTGAACTGATTCACTTTTTGGGTGATAGGCAATATAACCATGAACCTAAACCAATAATTTTATTATTTTTATAACAATATCATAAACTTATGTGTGTCACCAAGAGTACTAGCCTTGTTTGCTACGTTTGTCAATGTACTGTACCTATAGAAAACAGGTATTTCCAAAACAACGGAAAGAACCATGACTCAACCCAAGGAACAAGCACAGCAGAGGGGCCTGTTACTGACACGTCATAACCAATTTACCACAGATACCATTATCAAAAGCATATGATAGGTTGCCAGCTTTGTTTTCTAAGCATTTCCTGTAATATTTTTCAAAATAATTTGTAAACATGCAAGCTACATCCCTGCCAATAAAAAGATATTAGGTAACACTTTATTTGACGGGGCACAATAAATAGCATTATATATACAATTATTGTTAATGTATTAATTAACCGCAAACTAAGTCTTAGTTTCATACTGATTGCATGTTAATTCATCATTAATGAATTGTGACGCATCTTTTATCTCAGCAGTTACTATAGTTGTTAGTATATCTGTTAATTCTGTTAACCTTTGTGACCTACTAAAGGAAAAGGTAGTGAATAACACACGTTAAGTACTGATCTTATATGTGACTCAGCTAGATTTTTTCATGATTGTTTGTAATTTGTACTTCAGTAGTAACTGAGTTATTACTAAGTATTTGTGCCCAGTCAAGTATTGTGCTATGAGAAGGGATTATCTTTTATATATCTTATAATCATATATAATTATTATTATTCTCAAAATAATATGTATATAAAAAAATAATACATTTTCTTTTCATTTTCCAAGCAGAATGTGTCAGTTTTCTGCAGTTAACATTGGTTTTAAACTTCTAAACTTCTACAGTTCTCCTGGATATTAAAGTTAAGCTAAATGCCAACTAAATTAAGTTAAGAATTTAGACATCAGACCTAGGTCTCAAGGTGAAATAAACAGTGCCTCTTTAATATTTTTGTACGTTAACTGGTTAAATACCATATTTGGCCACATAAATGGATAAAGTGTAATGGTGTGACTGATGTAAGTATTTGGTAAGAAAACATGCAAGTAAACATAATAACATCTAAGTTACAGGCACTTCCTTAAATGCAGTACCTCTGTAATGACACTGAGGCCTTTTTACAATGAACATGAGCTATGTTGCTTTGTGAAACAGATCCCATTCAATTGTGCCTTTTAACAGTAAACCTTTGCTACCAAGCATAAAACTTAGATAAGAAGCCCATTCATTGAAAACTTTAACTTTCACATAGGAATATTGAGATTTAACAAATATTAAGTTTAGAAAATCTAACAAACATTTCATATAAAATAAAATAATAATAATTGCAGGTGCAAGTAAAAGAGTATGCTTAATTTCTTGCCTTAGAAGGTTCACAGGGCAGAACAAGTGGTGATTTCATTTGTCTTATTTCATCCTCAAAAGAGTCTCAAAGGCTGATTTTATATACCCATGCAAATTGGTGACTGGGGGCACAAGAATTGTGAAAGTGGAAAGGAAGGATCTCCACCATAAAGGCAATTGTGCTGAAGGCAAATTGATTAAATTCTTTATCTTCATGATGAAATTAGTTGCAATGAATGTTTATGAAAAATGGCTCAGATTAAAGGATTATGGAATTCTCCGAAACATAGAACATCTTCACTAGGAATAAAATAAAATTAAATCAAAATTTGGCATTAAGAAGGGTATTTTATCTATCTTTTTATCTTGTTTTTATCTAAACCATGTTAATGTCTACCTCATGACTTTTATTGTGGACTGTTAGAGGATATTAAAAAGTCTGTAAGATGCAGAGGGACTAATGTGCAACCTCCTTATGCCTCTCTCTCTCTCTCTCTCTCTCTCTCTCTCTCTCTCGCACGCTGCCTAACACAATCTGCACAAGATTCACAAGCAATTTGTGAATTACAAACTAAAGGTAACATTTAATTATGCAATTAATTGGTAATAATATAATATATGCTTCTGCCCTATACTCTATGTCTGACAAAAGCCAAATGATACGTAATTGTACATGTGTCAGGGTCAACTCCTGTTGTCCCACTCTGTTTCCCTTCCCTGTTTGGCCAGCAGGCATTGCTGGGGCCTGTTTCACAAAGCAGGGTTACTTGCTTAGCCAGGTAACTTGCCAGATTTAAGGTAGTCTGGGCTAAAT
>JAODJU010000001.1:32446317-32458766 GCA_026776725.1 Gnathonemus echidnorhynchus
CGCATTTTCATTTTGTTTCTGCTTTTTCTTTTGTTTGTCTTTTTTGAATTGCAGCGCATTTTCATTTTGTTTCTGCTCTTTCTTTTGTTTGTGTTTTGTCTCTAGGGGCCACCGTAGTTTTCAGTTTGTTAATAAACCCCTGTTTCCCTGCAAGCTGCAAGTGGAGGGTCCACATTCCCTTCCTATCTGCCTGCACCAGGCCTCGTCCTCACACCCGAACCACCCGAGTTCGTGACAACATGGAAATCCCAAATTTTGTCCCAACCTTTAAAGAAAGCTCTTGTCAGGTGAAACCCCATTATTTCCCAAGTTAAACCAAGGTAAGTTTACCTTGGTTTATTTCCAGTGGATACATTTTTGGCACTCAACCTATAAAGCACCCTTAACAGCTCCAACCGTTACTTGTTTAGAGGCCATGGTGTATAACATGTCTTAAGATCCATTCATACATACATTTTCTATACCCTTTTGTCCAATGCAGGCTTGCGAATGTTGTACAGTAAGATGTATCTAAATAAGTAAGATGAATGCTTTTCATAACAAACCCTTTAAATATTTTTTTTTGTCTGGCATTAAAGTTAAAATATGGAAAAAATACATACCTTTTGGCTAAATCAAACTTTTGTTGAAAGTTGCTATATTAACTCAAATTTGATGTGAAAAGACTGCATCCCACGGTGTGTTTTTGTAAAGAAAAGCTGAAGCCGATACAAACTGAAAAAGAACCAAAGGGAATGAATATGGCTGTTTGAATACAGAACGTCTCTCACAAGGCGCCTTTTCTTGCTCTACCCTGGCAGAATTATGAGTCAGCCCTCTCGGATAGACTGCAACAAACAAACAAATAAACAAATCAACAAAATCTAACTTGGATGACAAAGTAACTGAATACCTACTATTCAACATTTTAAAGACAGGGAATCAAACTCCTATTTGTAAAATCATAATCCATAAAGGTCAGGGCCATGCAGGGAGGGACAGGTAGATGCTGAACCAGGGAGGTTGGGGGGTTCCCCTCTGTAAAATTTACCATGATGGAGCTTGGGGTAGAGTAACTTTGTGTGAACGCTGGTGGTCAAAAAAGGGCAATCAGGACCTATAAAAGGGGAGCACTTTCAATTGTTTGGGCAAAAGGGGCAGGTGCACCAACGCAGGTCCTCGATGAAAGTGCTGAATAACAAATTGGATGGGACAATGACCTTTGCACTATATAATCTATTAATCAAATTTAGTGGTAATATCTACCTATGTTCCTGTAATCCTCCAAGACATTTTTGTGAAACAGTACAGGCTTTTCTTGGCACGTTGGCTCAGCTGTGTTAAAGAAATATAGATCACTTTATAATTTACCAAATCCAGGTGTCTGATAGCTTGACACCACAGTGTTTACAAGACAACAAAGCTACACTTAACAAGTGAAAAGTTCATCGGAAGCATGTTTAATACCACAATGAAGGTGTGCATCATATGATATTGCCACAAAGCTAAAAAAACAATATGTATTACAATGGATACATACTGTTGTTTCCATTTAGGGCACAATGCCCCAAGGTTTAGAAGAATGGGATGACTGAACTGACACTAGCCATATGGGAATCCAATTGACATCAAGTAGCAAAGGTGTGGTTTGACTAAGTTCTGCAATAACATTGGCAAAGCATTTACTGTATCATCACTGGATTATGGGATTTTTGATTCTTATAAAACAGAACATAGCTATCTTTCATTAGGTGTATAATGGATTCATAACAGCACATCAATAAGATAAGAAGACAGATAAAACCAAAGATCAATAGAACATCAATAAAGTCGAAAGAAAAAAGGCAATCAGCCACAACACTGCTGAAGGCACCTTCACTTTTTTTTGACTGACAACTAAGCAAGTTAGTTACTTGACATTCTCATATATCATTTATATTAAATTAAAACTGATAAAAACAATGTTTTGATATTAAAATAATCATGTGGTGTTAAATAATTATCCAACACAGCACACAGTTGGACAGCATGGTGTCTCAGGTGAAAGCACTGTAACCTCAGATGTCCTGGGTTGTGAATTTAAGTCCTGTCCTGGTTCTTTGTGGGTAGAGCTTGGGGCTTCTCGGATAATTAATTCTGGCAATTTGGAGTTGAATTTGGAGTTGGTAATTCATGCACTCGAGTTAGTAATTTATTCCCTCGAATTAACCACCAATTGGACAACACGAATTACTAACTGGAGTGCACAAATTACCAACCCAAGAGCGCAAATTAGTAACTTTATTAACTCAAGAGTATGAATTAGTAATTCGGTAGCACAAACTGCTGAGAATATTTTTTTCTACCATGACACCTAAGGGGTTCCATACACCTCTGAATAATTAAGCGTTAGGACAACATTTTTGCAACTTTCGCTGGCACTAAGTCTGATTTTTCTAGCATCAAAAGAGCAAAATTGATTTGGACACGCCCATAAATGTTAGTTTCACCTTGTGCTTTACACTTTGCGTTAGATCATCAAAATAGAGCCTTAGAGCAATTTCAGGTTATGCAAAACACTTTAAAACTGAAGGGCTGCCATGCTCGGCTAAACTGTTTGGTTTGTCTTGTACCTTTTCTGGTTTGTTTCCTTGATTGAAAGACTCATCCAGCTGTTTCACATTAACATTAGTGACATATGCATGATTATAGGAAACTGACTGTTAAGCACACTGCAAGAACTCAGTGCTTAAGTGATATCCAGGTGTTTTTAATTGTAATCGTTGAAATGGTAGCTTACAAACCCTGTCATAGCTCATAGTGTGGATTAGGTGGTCACTCTACACTGGGGTGAACATGTGAATTAAAGTTTTACAATGAAATTGGTAGTTGTGAATTACAGAACTACCCACTGCCGAAACAACACCAGAATTCATTTAGGCAGCTAAAAGCTCTTTCAGGGTGTTTTTGAACGTTACACTTTAAATCAAGCTGTTTTTCATCAAACTCCATCAGACAATTACATCAGCAATTTAATTTAATGTAGGGGCTGTTTGCAAGACGTTATTTATAGTATCTAGATATATTTAGGGTTATTCTAATTACTTCTACACTTCTCTTATTCTTGCTCTTACTTTTGGCTAAACCCACCCATCCCAAACTATAATGTTGCACAGGATAAACTTTTGGCTGATTCAGCGATACTCAGTGCAGGATTGTCAGCTCTCACACATCTGACACACACACACACGTCTGACTGCTCTGACTGGCAAATTGTCGGATTTAAGGTACCACAGTTTAAATGGACTTCATATTCCTTCACTTCCATTTTGCCCAGACTACCTTAAATCCAATAAGTTACCTGGATAAGCCAGTAACCCCGCTTCGTAGTACAGACCCCAGGTTCACAGATTCCTGTGCAGCAAGCAGCCGTACACAGACAACTACAAAACATGGCTGTTGCTATAAAATAAAATGGAAATTCTATGTAACTTATTTATCGATAAGACATGACTTTGTTTTCTTCAGGAATCCTTAAGAGTTTAAAGCAATATTCCTTGCCAGTGTCGCCAAAATTTTGTCCTCCTGTGTTTACTTATGCATGCAAGAGCATTATCATATATGGAAAGTAAAACTTATTTTTGGTTTCATATTATTTATCTGTCTTTCTGTTAAAGGCATAAAAATCAGTTTTAGACCACTGTCCCATCACCTTTACTATTTGACTTAATAGTATTTTTTATGTGAAATACATTTAATACATTAAATGTATTAATTGTTTATTAATATTAAAATAATAAGAAATCTTTATTTTTAAATGTATTATATAATAATAATTACTGTTACTGTCTTTCAATGTCTAAATGTATTTTTACTGTCGAAATATATGTATCCAGCTAGTGTAAACATGCACGATGCTATCACAGCGAATGGCTGAGACTGAAGCGTTACCGTTTGTTTCCGCTGAGAAACGTGCTGCGTGACTCATTTCCCTGCGCGTACAAGTTATCTTAGGTCGGCGTTCACGGTTTGACTTCTGAGATTCAGATTGAGTTCTAGGTAATTTTTTTTCGAACTGGTTGGTTCGACTTTTAAAAAATTCGAATTCTAATGAGTTAGAGAACTGAGGTACCACTGTATAATGTTTATTGTGTGCACTTAGCAGAAAGAAGTCAATGACAGCCTTCTTTTTTCCTCCTTGGATGCCCCCCCCCCCAACTTTACCATTACCCCACATGCCTTTCCCCTGAACATAACCTAAATGTTCCTGTTCTTACTCTTACTCCATCATGGTTCATTCACAGATATCAATGAAGGTATCTAGTAAAGAAATGGAGGAAGAGGACAATGCTTTGCCTGTAAAGCGTTTTATCTGAATGCTGATGGAAGCACCACAGTTGGGAGAATGAAAAGCTTGAGGTTATATCCTACCAGTTATATCTTACCACCGTTTTATCAATTCCCTTTGCTTCTCAGTGCCTAACTCAGGCAGTATAGGCCATAGGTCAGGGGTACATTGGGACACACAGGCACATCCACATACTATACAATATTTATAGATGCAGTTTAGCTTACCTCCCTATCTTTGGGCTGTGTGAGAACTCAAGGGACATGGAGGGAACGTGCAAACTGCACACAGACAGAAACTACAGTAGACTGAAATCTCTAGCCAAGGAGATATGAGACATCAGTGCTACCAGCACCAAAATAACAATCTCAATTCTAAATGTAGCAATTTTTATACTGTGCTGGCAAAGCTCATAGTTAAGTCTTGTGCAAAGACTTGTTCTAATAAAATTAATAAAAACCAAATATTTTTTGAAGAATTAACTGGTCCTGTCAATGTAGTCACACGATGGTCAGGCAGCCATGTTACTTTTCTATTTTCAGAACATGGGTAGCATGCATGATTACACTTTAAATAATTTTTTTTCTCTAAAATGAAAAAGAAAAGCAATGTTTGAAGCAGGAATACATGTTTTAATCATTCGGTCTCTTAATGATGACACCCTGTGCATTATTAATGGGTATTACTCCTGTAAGAGTCTCTAGGCTCAAGCCAGAAAGTAGGTATTAGCATTAATGAAAGTCTTTCCATTTGATCTTTGTGTTATTACAGCAATGTTTGAAATTGTATCAACCAGTTTTATGTTAAATATTCCATCACTGTAGCATATTTTTTCTTTTAAATTCATTTCACCAAATGCCTCATTTTTATTCTTTTCCCTTTTAAATAAAATCAGTAGAAATACTATGATTAAATTCCTTTTGTTCCTATATAGATAGACAGACTGATTGACTGACTGACCCCATGCACCATGCAAAAGAATTTCCAAAATGATGACATTAATGTTAATGGCTATATAGGTGGGGTGATTGTAGGTCAGACTGCCAGGGTAAGTTGGGGGGTGGGTGGGTGGCTTCCCTTGTTTCTTCAGATTGTAAGTGGTAACCTTAGCATGGCCATGGAGGATATCTGTCTCATGAGTCCTTAATTAAATGTGAATAATATCATATCTATGACATATGTAGAGATTACAAAAATAATAAATAATCCATAACTACATACTTGTGTGTTTGTATCAAATAAACAACTGTGCTTTAATTGTGAGTTTAATTGTAGACTTCATCTGGTGACCTTGCTCTGAACCAGGAGTAGCTGGCTCTGAATCTGAATTTAAATCAAAGAGCAGTGAGCACTATTGGAGGCTGTGTCTTATTGCCATTGCTGTCTGTGTGTCAGGCTCGGTTTGATATGAAGTCTGGGTTCTGTTATTGTGGGATTAAATCCTCCAGGTTTCCGTCAGGGTTGCCAGAGTTTTGTCACCGCCTTGGTTCTCAGCACGTGATTCTCAGCACTGGATTCTCATTTCCAGTGTTGCGGTTTGTTAACCAGCCACCTATTGAGGGTCTGAAGGTTTTGCTTAACTTTAGCTGGGTCTTGCTTCTAGTTTTGTCAACTTATTTAGCTGAAATTTCAGTGTGTCAGTGTCTCATTTTTGCATTCCTCGTTTCCATGTCTGGGTTCCTGCATCTGGTTTCCCCGGTACTTCATACCTGGAATACCCGATACTTCATACGCATATATCTCATCCTAAAGCTGCCCATCTAAGTCAGTAGCTCCAAGCCCCAACTGGTAGCCTGTTTCCTGTCGCATACTATCCAGTGCTCCCAGGAACCATCAGACAGAAAACTTGGCATTGAGAATAAATGGTCTGGTTTGAGGTACTCTTTTGTTGTGAAAGTAAATTAATGTGTTTTTACTGAGTGCTTTGAGACCTGGTCACATAACAATGTCATTTATTTAATGTCATAACAGAAGAGAAATAAACGGAGCATACACCACATATATAGCAAACTTTCTTTCTAAAATTACGGTGCAGGATCCATCATGTACTGAAAGCATTTCTCCAGTGTCAAGACTACTGCGAGAGCAAATAAAAAAGATCAGTGCAATACAGATTTCATTCCCTTTCTTTTCATCCAAGCAAAAATAAAATGATCATTAATGTGTAGGTCCTAAAACCTGAATTTCTAGCGCAGTAATCATTAACCCTTGTTCTAAACAGCTCCAGTCCATTTGATTTTATAGCTCAAGGAAGTGCTAGATCCCACATTCTGTTTAGTTCAGTTTTCTCTTGATCTCCCTGTTTCCTTTCCCTCCACCCTGCTCCCTTTTACTTGTATCATGTAGGTATTTAGTAGCATAAATGTCTCAAGTGTACCTGTGTGCCCAACATGCATTTCATACACAGCATTAAATTTCCATGCTACTTCAACAGTAAAGTGAAATCAATATAAATCAGAGACAAAAAAGTGTAATCAATATAAATCAGGAACAAAAAAAATCAACACTATACACAGCCGTGGAAAAAATTAAGAGGCCGCTCTATATTTTTAAACAAATCTGTTAAATCCTGGTTTAATCATGGTTCTGCTGGCAGAAGGCTACACTGATCAGCTGGTTGCTTCCAGATTCAAAATTTCTAAAAATTACCAGCCAAGTAAAGGGCAGAAGTGGCATTAATGCCAGAGATAACCATTAACTTATCTGACAATTTCTCATGAATCGGAGGATGACATCAAGCAACCTTCAAAAGGAATGGGAAACGTTAAGTGCAGGTGTGACATGCTCTGCTTGGACAGTTCATTCAGGCTCCTAGAAGCAGGACTGAAGTCCCATAAAGCAAGGAAGAAGCCCTTCATTAATGCGAAACAGAGAATAACCAGCCTGCAGTTTGGAAAAAATGTGTATTGTGATGGCTACAGCCACACAGTAAGACCTTCAACATTCTCACATCCTTAGTTGATTACTTGTATGCTTTTTTTAATCAAACTGCTTTATCTACTATAACAATTCATAGTTCTTAGTTGATGTGCTTTGCCTCCTGTGTTAGGTGTAGTGTACATATTTTGATATTGTATGGTTGTGTGCAGTGTTTGCCTAATTAATCCTTTGATTTTGCAGTTATTTTGGTTGTGGGGGATGGTCTTTCCTAGACAGAATAAAGGTGTGGCTGAGGGCGGAGGACTTTTAAAAGGACAACCCCTGGAGCAGGAGTGAACCATGTGCTGCCATGGCAAGAGGGGGCAGTTTGGGTTTTGCTTTTTTAAGTTATATGTGATGTTCATTTGGTTTTCCCCTTTTTGTGTGTTCATTGGTTTGGCCAAAACACTATATATGTTCCCTCATGTCTCCTTATAGGAAGGTCAGTTTATTTCAGTTAATATCTTGCTTTGTGATATTAAGTTTTGTTATTTTTTTTACCTCTTTTATGTGCCCTGTTATTAAGGTCTTGAGTTTTGTCAATTTATTTTTTGGGGGTCAATAAAGCCCTATTCTTTAGTCAAGCTCCTGTATTTGTGTTGCCTTACTGCTTGCTCCCTCACATGTATATTATTCACAGATGCACACCCATATATTGAGAAATGAGTGAAACAAGAAGTTTCACTGTGGCCTCAATTTTTTTCACGGTTTTGTTTGTGTGTGTGTGTGTGTGTATTCTGTATTTTTAAATGATTCCACATTGTTCGCACATTTTTGCCAAGAATAATTCAAATGAATTACCATTAAAGCAACTAGGTGCATGTCACATTAATTCTGTTTTATTTTTATATAAAATATTTTTTTACATTTTTTTTTCTTTATTAGAAAAAGGCTATATCCTTTGCCACACCCTGTGTTTCTGCCCCCTCGTTCTTTTCCCAGTGTGGCTCTGAGCCATACCCTTTACTAATTTTGTCTTGCCTCTCATTTCAGCCCTCGTGTGCCTCACTCCAGCTGCCCCTCGTCTGCTCCCTCATTAGTGATGTATAAAGTGCCTCCTGGTCTTGAGCCTCCCCAGTCCAGTTATTGATGTTACTGCCTGCTCGTGCTCCTGAGGGTGTCCTGTGCCTTGGTCTCCTGGCTGATCCTCATTTCTCTGTGTTGACCCCTTGTGTACAGTACCTTTTGATTTTGCCTTGTCTGTGTTGTGATTTCTTTTAATAAAGCCCCTTTTTGATTTCCTCTGTCTATCTTTGCCTCTGTCCTTGATCACGACACGTTTGAATGACTGGACTCCCCAAAAACTCCAGCAGCCTGCACCCGCACTTTGGCTTATGCCCATCTATTCATCTTGCAGTCCAGATACTCCGAGTGCCCTGGAGACTGAGGGGGTTGCAATATCCCAGGGAGAAGCCCTTTCTTCAGGAAGGGATTTCTTCACCCTCCTTGACCCTGAAGCTGAGGGGAAACCCAGTGGTATGGAGGCAGATTTTGTCCAGTTAGAGCTGTTCAGGCATCCATGCTCAACCCTGGTCAGGACCCCCAAGAGGTGATGGAGATCTGCTGGATGAGCTACAGAAAATAATTGAGTGCAGGGTGTCCATGTCCTGCCCGTCTCTTGAGGTGTCTGAGGATGTGCCCACTGATTGTTCACAGCCAGCCACTGAGGTTTCTGTGGGGGGCTTGCAGCTCTTCCTGCTGTAGCAGGGCACAGGGCCTCTATGCCCTGCCCAGGAGACGTTGCCACCGTGCCCTGCCTGTGTCCAGAAGCATTGGAGCTCCACCTGACTCCTGAATTTCCCTGCCCGTGTCCAGAGGGGAGACAGCCCCATCCATCTCCTAAGGTCCTGTCTGAGCCCCATCAGTCTTCCGAGACATCCACTGTGCCTGGCTCTCCACAGTTTGCTGCTGATCCGCCTGCTGGCTTCCCAAAGCCCCCTGTTAGCTCCCGCCGCATAAAGCAGTGGCAAGGGCAGAGGGTAGTTGACATCCTGCCCCGGACACACCACTCAGTTGTTGGTGCCCAGCCCAGAGGAGGCTGCTCAGTCACAAGCTCCTGGTCCCCGGTGAGGCCTTTGCCGCTCCGTGAGTACCTGGCCCTAGTGAGGCCTCTGGAAGTGCCTGTCAAGTGCCGTCCCGCTGGTGCCCCCCAGCCCTGCAATCCCAGTGACACCCCCCTTTCCCTACCCTACAGCTTCCGCAGCACTCTTGTTCCCTTGTCCCACTGGCTCATACCCAGACCCAGTCCCCTCCAGAGCATCTGCCAGTGGGGCCTCCGGTTCCTGCCCAATCGGCCCCTGGAGGTTACATATACATTCTGTCCCATCAGTGCTCCCCGGCCCCTTTCACCCTGTGTCACCCAGCTTCCCGGGGTCCAGGCGAGTCTCCTGTCAAACCCTTTCCCCTTCAGTCATGCCTCAGTTCCTGCCCCAATTCCCTATCCTGCCTCTTCTCGCTCCAGGCACATGGTTTCCCCTTCTCCGTCTGTCCCTGGCCCTGATGACCCCCTTGTCTGCCCTATGTTAGTCTGTGTGTCAGTTATGTCCTGTGTTCCCTGTCTTGTTCTGTTTCTTGCCTGTGCTTGGTTCCTGTTGGCACTATGCCCCGGTCTGAGTGTCATGTTTTACCTGGTGTGCACACTGTGTCCCTATGGTGTTTCATTGTGTTTTCGTCCAAGTTCTCCCTTACCCTGTCGTGGTCCATTTCTCTTCTCCTGTGTGGTCTTGTCCTGTCAGGTCTGCTGTCCATAAAGTTCCTTGCCCTGCTCATGTTCTCTTCTTGGCCCCGGTAACAGCCTGTCTTGTCTTCCCTGAGTCTTGGCTACATGCCTTTTCTCATGTTATCACTCATCTGTGGCCCTGCCCTGGTGTGTGTCATTTCGTACTGGTTGTCCCTGGTCCTGCCCAGGCTTACTCTTACTCCTTAGTGTTCTGCACCTTGTCCTGATCCTGGGCATGCCTCCTGGACATGAGCTCCTCAGTCCACCCATTGATGGTACTTCCTGCTTGTAGTCCTGAGTGAGTCTTATGCCTTGAACTCATGCCTGATCCTCATCTCCCCATGTTGACCCCTCATGGTCCTTTCTTTTAATAAAGCCCCCTTTTGCTTTCCCCTGATGCTTGTATTTGTCTCTGTCCTTTCCCACAACGTGACACTGCCTGTGGCAATATAGCCTTTGGAACAGGGACAATGGTAACCTTATTTGATGCTCTTTAATCAATTGAACCAACATGGGCTAAATAAGTATATATACTAGGGAACATTAAGGCAAAAAAGTAATGTTTCCCAAATATACCATAAAGATTCATTCTCATAAAACACAAACATTTACATTAATTAATTTAACAGGCACCATAAAAGTAACCAACAAGTATGGATCAGAGTCAATCAGTGTCCCAAGATCAAATGGGTTTTGTTTTTTTTTTTGGTTCTTATTTGGATACGTAACAGTAAAATCACCCTGTCAGCCATTTCACAGCAACTACCCAGTTGGACACAAATCTCTCCTAACCTGCAGAGCCACACACCGTCCAAAAAAATCTCAAATGTAACACCCAAGCTGCGCTGTCCCATCTGTCCTGCTACCATTCTGCTGCTCTTACTGTCCATTCAATCGGATACCACAGAAATCATGAAACTCAAGCAGAAGTAGTTGGCGGAGGTCGGGGAAACAAAACTATAGCATGGAGTAACAAAAAGCTCACAATAATATAATTCCAAGTATCCACAACTGACTTTACAACCTTGTAGTTTACTAAAAAGAAAGGCTATGTCAGAATCTCTGGGATGCACACCCATGCCGCTTGGTGCAGCACATGGGACAGGAACCACCTGTCACATTTCAGGATGCAGTGTTTCGGACAGCCGGCCAGCACACGCCTGCCAAGCCCCACCCACGATGATATGATCACACCAGCTGCTGCCACTCTCCCGGCATCACAGTCTCCCTGACCAGAACTGAGAGGCAGATCTGAAATCTACTGCCTGGATCATGTGCCATAATTAGCATAACTGGGGTGATGGTTTTTCATTATTGCTTGATCTTTCTGTTATGGTTTTCACCCCACCTGCTGTTTTCTTTTAGAGATCCCCACAGTTGGTGACTTACCCCCTCCCTCTGGGATTGTTTTCTAGTAAACGCAGCCTCCTCAGGGCTGATGTTCATTTACCCACTGTTCCCTACATTCTTTTATTTAGCTTGACCCTGCCACATTAGTCACTCTGTCTCAACTTTGCTTCTATCACCATATTCTAATTCAGATCACCAAACTGATCGACAAAAATCACCACAAAAGCAAGAAATAGGGAGTGAGGAAGTGTGGAGGAAGTCTTGCTATTCATTAATGTAAAGATCCCAGCAGCAATGTTCCTTGTGGCATATGTAAGCATCCAAGAATATCAGACAGCAGAACTTTATCTCTTATGCCGTCATAATCATATTGTGTATTCTTGTTGACTAGAAGGGACCACACCTACCATAACAGCATAACGTACTGCAGTTCTCCTGAGTTAAACCTTTATTGCAAGAATCTGATGTTTTGCAATATACTGTCAATATTTATATGCAATTCTGAAACTGCAGTCCTTCTAATAAGTTGCTAATAATCTGTAATTACCTCAGGGAAGACAATAATAAATTGATGTAATGTATCAATTTTAAAGAACTGTCTGATGAGTGGCAGCATTAAACAAAATCAAATGTCATACCTTGGGGTATTCTTTGAAATTGGACCGACTGGTTATACTTTACTGAATATTAATGATAATAGGTATCCTGGCTAAGGTGTCCACTTATATCCTCCTGAGACCCCACCCATTCATTTATGTCCATTGTAGTGGACATTTTTGTTTTTGCATCTATCTTTTCACTCATGTAAGGAAACAAATTTATTCCTGTTGTACACTAGAGAGGACATGATGTGAAATTAAAAATAAAAATAAATTTGAAAAAATCTTAATTGTTGTCTTATTTACTCCAAAGACAAATAACCTAAACTGAAGGACACTTTTTTCCTCGGGTCTCAGGAGGATATAGATGGATCAGTGTTTTACTTTTGACTGTACCTGATTATTTCTTAAAGTGTGACCCTGGAACTTGTTGATAATCTAACCAAGTTTGCATGAAAAACATTTAAATTTTAAACTGTTACTGGTTGCATAAATGACTGCAGAGGACTGGCTTCCCTTCCAGAATATTCTGCTTCCTTGTGCCTTATGCCCCATG
>JAODJU010000001.1:32460711-32474276 GCA_026776725.1 Gnathonemus echidnorhynchus
TACCCTGGTGTGAGAATAAACCCCGCTTTCCCCGATCTCCGTCTCCTCGCCTCTGCTTCCCCGTGCGCCGTGACAGTGGGTGGGTGATCTTGAAATAATCCTGCAATAGCTGCCTTCTGTAGTGCATTCAGTTACCATAAAATCAGGCCAATCCATGCTCAATATCATTTCAATCTCATTCATAAAGTCCCCTGGGCCCACAGCACTTCAATTCCCAGAAAGAGATCTTTAGGAAACGTTTTGGCATTTCAAATAACGGAAAGTTCTGTTTCGGCTCTCGTCAATGAGTACTATGTGGTAATGTTTTTGTTTATCAAATCAATATCACCCACAGGTACTGAATTTTAGCCCTGTATATAATGTGTAAAGATTGCTCTTGTCCTAGGGATGGTGGTATTAACTACTTCTGCATAGGAAGATACACCAAAACAGCAGCACACTGTAATGGGAAAAATACCAGGCACATTGGTGTCTAAAGCAAGTGAAAATATCTGTATAATGACAAGCTATTGCTTTATAATTAAAGCGGTCTGCAATTCACAGCATCATTATCTTAGTCTCCAATGCAAAAACATGTAATTAAAGGGTTAGATGATAGCAAAGAAAGATTCATTGATATTCCTGGAAAATGTTAAACTACAGTTAATAATTGGAGAACATGAAAACAAAGACTCTCCTGTCGGGGGAGCAGTCCTTTTATTCCACAGGCACTGCTGTAGGGAGTACCATCCTTTCCATTGCATTACAGGCCTCTCCAGAATTAGCACAACGGAAGCCATGATAGCATGTTATGTGTGCATAATACTTCCCAACACGCTACAAAGTTTTTATTTGTTTGTTGTATATTTAGTCGATTTTTCAACTGCTTATCCAGTACAGGATGGCAGGTCTGGGATGTTCTCACTGATAGCACAGAGCACAACGCAGGCCGGGGGACACCTTGAATGGAATGCACACAATCAAACCAACAACTCTAGAGCTGTGGGCTATATTCCTAAGCCACCAAAAAGCAACCACTGTAATTCAAGCCAAAAAACAATGGCTCAATTGTAATAAGGCTCATGTGAATCATTTAATATCATGCGAGTCATTTAATATAACTGCAAGAGCAAACTGGCATGAGAAGGGAGGAAAGCAGCTGGCAGAGCCGACCCACCTGTGAGGTTCTTGAGACCCAGCTGTCTCAGGCCAAAGTTGCCATCTCGGCGATAATTGAGGAAGATGGCCAGGGAGTAACGGTCCTCATACAACTTGGTGCCCCGTATGATGCGCAGGTTCTCCAAAGGCAAGTACTCAAACTGGTTCAGTGCCACCAGAACATAGCCTGTCACCTCTCGGATGGACTATACAAAAAGAAAGAGCAGAATGTCATTTAACACCAATTACAATTTGTCTAAATTAGTATTCACTTGAGGGCTTGAGGTGATCAGCTTCAGTCAGCTCTTCAGTTGGGTTATCCCCTATAGTTTTATTATAAATTTGTATCTGCTGTACCTTGATCATGTATTCAATAGATGTATTCATCTACAGTATTTGCACATTTACACTTCTTTCATTTGCAGCACTGCACAATTGCACTTTACATATTCGATGGCACAAATCTATGTTCAAATTCTTGAAGATTTATGTAGGCAACCATTAAACACGCATTTCCTCATTAAGCTGATATAAAACCAAATTCAGCTACTGTATGCCTTCTAGTATGAAAACATAAATACATCGTAAATCGTACAGCCCTTTTAAGATTAAACCATGCTGAATATTTCTAGTTTAGAAAACATTAACAGATGTGAAAGAAAAGGTTTCTGGTAGAGAAGGAACCTCTGCTACAATATCATTTTAAGAGGCAGCAGAACCAGCTTGAGCTCATTTCAGTCATCCTGCGACAGGCTTATTGTACAGTCTGTTTCATGTACGGTGTCCTTGGGTGACTTGAAAGGCGCCTTATAAATAAAATGTATTATTATTATTATTATTATTATTATTGTCAGGCAGCAAACAGTGCTAAGGGGCACGGCTGAAAAACAGTTTTTTTTCCTTGGGAAGGAACAGACCACAACACAGGTGACCTATGCAATAGTGTGCAGGCCTGGCACTCAAGATGGAGACTGAACACTGAAAAGCTGAGCTTGCTGAAACTATGGGCCCTGACACATGTCAAGCAGAATGCCTGTCACCTCACAGCCTGTCCACTGGCAGAGTAGCCAATTAAAAGCAGTCAGAACCTTTATAGCATGTGAATGGATGGTGTCACAGTATCTCTTCCTAAAGAAAGTGAGGTAACACTTTACTTAAAGCCATGTTTTTGTAATATATATAAACACATTCATAACAACTAATAATGCATTCATAAAGCATTTTAAGCATAGCTATAAATACTCATCAAAAGGCATGACACATTATAGCCATGTGTATTATACATTAGGAATGCTTTTGAAGCTCTCATCTATAATGCACTATAGATATCAATGCAATGCATTATAATGGTCGGTAATAGCATTAAGGATGCTTTCATACTGATAATACATGATAAAGGTATCAAGTGCATTATAAATGAGAGCTTCATAAGGCAGTCATAATACATAATAACAATGGCTATAATCTGTCAAGTATTTTAATAGATATTATATTCATGTTTATAATACTTTATGTATGCATTACAATGCTTTATGAATGTGTTTATAAATTACTAAGAACATGGCTTTAAGTAAAGTGTTACCAAAAGTGCATATACCATCTATTGGCAGGTATAAAGTGAAAATGAGGCATGCTAGAGAAGAGCCCATCGGTGTGTTAGTGGTGTATCCCAAACATCAGTATATAAGTAGTGTATGACCAATATAAATTCTCTATAATTTGAAGATATATGTGAAATTCATGTACTGAGATTTTTGCACACTGAGAGTAATTTATTGCACTTGATTGATTTACCAAAAATGGGTAATGGAGAATATGCAAACAGACAGAAAGAACGACTACCCATGACACAATACCAAATATCAAGACCAATTTTATGGACAATTATAATCACAATATGGTAGTACTTGATATTAATATTAATATTTAACAGTCTGGGTCATTTACCTGGTGATCTCACCTCAGTCCCCATCGAGCAAAAATAAATTTAAAATATTGCTGGAATATGGCATAAATTGTAAAGTGATTGAATTTATTATTTGTGCATATAGAAGAGGACACAAACTGCCAAATATTACATTATATTCATCTTCTGCAGTGTCTAATAGTAGTATATTGGAAAATAGTGCACCGAAGAGTTTATTTAATCTTAAAACAAACTAATCTCAGGCACAGATGGCATTGACTAGCTGATTTTTACATTGACATTTATTATTTAAAGGCCCCTAGGCACCTTTTTCAGAAATTACTAGAGTATAATGAACACAGATTAAAAAACAGAGAATGATAATACCAGTCAATGAAAAAGTAACGGAATTTATGGTTCAATATGCAGAATAATTTCCACCTGAAGGCTATAATCCGGCCTAAACTAAAAAAAAAAAAAAGTAAAGTTAAAAGTTAAAAATTATTTTATGACTGGAATCCAAGCTACTTGCATCAAGGCAAAACTGGCTATAGAACAGGAAGAATCTCTTCTGGTTGGGCCACTGAAATTAGTTTTGGGTTAATTTTAATATGTTTTCTAATCTACAGAGATGGAAATATTTAACATATGGGTCAAATTCTCACACTTTCCAACAAGGAAAAATTTCCCTAATATTTTTATGACTCACTGTTATAAGACTGAAATACCATTGTACCATTGGTACATTCAAATGAGACCAAACATGAGAGGGAAGGATAGGATCAGAGAGTCTGTGGCAGCCAGCCTGTGGGCCACGTTTTCAATGCGGCCTGAAGAGAGATCACTGCGTGTGGCAGTGTGATCGTCTGAGCCTAGTCTCATTGGAGTGAACTTGACAATTCAGCATAGAACCAAAGGTGTCCAGGGCGACAGAGTCATGTGGGGGCAGCAGCTTTATACTCCAGGATAAGACCAGAAGTGGAAAGTGCCTTCTAAACTTTCCACCCCTGGTTAATATCTTTCTTCTATGTTTTGATTAAATGTAATATACCTTTGTGGGGAAGCACAACTGAATGTACTATTTTCATTAACCTGTGAAAAAACATTTAAAATATTTTTCTAGTTACTGGGGGAAAAAATGAGATCATAATGTGTATGTACCTCGTATCCCTTGGGGATCAATAAAATCAATATTAATCTTAATCATATAGATCTGATATACTTTAAAGTGAGCTAAAATCAACTCCAATACAGTTCACATTATTTCACGGTGTTTCAGTTTCTTTAAATTGTGTTACTGCCACTGTAATTGAACAGTTCTATGTCAAAAACATCCATTTAACAGTTTTAATTGAAATATTGCAAATTGGTGTATCTGCAAATTTCTGGTTCTCAGCCAAAAATGGCTGTATTTTGGGAGTCATGACTGTTCATGGCTGTTCTTCAGTGTAACTTAGTGGTCACACTGTGTGGTACATCTGTTTAATGAAACAAAGGAGTTCACTGTCTTCCTAATGGGGTATTTTCACAATGACTCACTCAACTCTGATGTTGTCACCAGCACCTTTGTCTCTGACATTCATTTATTATGTGTCTGCTTTGATACCCCCAAGCCTGTGAGTGGCACTGTGTCTTTCTGATGAAATAGTGTGAGACTAGCCAACAAAGGTTAATTGCCAATGACTGACTCCACATAGACACAGGCATTGACACCTACCATGAGGTGCATTATTTAGTCATATGCATGAATACATCTGTTCTGTGATAAGATTATGGAGGTCACTCTGATTATGACCAACTCTGGGGCAACATGCCATGTTAATTTATTGCCACACCCAATCTCTGGCAGTCCACAAGATAAATAAAAGCAAAGAAAAAACTGTTCACCGAAAATTGGAAAACGCTGTTGAAAAACAAAACCAGTATCAGTAATCAGTACAGTTTAATTTTTAAATGATATGTACATCCCTTTTCTAATTGTGATTCACAAACCACAATATCAATATTTCAAGTCATTTTCAAGCATAAAAATATGGACACAAAACAGCTACAGTTAAAAATAACTAGTACCACTGGTAGTTTTAATTTTATTGAAATGTGTCATTTGTTCCTTGAATCATTACAAAAGTTAAATATAAACATTCTTGTAAGATATCTTCATCATATGTATTTCACTTTGGGAAAAAGTTAAATAAAAAAAGTTAAATCTGTTAAATGTAATTGTGCATGATTTCCTGGCACCCATTACCTACATCAGGAGTCTCCAGTCTTAGAGACCCCCGGCCCTGCACATTTTGGGCTAATTACTACCCATTTCTTGAGTTGAATCAGGTGTAGTGGAACAGGGAAAGAACTAAGCTGTGCTGGGCTGGCACTCTCCAGGACTGGGGCTGCAGAACCCTGACCTACACAGTCCATGATAAAAGCTTAAACAAAATGAACCAAAGTTTTGTATACCAAAATGTACCCTATGCATGGTAAGTATGAAGTAGTCATCCAGAAAGTTTCGCTCTATAGCAGTGAGTTATTGTTAAGCATTGTTAAATCTGGCTGCTATTGCCTGTGTAATATCCACACAATTTCTTTGGGGAAACCAAGCTCCCCCCAATGAGCCAGTAATGAATAAGCAGTTGGAAGATGAATGGATGCATTAATTATAACTTGGATTTCATCCATCTATGCCACTTACTCTGGAGAGGGCCACGATGGGCCAGGAGCCTATCCTAGCCAGCACAGGGCACAAGGATACCAGTCTATCTCTGGGCACATACACCACCTGCGGGAAGTTTAGCCAATTCTCCTAACCACATGATCTTAGAACTGTGAGAAGGAACTGAAAGAAACTTCAGGGAAATGTAGACCAAGTTTGTTCAGCTAGAATACAACCAGAAGATGAAAGATGTTCAAAATGCAAACGCTGAGACAGTGGAACAATTAAATCAATTCTTAATACATATTATGAGGAGACGCATTCTGTGAAAAATCTGCCTTATCCATAATAATACAGAAACTGCTAAGCAAAAGTAATCTTTTGCCATAACTACCACACAATACTGTAGACAAATATAAATACAACCATTTCACACTCTCTCCCAAGGACATATGAAGGACAGAAGTAGAATGGATAATAACAGGAGAAGGTAGACTGAGAATGGTAGAAAATATGTAAGCACAGTATAGGGGAAAGAAAAAGAAATGAGATAAGGGTTTTGGCCATGGTATTATATTATATTGCTGTTTATTTGAACACAGGTAACAAACAATCCTGAAGTACAATTTGTTCAGTTGTTTCTTTTTGCCTAGCTCTACAAAGAATGGTAGCTCATAGCAGACAGCCCTCATGGGGCTTACTCGATTTTCTTTCTATTTCAATACAGATCAGAAAAGCTACTTCTCTAAGGAGGAGCTTCAGTGTCTTATGATAATGGCTAAAGTGATTCCAAGAGCAACTAATTCAAGTGTTTCAAGAGGTTTTAAATCAGAGTTAAACTGCATGAAAGAAATAGGCACTTTGGGCTTAAATTTTATAATTTATTCAGAGTACAACAGGCACACCTATCCCAGGGCAGGTTATTTAATCATCTGCACTGGCTGTTGAATAATATATTGTTGTTCATGGAATTTTGCTGCTCTGTCTTAGGTTAGTCTAGCTACTCTGGTTCCGCAGGGATTGCTGTTGCCATGGACACCCTCCACAACCTAAAAGCAGATGATCTTGTCCATAGAGTACCCACAGTACACAGCTTGGGGTGTCTTACGCCAGTCTAGGGTAATGTATAATAGAAAAACAGAACTTATTTGGCTCACATGGCTTTGAACATCATGCAAAAAGTGTGTAAGGGTAAATGATCAAAAATGATCTATTACAGCCTTTGACATCACATTTTCATACATTGAAGAGGATATTTAAGTTTTTTTCATTAAATCTTTTTTTCAAAATAGTTAAGGACAGTGAATAGGGTTGTAGAAATCAAAATTGGTTGTACAACACCGTTTCCAAAAAGGCTGGGACGCTGTGTAAAATGCAAATAAATATAGAATGCAGTGATTTACAAATCATATAAACCCATATTTAATTGGAAATATAACAAAGTCAACATTATCAATGTTGACACAGAAATTTTGTTTTATGACAAATATATGCCCAATTTGAATTTGATGCCAGCAACACGTTTTAAAAAAGTTGGGACTGGGGCATGTTTACCACTGTGTTGCATCACCTCTTCTTTTAACAACACTCTGTAAACGTCTGGGAACTGAGGAGACCAGTTGCTGGAGTTTTGAAAGTGAAATGTTGTGCCGTTCTTTAATGACATAGGATTTTAACTGCTCAGCAGTTCAGGGTCTCCTTTGTCGTATTTGTCATTTCATGATTTTACCAAATGTTTTCAGTGGGTGACATTTCTGGACTGTAGGCAGGCCAGTCTAGCACCTGGCCTTTTCTACTACAGTTATGCTGTTGTAATATACTATATAGTGTGGTTTGGCATTGTCTTGCTGAAATACGCAAGGCCTTCTCTGAAAAAGACATTGTCTGGATCACATCATATGTTGCTCCAAAACCTGTACATATCATTCTGCATTAATGGTGCCTTCCCAGATGTGCAGGCTACCCAAACCATGGACAGTAATGCACCCCCATATCACAATAACAAGCTGGATGGTCCCTCTCCTCTATAGGCTAGAGGATCCGGCATCCATGATTTCCAAAAAGAATTTGAAATTTCGATTCATCGGGACAGCTTTCCATATTGCCTCAATCCATCTTAAATGAGCTTGGGCCCAGAGAAGTTTGACGCATTTCTAGATCATGCTCAGATGTGGTTTCTTCTTTGAGTGTCATCTTGCGTTTGTGGATACAGCGACAAACTGTGTTCACGGACGATAATTTTCTGCAGTGTTCCTGAGCCCATGCAGTGATTCCCACTATAGAATCATGTCTGTTTTTAATGCAGTGCCACCTGAGGACCTGAAGATCACAGCTGTCCAGTATTTTTCAGCCTTGTGCCTTGCGTACAGAGATTTCTCTGGATTCACGGAATCTTTTAATGATATTACGTACTGTACATGATGAAATTCCCAAATTCTTTGCAATATTACATTGATGAACGTTGTCGAAGTAGTCTTCACTGCACAGAGACTCTGCCTCTCAGTGAGGCCCTTTTTATAACTAATCATCTTACTGACCTGTTGCCAATTCACCTAATTCATTGTGAAATATTCAACCAGGTGTTTTGTTTTAGCATTAAACAACTTTTCCAGTCTTTTGTTGCCCCTGTCCCATCCTTTTTGAAATGTGTTGCTGCCATCAAATTTAAATTGAGTATATAAAGTGGGTATGGAAGGTATACACACCCCTGTTAAATTGCCAGTTGATATTGGCAAATTTTTTTGATAGACCACACATTTCAAACCTTTCCCACCTTTAATGTGACCTTTAACATGTACAAATCAATTGAAAAACAAACAAATCTGTTAGTGGGAAAATATTAAAAATAAAAACATACAATAAGCTGGTTACATAAGTGTGCACACTCTTAAACTAATACTTTGTTGAAGCACCTTTTGATTAACCTACAGCATTCAGTCATTTTGGGTACACACCTGCCATCAATTAAAGTGACTCTGATTATAACCATGCATGAATTTCAACTGTCTAGTAGGATTTTCGTGGCGTTTACTCAGTTGCATCCTACAGCAAAAGCCATGGCTTGCAGAAAGCTCACAAAGCATCAAAGGGATCTCATTGTTGAAAGGTATATATCAGAAGAAGGGTATTGTACAAAAATTTTTCATAACATTAGATATGCCAAGGAACACAGTGAAGACAATCATCAAGAAGTGGAGAAAATATGGGACATCACTTACATTACCGAGAACTAGATGTCGCTCCGAAATTGATGAAAATCCAACGAAAAAACTAGTCAGGGAGGCTGCCAGGAGGCCTACAGCAACACTGAAGGAGCTGCAGGAATTTATGGCAAGTACTGGTTGTGTACTACAAGTGACAACAGTCTCCTGTATTCTCCATATGTCTGGATTAAGGGGTAGGATCACAAGAAGGAAGCCATATCTTAAAAAGAACAACATCCTGGCTAAATTGTGCAAAAAATACATCAAGTCTCCCAAAAGCATGTGGGAAAATGTGTTATGGTCTGATGAAACCAAGGTTGAGCTATTGCCACAAAAAGGTATGTTTGGTACACAAACACTGCACATCACTAAAAGAACACCATGCCCACGGTGAAGCATGGTGGTGGCAGCATCATGCTTTGGGGTTGTTTTTCTTAAGCTAGAACTGAGGCTTTGGTCAAGGTGGAAGGAATTATGAACAGTTCCAAATACCAGTTCATTTTTGCCCTAAACCTTCAGGTGTCTGCTAGAATGCTGCAGATGAAGAGGACTTTCACCTTTCAGCATGACAATGACCTCAAGCACACTTCCAAATCAACAAAAGAATGGCTTCAGAAGAAGGAAATGAAGGTTTTGGAATGATCCAGCCAGAGCCCAGACCTAAATCCAGTTGAAAATCTGTGTGGTGACCTGAAGAGGGCTATACACAAGAGACACCTTCATAATCTTACAGATTTGGAGCGCTTTTGCAAGGAAGAGGGGGCAAATATTGCCAAGTCAAGATTTGGCATACTGACAGACTCCTGCCCAGAAAGACTGACTGTTGTAATTAAGCGAAAAAGTATTAGTGCTTCTAAGTATTAGGTTATGGGTGTGCACATTTGCTTATTGTACGTTTTTAATTTTTTAAAATATATTTTTCCCCCTAACAGTTATGTTTGTTTTTCAATTGAATTGTATAGGTTATAGGTCACATTAAAAGATGGGGAAAAATTTGAAGTGATTTATCCTGGTATTATTTTTTTACATCACAAAAACCTGGCGTTTTAACAGGGGTGTGTACAACTTTTTATATCTACCGTATTTGTCATAAAACAATATAATTTCTCAGTTTCAACATTTGATATGCTGTCTTCATTCTATTTTCCATTAAATATGGGTTTATATGATTTGCAAATAATTGCATTTATATACATTTTACACAGCATCCCAACTCCTTTTGGAAACAGTTGTATAAAACAAGTAAAACGTATATTAACAAAATATCCATTCTGAAAGCACAGACAGAGTACTCAAACAGGAGACTGTTACAGTGACTTGCAAGGTTAAGTGTGGCTGCTTAAATCATACTTTCACTCTTGCTAAAAATTATTAATCATTGCCCTGGAAAGCAGGACAGTTGGTTGGTCATGTTCGAACGTGAAGGACTTGACATACTTAACTAGAGAACACCAAGAGTGTCTGGCACTTAATACACGTAATAACAAAATGTAATTAATGTGTAAAATAATCAAATTATTATCCTTTTAGCCTTAATATTTTATGCTGGTAAATTGCAGTTCCATTTCTAATTAAGTAAAATACACACTCAACCACTTCCGTTTGAACTTTTCTGAGCTCCTGTGTCTCCATTGTCATTACTGAGACTCGTCTGTTTTGCTTGCTTGTTCTCCGAACTGTTCCTGTTCTTATTCTGATTTTAGGTTTCATGCAGCACTGTTTTTATATTTCGAATTTGACCCCCCCCCACCTTGTTTTTAATTTCAGAGACTCCTGAACTGTACCTTGAGATTCAATTTTTCATTGTTGATTTGTTTTAGTTATACTGTTACACCTAATATTAATTACGTTGAGAACTTTTTAAAATTGAATTTAGAAATACATACCTTTCAAAGAGTAGAAAAAAGTCTTCTTTAACTTGTTTACCTTCTCTGTTAACATTTTACAGTTTCCACAAAGCAAGTAAAGCTCTTCTGTATAATGTATGTATATATTCTAGTGTGAAACCATTTTTATTCTGCTTACATTACACCGTTATTCAGTCCCTATTCTTGTTCCTATGTCAATAAAACAATCTATATATCTATATAATAAACTGCAAGACAAGGGAATATAGACATTGCAAAGTCTCAAAGCACGCACTCACACTAGTCCACATCCTTGTTGAAGTCCCTTCAAAAACCAGATTTATTCTGTTTCCATTGTGTTGCCATTGTGCTGATACTCAAACAGCTGTTTGCCCCTTGTTTTGTTAAATCCATCTCCACTCCAATTCCCAAATAAAGTTCTTATTACCTATTCTGTATGCAAAATGCTGCTATCATAGAGTATGACTAGAAACAGCAAAGGGAAATATAAAATCTTTCAAATTAGAATTGTGAATATTACCTTGTTTGAAAACCAATAATATATGATTTTTCACAGTCAATCATAACATTCTTAAAATGTGAGATTCTTGTTTCAGGGGAGATGCTACTAAATAATGTAGAGGCCCTAGATGCCTCACTAAGGGCTTCACCTAGAGAGAACAAGAGTTTGAGTCTTGCCTCAAGCTGCCCTTCTAGCAAAAGTGCTACACTGGTGTCAAAAATGGGATGATCTCACGTATCACAATCCTGCCGGTGGGAGGCTAGTCCAAAAGAGCATCGCAACATTGTTGAGGGTTTGACATAAGACTATCACAAGGGTCTATGGTGGCTTCACCTAGAATGGGGCAGTGTAGCCATCTTCAGTCTAACAGAAGGGGTTTAACTGAATAGTGATGCATCCATGTTTACTGTCTTAAGTGTGGGAGACTAGCTATAATACTGTATCTCCATATGAGCTACCCCTTAATGAAAGTACTTTAATTACTAGTGTAAACTGTTATGGATTTAAATAATTATTTTCTAAGACGTTACAGAGAAAATGCAGATTTTTGGGTTTTACAGAGCGGAATGTGGGAGGGTGTGAATGTTTTCTGTGAGGGGTGAAGACTAGGCACAAGTTTGCTATTCACCTGTGAGTAATTATTCAGGTGTGTAAGCAAGGTGGCTGTGCACTAATCAAGAGAGCAAAAGGAAGAAATGCTCTTATTATTTGGGGTTTTCTTCCTGTGCTTGTACGCAGAAGGTTGGATGGTGAGTTTTATGTATTTCAGTTGCCTGTTTGGTGCTTTCCTAAGGTGCTAAATAAAATCACCCCTTCCTCCTATCAAGCAGAGATATGTGCAGATGAGTTCTGGGAAAAATGTATAAAGTCACGTCTGTAACATTAGAGAGATTAAGATTTGAGGAGCTTGGGAAGCTCATGAAGCTACTGTTGATGTGTCTAAATTCAAGGAGGGATGCAGAGCAAGTTTTTAGTATTGTGAGACACGTCAAAACTGAAGCTTATGACCTGAAACATAAACCTTTCACAGACAACAAATCCTATGAATTTTTTTAAGCAAACAGGTTAATTCAGGAGTCAAACATGTGATACACCAGTACAACACAGGGCAAAAAACAAAGGCTCATTAATGCTCAAAGATGAAGAGCAATGACATCTTCATCAAGCTTTGCTCATGTTTCCCTGGCATCAATCTTAACAGCCTGGGATGCCTGTATTATCATCAATGGAGAGAGAAAACAATTTTTATGTCATGAATCTAGTTTTTTACAATTTGATTTTCTTTCAGTGAAATTGTAGCTGTAAGTATAAATGTAGGTAACATTTATGTGGTGACAGCACATACCTTGGAGAAGCCAGCACCAATATCCCTAAGAAATAAATCATCATTCCACCATTTTTTTAATCACACTTAGGAGATCTAACCATTAACATGCTTAAATTCATCATGTGAAACCGCATGTAGTAGAGAAAAAGACAATTGATATTATGGTGTTTAAGTTGATACTCAATGTGTGTTTGGAAATAATAGTGAGTTTCGGCAAAGAAGTCATATGATGATTTGCAACAGAATTTGAGATTATTATCATATGTAAGCATATTGCTATTATATGATCCTCCGAGTCTGGAACAGTATTACCCTCTCTAGAATGCAAAAAAAAAATATTTGTGAAGCTCCACTGCAATATTTGAGATTAGATCTATGTAGCCCTAATACACAAATAAAAAAGTACATTGCTGTTTCCAAAAAAGTACAAAGATGCCAGAGGAGTGTAAGCTTAAAGGTATGTGGGGCATAGTGGGACAGCTGAAGGCAGATACTATTGTCATCATTATCACAATAAGTGTGGAACTTGATAATAGCAAAATTGCCACTGCATCTGAGACACTGAGCTGCACAGTCATATATCAGTCCTATAGCTTCAGGGCAGAGGCAAAGAGGTCATGGTCTCACCTTCCCAACAGACAGCTTTCATTGTGGCTACACAGATTATTGCAAAGTTACAAAACAGATGATGATCATATCATTTCTTCGTCTTCTTTGCTTGAGGCACAATGTGAGGCCTAGTGGGCTGTTAATCTTGTTGAAAATCCTTTGTTATACTTTACAATAAACAAACATTGACCTCAGGCCAAGAATGGCTGCAGTATTAACAATACAGTTCAGCTGACAATTCGCACTTACCCACAAGCAGAGTCCTGCACCGGGTCAGGTACCTGATGGGTACCCGCAGATAGTTGCTGAAACGGGCGGATTTTAATGTTCTGGAATTTTACGGGCGGGTAATTCATTACACAC
>JAODJU010000001.1:32484549-32499662 GCA_026776725.1 Gnathonemus echidnorhynchus
CTATAACTGTTCACTGTAACCATTGCCTATAACTGGCTATAACTGTTCACTGTAACCATTGTCTATAACTGGCTATAACTGTTCACTGTAACCATTGCCTGTAACTGTTCACTGTAACCATTGCCAGTAACTGCCTATAACTGTTCACTGTAACTATTGCCTATAACTGCCTATAACTGTTCACTGTAACCATTATCTATAACTGCCTATAACTGTTCACTGTAACCATTGCCTATAACTGGCTATAACTGTTCACTGTAACCATTGTCTATAACTGGCTATATCTGTTCACTGTAACCATTGCCTGTAACTGCCTATAACTGTTCACTGTAACCATTGCCTATAACTGTTCACTGTAAACATTGCCTATAACTGCCTATAACTGTTCACTGTAACCCTTGCCTATAACTGCCTATGCAGTAACTGTTGACTAATGGCCCATCCCAAAAATTCAAGTGAGAAAAAGATTTACATTCTAATAGCATGTTATTTTGTTTTATAACTGACTCCATATCGTGTTTCATAAACCAGTATCATATAGATACTTATCCACCAGTCTCTTTTCTAACCATTTACCCTACACAATTATTCCCATTTACATCTTTAGTGGAACATTCATGTTATGTTAATGTAAAGACTATATTTCCTGCCAGCATGGGTCTTCATTTGAATGCAGTTTGGCCACTTCAGTCTACATCAGCTGATTTATTTATTAAGTCTATGTGACGAGCAGAGCAGTATTGTGAAAAATTGCTATCAGCTGGCAGGAGTGTCAGTGAGGCCATTGGAATTCATGTAAATCACTTCCTGGCCAGATTTCCAAATCTTGGTTTTACCTTAAACATCATTCATGATGATAGAACTGAAAAAATAAAAAAAAAACCTTTTGTCAGAACAGTCAAACCAAATTCCACCTAAGAATCAAAGGGTAGTAAACAAATGGGTTATAATTATATTTTAGGAGGGAACGTGAGAGAGGAGAAAGAGAGTCCGCAATGTCATATCTGCAATATTCCTAATCAACCTCCCCATTGCCTAATTGTTCAGCCAATGATGCCTAGTGGAAATGTTTATAGTTTATGTTTGCAAATAATAACAATGTAATTAACAGCACATTAGTCCATTAAACATTAGAGGAATAAAGTAGAAGATGGGGATGAGAGCAATGGCTGGTTACATTCAGAGGACATAGGTTTTTCAGAGTGTGGTGTGTGAATTATGTCCATGTGTGCTTGTCTATGAGGCTCTCATTTTTGTAGTGGTCAGACTAAGGTGACCACTCATCTGTATGCCGTCTGGACAGTCTGATGCTCCAGCCCTCTGACCAGAGGGTGTCCTCCATTTAGCCCCCTTGTTCTCCTTTTCCCTCACTCCTACCCACCTCCCTGTCAACAACTGGCGCTGCTCTCTCCAATCCTTCAATGCGCAAAAAAAAAAAACCATGAAGCCCATGCACAAACAGACATAGAAAGCCAAGATAATTATTGTAATAGGTATACCATTCCCTGCTTCCCTAGTATATGTATGACATTGCACCCCCCCATACACACTAAGCAACTTCTCATGGGTGTCCTCCTTTCTGAGCCTTGGTCCTCCTTTTTGGACACAGGAGTGATCCTATTCAGAGTCATGCTGGCTGTCACCCTAGCTCAAATAGACAACTACCCTAGTAATTTATTTCTGTTTCAGGATTAAAATTCACTGAAACTAATCTTGAAGAACTGTTTTATAGTTACATTTACCCTGAAAATTTTATCAAATGTATTTTATGTTATTTCTAAACTGCTCTGTTTGAGAATGTTTAGCTAAGCCTCAAAATTCCAAAAGCAGATAGGTCAATGACTCTAAACTAACATTTGAATGCGAGCATTTAAAAGTACCTTGAAACTGACTAGCATCCCATCCATGGGATTCATTGCTTACCTTTCAGAATAGACTCATATTTAATGTGTCAGAAGTTTTTAAGTTACCATTATATAATATGGGGAGGACATGAACACTTCACACACCCAGAGCAGAAATGGGATTCAACCTCAAGCCCAGAATGTGTCAGGTGGCTGCGCTACCCACAAGGCCACCCACAATGCTTTGCTGCCAGTTTACATAGTTTCTGCAGAGCACATTACATACCCTCCAATTAACATGAACACAATTGAAAAATAGCTGACAAAAAATAACTGAATTTTCACATTTTGTTAAAATTTTCTAGCATTCCTTTAAGAGCACGGGGGGACTTTAGGAGGGTGGGATTAATATTATAGATAGGATTATTGGACGTGTTCAGTTCTAACCAATCTGTTGGCTATTATAGGAGGAACCACTCTAGAAAAACAGAAAACAGGGATGTCTAATATTATCCTCAATAATAAGAGGGGGGGTGGGGGCTGAAAGATGTGTTTCCATCTGTTTTAGAGCAAAAAAAGCAGCATAGCATGGCAAGCCAAGTAATTGTCTCATCTTTTGCTGAGATGCAGTAGAGTGCAGAGAATGTCATGCAGGGTGGGAAGATTTGAGGATGATGATACTAGATCTCACCGTTAGGAAGGAGAGGTCACGCTTTCGGTCGATGCTAGTGATCTCCAGGTTACCCATTACGACTTCGCAGTTCTCGTAATACTTGCGCAGGGTGCGGTACTGCTGCTCCAGATCCGACAGCGTGCTCAGCTTGTTTTCAGTGCCAGTGCATACTGTAAGGACAGCACAATGAGTGACACTGTTAGTGACAGTCTGCAGAGAAACCAGCAGCGATTATTCAGGTATTACACCCTCCCTTTTTCTGTTAATCAGTAGGCTAGCATTGCAGACATGCCTTTACCTGCCAAACGGAAAAGAAACAGCTGCTCTGTGATAAACAAATATTAACCAAAAGAAAAGTAACAAGTATAATAATAATAATAATAATAATAATTATTATTATTATTATTTAATACATAGGGTATGTAAGTTAAACATTTTTATGATTAAATTAAATAAACATTAATAGTCTGATTCATCCCAACTTCACACAACCATAATGCTCTAAACAAAATCAGGTTAGGATCACGTTGCTCTGATACCAGTTGCACGCAGGGTCTCTATCATGTATGCTATTCTCAAATATGGCTTTCAGGAACAGGTCAGCATGAGTGAACATGTCAGTCAATGCTCTGTGAATTGTAAAAGTTAGGTACAGTGCATGGCACCATCTGGCAGATGTGCAGAGGCCTGGAGCCCCTGCTGTGGGAAAAGACAAACCCCCTTTAGCACGAAGCCAGGCAGCCAACGTGACGAGTAATTAAAACACAGACATTGCCTCAGTTCGTACACTTACGGCAGCCCAGACACAAGCCATATGCTCCATCCAGCCTGCCATGACCACAGGACCTTGTATTCATATATAGAGAAATGGAAACTTTTCAATACCTACTTTAAGTGAAGTGTTAATGTACTCCATAGATGTGTCTATATGTGTTTATATGTTTTTTCATTACAGTTGGCTGTGCTCAAGTAATTATTTCACAACAGTAGGTGTATGTGGTATTTGCTTGCACTTACACAATTCAACGCATAAGCACATTTCCCTTCAAGAAAGAATAGAGTTGCAGCCATTATAATGACAGCTCAAATTGCAGATTATCTTGTTTGTAGTCACAAAACTACAGTATAAATGGCAGCCAATAACAAGCATATTTGATCATTACCAGATCTTCACTATCATTATCACACTGACATTCTGTATCTCACTCTATTGATCTTTTTCCACATCCCTGCAGAAAATGAAAAATATGCTGGTGGCTAACTTGGACAATAAAGGCACATGATACATTGTTTTCATACATTTCTCTGTGAGCAGGAAAGTTAGTACAAATAAAAGACTAAGTGAGACACATGATCCATGTCAGTAATGCATAGCATGTACTGGTTGGGCAGATATTCAGTTTATAAAGTGTAGGCAATACCAATATCTATTTATTAGGTTAGGGTGCTGTTTGTACAAAATATAGAGCAGCCGGAAGGCCACGCAGTCTTGGGAAAAGAGAACTTTATAATATAATGCCGCCTATGACAAGCATTGCATTCCAGTAGCCATTCTTCAAATAGCATTTTTTACAGTCATAAGGCATTATAGTGATGAGTTTAATACTTCTTAAGCTCAATGAATGCCATGTCTATAAGAATCTATGTAAACATCCATAACAGTAAAATGCATTGGCAGGAAGGCAGGAAAATCATGGAAGCACCTTTCGTGATTGGAACAGGCAGCCATCCAAAGCCAAAGCAACCAGACATTGTACATTTAGAGTAAAAGCCCCAAAAGCATCACCACTCATTGTCAGTTGGAAGCTAAGCTGATGTTCTTTGGATTCCAATATGGGAAGGCTTGTTAATCAGACTTGTGACTTGTGAGTAGGCAGTGAGGGAAGTCTAGCAAGGGAATCAAGAAGCAATTCTTCCACAACCATAATAATGCAGTAGTCTTGTAAATGTCCGCCCTTATGCTGTAGGGGTGCCAGGGCACTATAAGGGAACCCCTGTACTAGCAGCTCTAAACAGCTGCAGTTAAACTGCTCTATTGCAACAATGTGTCTGCCTGATCATGGGGGATTCCTTTGAGAAGCTTTTGCCAAGGGGGACAAGAAGCAGACTATACACTGTGGTGTCACTTTAAAATAGGAGCCTGGTGCTTGGTAGAACTCATTTATATTGCAGGAAGCACTGTCAGTTTACTCATACAAAGGAATTCTCTGGCCTCAGTGATCATTCGTATGTTGTGGAGGATGTGTGATAGGGAGTGATATGTTTATGTTTTGGGCTTAGGTTACTTGTCAGCGGCAAGGTGATCAAATAATTCTTTCAATATTTAATTCAAACATAATGGATTGAAGGAAAAAAGTTTAAACGTAACGTGTTTAATCAGGGAATACAATTTGTACTGGTATTTGTACTGGTATGTGTTTGCCTGTCTAATTGTGACTTTAAAAAAATAGTGTTTCTTTAAAGACATTTCAGCATTTATATGCTGATGTAAAGCACTATACCATGATTATATGCAAAAAAAAAGTGGGAAAAAAATCTGGTTTGTTAAAGCTCCTTCTTGAAAATATTTTTTCAGTAACACTCTCGATGAATGCCATGTCTATAATAATATACGAAAACATCAATAACACATTATAATGCATTCAAAAAGCATGACTATAAATATTTATAATAGTTACAGCCATATTCATTGTGCATTATGAATGCATTTTACTGTTATGGATGTTTACATAGATTCTTATAGACATGGCATTCATTGAACTTAAGAAGTATTAAACTCATCACTATAATGCCTTATGACTGTAAAAAATGCTATAGTGCTTTATTCATTCTTATACCAATCATTATAAAGCAATATGAAGTTATCTATAATGCATTATACACGACAGAAGTGTTATCTATGTTCTTATAGTTTCATAAAAGTGAGTCCCTGCAATACAATTTTCTACATATTACAGGTATATACTAATATTACAAAAAAATCTAATTATTTTATGCATGTGACAGAAACTCATTTTCTATGTTTTTCAAATGAAGTTCACAAGTTGGAAAAATACTACAATTTCCAGACAATGTTTGCAATTTCATATTATTGTTAATATCCACTGTCTGCATTTGTCAGAGTGACATATTTCTTGCACATCAGGCTCCTTTAACCGCCTTATTATTACATAACTAGTAGAAAAATCCAAATTTTTTTGTTTGACCACATACAGACCCCTTCATTTACATAAGTTACATCAGAAGGTCAGTGTGTTATTTGAGTTAATCCCAGAGGATGATTCTTTATCTCCACTATGAAAATCTCATTCATTTACATTCGTATTTGTCATAAAGAGCATTTCACATACCTATGAGAGAATAAGACTGATCTGGCTAAGGACTAGGTGTGGTACAGTGCATGATATATATGCAGCAACTTTGCTATCCCTTTCCACCAGAGATGAAAATGGTTGCACCAGTCCTAACACTGGGGCAGCTCAGCAGAGCCTAGTCACAAACAGGTGAAAAACATACACCAACAAAAAGAGTTTAATAAGAGTTTCTGCTCTAAAAAGCTTACACTCATATAATATGACAGCAAAATTGATCAGAAGCAAAGCTTGAGGAGAACATGACATTCAGTTAGACCCTTTAGACTGAACAACTCTCACAGAAGCAGCTGACCACCTGTCTTAAAGGCTAAATGATGTGCGTGTTTGATGTGGATCTGAGTATTTTGATTCTCTAAATTGAGTTGTCAAAGATAAAGATGCTCACATTTGGCAGAGTGGTCTTGAGAAAACTCTTCAAACAATTTATGAACCCCATGTGTTCTGTTCCGCATCACCATACACCGAGGTCAGTGCTCAGCTGGTTATCTGGAGTTTGAAAAATAAAGCGTGTCATCCTCTGAAGGTTGGGATGATTATGTTAGTTTCTGACGCTTGCTGATACTCCTGGCTACTAAAATGCTCTGGGCATAATATCCATTGGGGTGTGAAGAAGACCGCATGCCCCATTCTCACGGCCCATTAGCTATAATCCTCCCACTCTCTGTCCATTACCACACCACCTTGTTTTTGCCATCAACCTAATTGAAAGCCTTTTCATGAGAAGAAAGAAGAAGATGGGTAGTGGCAGAATTCACTTATGGAAGCATACAGCAAATCCTAACGTTAATCTGTTACAGTTTATATGCTTGACATTGTACAAGGAAAAGAACAGTATTAGGTAAATACATCCAGGGATGTATGGATAATCAGCGAACTACAATCTATATACTAGATAAATATTTTTAATTACTAGACACTTTTATTCAAAATGACTTGCATAGCTTCAGTCTCCCTCTATACAGCAGAAATTTATACAGCATAGTGGTTTACAATGACACAAATGCTACAATCCACCAGGTCCTTAAACTTGTAACAGAATCATGAAAATGCTGCAGAAGGAGTCGAGAAGAGTCAAGAATCAAATCCACAGCCGGTGAGCAGTGAGTCCATAAGGCTATACTCTGAGGCATTAACACCATGCACACAGAATTTATATTTAAATTTCCTTAGTATATATTTCTTAATTCTAATAGGGGGTCTAACATCCCCTGTTATGTGTCACCACATGAGAAAACCCATGGCATGCAAAGGCATTATAATAAGATCTTTAAAAAAGAGATCACAACTTCAGCATCCTCAGCTTTGAATCTAAAATTAATTGTTAATTAGTTCACGCATCCAAGAAACAAACAAAAAACCCACATCATTTGGGTATTTTGTCTAGTCTAGAAGCAAATTCTAAATAGCATTTAAATTTATATATTTGTAGTTACATAATTCATATACAGACAGTAGTATTTTCATTCTTTTTAAGATGCTCGGTGTTGTGAATTGATGACAGGAAAATGCAAGTGGTTGGCATTTTACTGTTCTTCTGTCAAAATATCCTCTCTGTGTTTTTCTTCATACACACCAGAACCCCAACGTTCTTTTCTTTCAACATACGTTGCCTTAAAAATAGGTGAGTTTTGAGAATGAATAGCTGCAGTGTGGACTGTGCAAGCAGTAGCTCAATTTGCCCTGCAAGATATCAGCACCAACAACGCCATGTATTTTGATGCTTTTTCTTCATTTGGTAGCTAATCAAAAATCTGTCAGATAATAATATGTCACTCTAAAAATGTAATTATTAAAGAGTTTTAGACAGTCGGAATCTAAATGTACCTGTCAGTTAGTCTCTTTGCCCAGCTTCAGAAATCCTCTGAATTGATAAATCACATGTGGACACTTTTGGGAACTCATTAACATTTTTTTAAAGAACAATACAGTGGACAGCAGAGCAAACACACGCTACTCTAGCGAACATGCCCATTAAAGGCTTCCAGACATTATTTATAAGAACAGGCAGGCCACACTAACCAGAGTGCCAGCACCTTTAGCTGCCATTACCCCAATCAGCAAAGTCACTGTGCATCCAATGCCCATAGCAGAGTGTCAAAAAATGACACGGCTTTTTATAATGTACACAGAAAAAAGACAACTCAGGGCACTAGTGGTCTATAAATGCCATAGCTGTGGCTACACAACTGGGGTACCGTTCATCAGACATGCTGTGTCTGGACCGAATTTCCACTGTAATACTGGCACACAGGTGAGCATGTTACTGGCATCACTGAGCAGTGTTTGTGTGTGGCATAATGCCCCTCTGCTCAAGGTTGACGAGGGCAGCAAGATACGAACATACCTGTACAGAAATTGACAGGTAGAACTGTCTTTCAATGGACAACATTCTACCCAGGATTTCCTGCTAGCAAAAGTTTCACTTTTGACATTTCTGACACATTTTCTGTGTGCTAATGACCTTGTGGTGAACATTAACTCTTTCCCCTGCACATTTAGTGGCTTTCCTACAACAACTCTAGTGCACTTACTATTGCACGTTCACCCACCTACTTAGAGAGTTTCTTGATGTCACCAAACTTTTTCTAATGCGGGGACCAGACACGAGGAGGAGCACCTCATTGTGACAGTAGACCCACTGGTCCATGTGTCTAATCTCCCATCCCAGAAAAGCTTGAATTTGCAACGATGATGAAGACTCCCATAATCCTCTGACAGACAAGCTTGCGGCTTCCCCCCTGCACAGGTTCCTTAAGCCTTATGGTGCCAGCTGAATACTGCCGCCTTAATGATGCTGCCACTGCCAACTGTTACCTAGTGGTATACGTACAAAACTTTTCAACCTGACTGGCCTGAAAGGTTTAAAAAGGATCTTAAGCAATTCAACAACCTTTAACAAGTCAGAAGTTTGCCTTCTTCAGAAATATAGTTTTTTGTAATGTTGTTACAAATTTCAAACACTAAAGCCAGCAATGTCTGACCATGCAGGATGATATGGCACATTTTACTGTTGTAGTATCCCAGTTTTCCTCATATTTTCCCTCATATTCACCAATAAACCAAATGTGACATATTCATAGCCAAGCTAGTCTCCCTAAATATAGAGAAACTCAGTTTGAAACATGTCTCTCTGTGCTCAGTTGTGCAAAACCTGTTGCTTATGTTGGCAAAGTAAAATTGTCATTAGCCAAGAAATAGCTGAGGATAAGCCAGACAGAAGATGAGGCTGAAATAAGCATGTATGTGAAAGGCAATAAGCAGGTGTGCAAATGCCTGGTGTTGAGGAGAGTAGTCATAAGTTTGTCAGTGTGGTTAAAGCAAGTTCCACCAAATATTTTTAATTTGGGAAATGGCTTTAGAAAATGTATAAGGAAAATTGACCTTCTACCCAGATACCATGAGAAATAATAATTACAGGATTAAACAAAGTAAATGCTGAGAGCACCTGCATGGTATTTGAGAAACAGTTACTGCACAAAGTGGCTTGTGAGTGATGTCTCTATATGATAGTTCTTACTTTACATTTCACATTTTTTCCCCAGGTCTTCCATTTATAAACTAACCATAATAAAGTAACTAACATGCCAGTGGATTGATCAGCAAAAGATTAACCGTTCCCTCTTTTGCTAAGGTTAGTCTTGAATTTTTGCTAATGCTGTTTAATTGTGTTCTCGCCGTGTCTGTTTACAATTTGTTTACCACTCTAATGGGATAGTATCAAAGACACAAGACATGTAATGTTAGTCTTGTGTCTTTGCACCATTTTCTTATTCTGTTCGGCTACTTTGGGCCATTTCACTTGGCAGTGAAATAACCAGTAGACTCCAGTGTTCAAAGAAAGCTGGAAAACACAAAGTCTCAATGGAATAATCCAATACAGCCGGGATGGGGGTCAGCTTCGTCTATTCTGAACACTGTCACCTAAAATGCAAATAACAGACATGTTGATATAATTTAGATGATCATATTATGTTATATTCTTAAATGTATCTTGTGGAAATTTTGTCTTCATGGAGACGCCTGGTTTTTGGAGGTCCCAGGTGGTTGCCTACTCTGGCCTTATGGTCAGTCCGCCCCTGATAATGCCCAGGTATGTCCCAGAGTATACAAAGGGATTTTCCCCTGTAGTTTTCAGCAAGTGACTGACAATTGACTGATGCTTAGTCTTCAGCAGAAGCAGGGCGCCCCCTTCTCCTGGGTAAGTGTAAGGATGGATGACTTGGGTCGGGCTGGCTGCCATGTATTCTCTGATAGCCTCTCACTCCAGGGGACAAATGTTAAGTGACTCAAGATTGGTGAACCATGAATGACAGAAAATGCATCACAAGGGATAGATAGCAATCTAAAGAACATTAAAGCTCAACTTTGCGTGTGTTGTGTGTTACCCACCAATAAAACCCTATCTGATTAATAGCACACATTCTGGTATGATGTGACATGGGAAAGAGGAGTTCCTGGTCACAACACTAAGGAACTGGTCAGGTTTATTTACCAGCCTTAATATGTGGTGTGCCTCATATTTTCCTGGGAGAAGTTACCCAGCAAGCATATGGCCCTCTTACTAAATAATTTTACATAAAAATAAAGTTTATCCTTTGTGTTTTTTCTAAAACTGGGAACAAATAATAGATACTTTATTGATCCTGGTGGGGAAACTGTCTTTATGCCTCCTTCAACCTGCTCTTTTTTGTAGAGTAAGCCGTTGGCGAAGGGCAGCCGTCCATAGCAGCACCCAGGGGGCCGGGGGTTAAGGGCCTTGCTCAAGGACCTGCAGACTTGCTGAGGCTGGGTTTGAACCTGTGACCTTCTGATTACAGGCACACAGGCTTAGCCCACTGAGCCACATGCTGCCCCAAAAGAAATGCTTCCAAGAATGTTTTGTTAAACCAAGCAAAAGCAAAGTCACCATGTGTACTGGAGTACAAAAATCCTTCAATGAGCTTTTTTATATTTGGGGTCTATGGTGCTCTGGTACCATGTTGACTTAGGATCATACTTGTATTCCAACTTAGTGTTTGTAATGGACAATCCATAGCATGCATAGATGTCCAAAAAAGTTCACCAGTCAACTTTAGAACTTGGAGGTCATTCTTCCCAGTCTTGCGTCTCAAGGCATCTTTGTCATTCTCCACATGAACCCTGAAGTCTCCCAGTAGGACTGCAAAGTTGGTAGAGGTTCCTTATCAAACACCTAACCTCAGCTGTCCTCATATAGAGATAGCCCTCTTGTCTGCTGAAAAAAAACTCAAGCTGCCCCACTCTCAGCCTGGGTTGTGAGTATCCCTACATCACCAGAGATCTTTCACTATGACCAATTGCAGCGAAGGAGAGACTGATTACGAGGTTCAGCTCCAGAATCCAAACAATGCATGGAGTTCAGTTATATCTAGCTGATACCATGATATCTCATAATATTGCAGGTATCCTTTCCCACTGGAGAGGTAACTTGTTGACTAAGTCAGTGTTCATTGCCAAATGTACACAACACAGCAAAGACATAGAATTTTGGAGGAAATATTGTATTTTCATTGCTTGATGTATGATAATTTAAAAGTGTATTCTTTCAATGTTGCAAAGTCATAAATGAGAGTGGTGATGTCCTAAGTAAGGGTTATAGTCTAGCCAAGGCACTAATCTACTACTACAAATGGTAAAACAAACCAGCTGAAAACTTTTGGATTTTGATTTACTTTGAGTATGATCTGGCTTGTAATAAATGCAAATGTCATCAAAGGCAGTGGTGCTAATCTAGGGCAGGGCTGCCCAGTCCTGCTCCTGGAGAGCTACCACCCTGCAGCGCTTAGGTGCAGCCCTAATTTAACACACCCGATACAGATAATCAGGCACTTCAGTTATAGCTCAGTATGAGAACCAGCTTAACTTCAACATAGCTGACTCTAATACTGAGGTGCTACTGAAGTGCCTGATTATCTGTATCAGGGGTGTTAAATTAGGGCTGCACCTAAGCTCTGCAGGGTGGTAGCTCTCCAGGAGCAGGATTGGGCACCCCTGATCAAGAGAGCTCACACAGAAAAGGCTAACCAGTTTGCATGAAGATACTTTAGTTAGGTTAAGAAAATTATAATTTGATGTCTTTGTTCCATTGATTTTCTTCCTATTTAAAGAAAGACTCTCTCTCCTGTTTTGAAGAGGTCTGGAAAGAAGACCTTGCTTAGCAAATTACATTCTCTGGATTCATTATTTATTAATTTCGTGCTTCATCAATGGCAGCTTCTGAATTTTAGAGCACAAAAAAGCAAAATTATTTAATTTTACAGGATAGGATGTCTGACTTTCTCTAGGCAAGAACTTCAGTAGCCTGGTACATAAGTGATCCAGCATCTAGTTGTCCTCCACTGATGAAGTGAGATTGAATTACTCATGACAGACCAATAATAAGATGACCTAAATTATGTGCATGTAACAGATCCCATGTGTATGTGTATATGATTGATTGTGGTGATGAATGTTGTTTTTGTGTGAAAATTCCTCGGAAGGGTCTTGGTTATTATGTAAAAAGTCACGTGCTCTGTGAGACCCTCAGTCAATAATGGCTCCATTGTATCCATTATATTGAGGGCCATGTCTACTCCAGTTCGCTGCTCATTCAGTACAGTCAGCTAAGGAAATTTTTTGGTTAATTTGAACATACAGTAGATAAATACATGACAGAAAACTGCATGTCCTAAAACTGCAGATTATTAAATTACATAATTTTAAATTAATATAATCTATCCACCTTTCAACCACATATGCAATATGTGGTCATGGGGAAACTGAAGAGTATCCTGGGATTCATAGGGTTAAATCATGTTAAAACAAGTATTGTGAAAAAGATTAAAGTGAGTAACAAATGTTACAATGTTGTATAGAACTGAAAGAAATGGCTCAGAAGGTTTTCCAGTTCTCATTACATTGCTAATAGGTAATAAATTAAACTGGTTCAGTCAAGATAGCATGTTGAATTTGGTGGTTCAGTGAATGTCTGGAACAATGTAGCGTTAAGAAACTTTTGAGAAATCTGGCCCAGTTGTAATCTACCTGAACAACAACCTGGATTCTTTTCAAACACAAACCAATAAGGAGATTCATGATGAACCACAGGTTTCTGTATATTACATACACACAGACACACACACACACACACACACTAACATTTAAAATGGTATTAAAATGTCTCAATGAGACATTCAAGCAGTGGATTATACGGTAAACATGTTCTACACACCCACTCTATTAATTTTTTGTTTTGTGAAAACGTGCTTTTAAATGAATATGAGCACAGGTACCTCCCCAGTAGGCCATAGTTTGGTGTTATCTGAGTGCTCGAATGTTTCACTTGAATGTCAGCATGCGTACTCTTACTGAAAGTGCCACCCGAACTCCCTTCATTGCCTGGTTAAATTCTAATAAAAGCAGATCCTGAGAATGTTGGGGTGGTGTTGGGGGTGGGGGTGACTGAGGTGCACAATTTGACCAGTGCCTTTGTAACCATGGACAGTGGAAAAAAATAGAGGCAGCCCTGTTCAAAAGGACGGTGAATAAAAACCACCCCCATTCATCCCAACTTTGGGGAGACTGACACTGTGAATATGCCAGTTTCTAAAATGTACAGGGGAATTTAAGAGGGTGTGGGGTGGAACCTTCAGGACTCTCATTCTGCCGAGTAAAAAAGAAAAAATTCTCAGCAGAATAGCTGGATATGGGTGCTGGCATCAGGGCTATATTTTATTCAACATGAGGCTTTAGTAATTAATTCCTTCAGTGAATCTCTGTGTTTAGATTAGAAGAGCTGTATGTGGATTTTCTATGCTCTGTCTGATATGCAAAAGTTGGGCACAGACTGTTCTTCTGTTCAGTCCAGGTAATATCCAAAAAAATCTGATGGGCATCACTTATAATTATCATAATATACATACACAAACCTGCACAAAGATACACAAATGGAGACTAGTCTCTTTGATGATGTGATCTAAAGATGGCTGACAGGCCGGTTCACTGGGGGCACTCAGCATCATCTCATCAGATCGTCTCGGTCTCCTGCAGTTCTCTAGCAGCTGACCTTGACCTACATCAGTCATTAATCCCTCTGCCTTATCCTTCATGGAAATCCAACACAGATAAAACTGTTGGCAACTGCTGTGTGTAAGAGGAAGTGATTCCGTGTAATGGCAATTATCAGAGACAACTCCAAGGAAGAACTTGGGGCAGACAGTATTGAAAGACTTCTGCAGCTTTGTCCACTGTGGCTTCTAAAGTGTAGTCCCTGTCATTAATCAGTTTATTCAAGGGTACAGTGATACAGCCACTTAATGGTTTTTAACTGAGTATGAGGTTGATTATCCTTTATTCCCCCTGAGCTAAGACGCTGTTCTCATAAAGCACATCTATCATCAGCGCCACATTAACCACCATGGTTGCTCCTTGGGCTATTACCATAAGACTCACCATAATCCATCTCTAAACCTAGTCAATGTAAGATGAAAAAAATGTTACTTAAAACCAACCCAGTGCAGCCCGATACTATTCAAATTACACATAATATTCCTGTCATTTATACAATTAACATCAATTATGAAATGTTCATATATTCACTGAAATAAATAATAATAATAATAAACCACAACAACTTTGGACTAGCGACTTTCCTGCAGCTTCATTACAGTCGCAAATTTTATGTTACACAATAGTTACAAACTAATACTAATGGAATGCTGATGAAGACGTTAAAATGGAAAATGCAAAAATATTTTATTCTGATAATGCATACTGTTATGTCATTTTTCCAGCTGACCTCCGAAACAATGCCAACGGCAGTTTGGAGACAAGAAAACACAGCAGTGACAATTACTTCTACTGCCTGCTACACATGCTAGAGGGAAGTTGTGGCATTGGATGTGTGAATGAAAGAATAAGGTAGGAGTGAATTAGGAGCTGAGAGCAAAGGCAGCTGGTGTTCACGAGGTGACCTCTTGGGCGCCGTAAGGGGTGTAGGGCATCCATGGTGAGGCAGACAGGCAGCCAGCTTGGCAATACTGCTCTGGGTGCCTGCAGCTCTCTACATCATATGGAGAGTGGGGTGGTGGGCAGCAGGAGTACTGTAGCTGCCAGAACTGGACTGGATTAATGGACAATTGACAGCTGCATGTAGACCAACCAGAGAACAGCTATGCAAATCTCATGATAATTTAACCCACCCCCCCCCCCCGCCCCACCCCCCCC
>JAODJU010000001.1:32509049-32524699 GCA_026776725.1 Gnathonemus echidnorhynchus
GCCGAGCACAGAACCCTTTCAACTTTAAAGTAATTCGTAAAAGCTGAAGTAGCTCATAGTGTCCCTCCTGACATGGAACAGGTGGTCACCCTAGGTGGGACTGGGTGGGTCTGGTTCGGGGTATTCTTTGTAGTTATGGGTTCATGTATGGTGTGTTTTGTCATTTGTGGTAAGTGAAATAAATAAAATGAGTTTTCTTGTGTGCTGTGAGCTTCTTGTGTGGCTCAGAGAGACTTTCATTCAGATATATGACGTGTTCATTTGACCTTTTTCTCAATGAAAATAACTCCTTTGCTCCTCGTTAATTTTTGTTTATATACAGTGCTTTTATTTAATACTAATTGAAATAATAAGCACAAATATATTTCAGTAAGACACCATGGAATTATTCTCATTTTGCTAGATAGTGGTACAAAATGAAATAGTAGGAAGTACAATAGTATGTTTTGGCCTGACTGTTTTCTACATGTATTTCCATAAAGGTCTGCATTTAGTTGTGGGTGGTTTTGAGGAACATCAATAACCTCGGCTGCAAGCAGAAGCAATGCTCTCATACTGTAGATGAGTCTCCGTGTTTATGTCCGATGGATGCTTAGGTCCAAGAGGACCAGCTTGGGTGACAGCAGGAGCTGCTATGTTCTGACCATGCCAAAATGTGGGCATGCTGGCGCCCACTGTGACCCACCTGGCAGTCAGCTCAAATGTGTTTCAGTCACCTTGCTGCCCAGGGAACACTCTGAATTTGTGTTAAGGGCAGTTGTGTGCCCTGCTGGCAAAGTAATGCACCTCTACCAAATTAAATAATTAGGAATATGTATATATATATAAGAGAAAAGCACTGTTTGTGCAACTTATTTTAAATGGCAGGGCTGTGTCACACAGGGGTGGGGGAGATTTAATCATAATACACCACTTTGTTTTGCCTCCTACTACAATATTTGCTGTTTTAGTGACTTATTCATCCTATGCTATAGGGCTGACTGTTGGCATGCTACCCAGATGACCAATGTGCTTCTTTTGATCAGGCCAGTGTCAAGTACCTCCAGCTTCTTATTCTCACACATTTAGCAAAATTGCAAATCGCCTATAAACCAAAAGTAAATCAAATGAGAAATATCACTTAGCTTTGTGAAATTAGATGAAAAAATAACTTTGATTTTGTCCTATCCTCTGCTAAATATGTCTACTGATGTACAAATACTAAAAAACTCCCCTTCAAATCTGTGAATACTGCTTCTTTGTCATTTAATTATATTCAAACTGCCATGTATGCTGTGATTTACAGCTAATACAATTGAGCTAATGATACTTATAAACTCAAAACAGGTGTGATCAAGCTTAGACCTGTATCATTAGAATTTATTTTCAGCGCTGGACTTCTGAGGTCATACTATCTTTCTCCACCAGGTTCTATATCTATTGCTGTTGCATTAATGTCTATTTTAATGAAAAGTTCAGAATTGGCTTTAAGTGTCTGTTTCACTGTGGATTTCAAAACAAATTATTGTTTTTTTTTGTTAACATATATTTTTTTCAACTGAATATGCAAAATTTTCTACTAATATTCTGATATGAGTCATCTCAAAGGGCCCAATACTTTTTGCTTAATTCTACCAGGTACAGAGCTTCCTTTCAGCATTTATCTTTTTTGTATAGAGAACTTATTCAATACCCATTATTCTTTAACAGCAGCTGTCCCCTCAGCCACCTCCTTTTGTGTTTAATAACCCACCCCTAGCTTTAAAAACTAAAACTACTTGTACATTGTCCAGAAGCTTGCAAAACTGATTATAAAACCCCAATGTCCTTATAAGCTTAAGTGGCTTGGCTTTTGTTATGCAATTTCATTCCCTAGCACGAAACAGCCATGATTATCTGTTTTTATATCTCTCTGCTGTACACAGTCCCACTGTGTTCACAGTAGCGTCTAAGAAATGCAGAACAACCAGGAACTGTAAAAGTCCATTGTAGTTGGAGCCCTATAGTAATATTGTCCATCATTTTCCAACCAAAACAACTGTGACCAGTTGCACAAAGAAATTTGTAAGGACTTTTCTGTGGTCATTACCCAGCTGGCTAATATATTTGTGAACTATTTGTGAGCCTGCTATAAAGTACAAGCCTGCAAAGAAACCTTAGTATAGACATAATCAATAGGTGGAGGCATAAGGAGCACTGAATGAACCATAGATCTGAATGAGTGGGTCTACACAGTATTATCTCAGATCATACATCACCAAAGGATAACAACAACCACACAATGGCCAACCACGAAAACAGAGAAAACCATATCATACTGTGCACATAAAAAAAGAATAAAAAACATCAAGACAACATGCCCAAAAGCCAAGGTGAAGAGATTGACCTCTTGAAAGCCTACAGATTCAGTCATTACATACCTACTAAAAGCCAAGCATGAACTCAAAAATGTATTCATAATAATAATAAAACAGAATGCAAACTTCTGAGGCTATAACAGCAGCACAATGAATTTGGACATCCTTAGCAAATCAATTAAAACAACAAACAGAATAATTTATCATAATCCTTGCAGACCTATCTGGTAATATTGCTGACACCCCTTGTTTCCAACTCCATTACATCTTTGTATTAAACCCTTTATACTCAGAACACTTCCTCTTTAAATTAAAATATAGTTCTGAGGAAAATCCTCCTATAAAACTAACCAAAACACAATATAAAAAAAATCTGAAAAAACCCTCTCCCTAGAAGAAATTTCTAAAGATCGTTTTAATTTGTCTGTATCTTTGTCATAACTTTCTTGGCTTTCAACTATGTTTAGAAAGTCCATGTTCTCTGTGTGATGCACAGATTTCCTCTGGGTATGTAGGTTTCCTCCCATAATCCAAAGACATACAATTAGGTAAACTGGTTCATCTAAATTTGCAATGGTGTGTATGTGTTTGTGTGTGCGTGTGTGTGTGCGGGATTAAGATTATATTACATTGTGGGGACCATTTTCCCATCCCCACAAATATCTGTGACTGTAATCAAATAAAAATTCCAAAAGTCTCGTATTTACTTTGGGTACTTAAGGTTAGGACTAGGTAGGGGTTATGGTCTTCATGTTGGGATTTCCACATAGAAAAACAGGAAGAGTCCCCACAAATATAGAATTACAAACCTCTGTCTGTGTTTGTGTGTGTGTGTGTGTATGTGTGTGCGCTATAATTGTGTGCTAGTGGTTCACAATCCTGTTCCTGGAGGACCCCCTGCCAGAATATTTTCATTCCGACCCACAATGTTTTGAACCTGCCACATTGATTATGAGTCTATTAAGGACCATCTGAGCCAGATTAAGGTAGAGTTGGAATGAAAACATTTTGGCTGGGGGTCCTCCAGGAACAGGACTGAGAACCACTGGCATATGACCTGTCGTCTTATCCAAAGCATCACCATTCCTTGTACCCTGTCTGAATAGGCTCCAAGCCTCTCTTTGATCCTGCACTGGATAAGCAGCTGATGGATGGATTATTATTCAGCAAAACATTAATAACCACAACAAAGTGGCCAAGCCATAGTAACCCTATGGTCTGTATCGAACGCATTTTCACACATACAACAGCCTTGTCAAATTTCAATAACAAGTCTGAAATTAAACGAGCAAGCTAATGCTTAGTCCTCTGTCAAACTTTGGTGTATGTCATGGCAACTCTGTCACATGATTGGATATGAAGCCATTGTTTTGTCATGGGAATGTTTAAGGTTGCATTAATTATCCTACAAAACTCGATTCAACATCACAGGGATCATCTTACTACAACTATTAATGCGCAACATACCTTATCTCCCTAGACACAGAAAGAAATTGTTTAATAATAAAACTCATTATGGGAAACATTTACCAAAAATGACATGAAATAATTACCTGTATGTCCTAAAAAATACAGAAGATAAATGCATAAAACCAGATTATTCCTTGGTTAAATGATAATCTTAACAATTAAATGCAGCTTCAGTTAGAAATTATATTATGAAATTATAATGAGTCTGTTATTTAATATAAACAACATATCCAATATCCATTGGCAAGACTGGATATAAAACAAAAGTAAATGAACTACATCTGACTGGACTTGTTGTGATGCAACAGTCCACCAGTAATTCTCCTCACACCAGCAGGGGGGGTTAGCTCCATGCTAATTGTGGTAGCCAATAACTGCCCCAACTATGGGGCAGAGCATTGTTCCCCAGCAGAACTTAAAGACCATGTTGGGAAGAAGGGTCAGGGAGAAAATAAGTTATGTGAGCAAGTTCTGCATGTTTCCCCAGGCTCCTGCAAAAATACAGCTTGGAGGACGACCACTCTGAAGGGACTTTTGCCTTCAAACTAACCCCATCTGTGCTAAAGGACCCTTACTTGTCTGTTTGGGGGAAGAGGTGCTTCCCAGTGAATTGGTGACCACAGCCCATCTGTTGCCACAACCTATTTTCCCTAAGTAAACCTTGCTCTTTGCTCTTTTTCAGTGTTCCTCCCTCCATTCTTGAACAATTTTTTGCAGTTTGGCAGGGCGTACTGCTGAAAGAGAATACCGCCACTAGGGAATACCATGGTCATTAAATACCACCACTAGGGAATACCGCGGTCATTAAATACCGCCACTAGGGAATACCGCGGTCATTAAGGGCATCGGTACTTCATCTGCAAAAATGTTTAGGTAGGTTGTAGGTGTCAAAGTAACGTCCACATGAATGGCAGCACCAAAGGCTTCCAAGCAGAACATTGCCCATAGCATCACACTGCCTCTGATAACTTGCTTTCTCCCCATAGTGCATACTGGTGCTATCTCTTCCCAAGGTAAATGAAGCATATGCAGATCATACAATGAGTGAAGCTGGACTGTGGAAAATTAAGATCTGAAGGCACATTTAAGGGGATTGACAGAACAAGATCAGAATATGGGAATAAGTTTACATCTGAATAAAACAGAAGAAAGATTTAACTATAGGAACAGTAGATGAATTTAGTGACGATGTGACAACATAGAGGTTATAGATTAAATGTATGGGTGATCAAAATATACAGACTGGCTTGGCAGAGTTATGCTGGGAAGAAAATTAGACGAAAAAGAAAATGATCAGCAGCAAGACGCTTTATCCCCAAGTCTCTGACCACTGGGAAGCCTGAATACCCAGATAGAAGACATTGTTCTGGAGAAATGCTGTCAATATGTTTTCCAGGCTTTATATTTTTCGTCTAAATATTTCTCCCAAGCAGTGGACTTTACGGCTTTAAATACAATGTTAATAACTAACCGACAGTTCATGTACATGCATCGTCACGACGGCACCAGTGGGACTCCTGCTTTTGTAGCCCACTGACCATCTGACAGGTGGCCCTGTATGAGCTGCAGCACCAGGGACAGCGACCACCTGTCAAAATTCAGCACCAGTGCTGTGGACAGCTGGCCCCACGTTTCTGCTGATAACCATCGATGGCTGCCTGCAACTGATGTAGCCAAGGATCACGCGGGAGAGGACTACCAGGCGTAAAAGGCGGTGGTTGTGCAAGGAAGAACAGACCAGCAACCATCTGGGCAACATGGTTATCTACTAGCTGCTAATCAGAAGGGCAGGACAAGGGCTTGGGACTAGGGAATGGATCTGTCCCTTCTCCACAATTTCTCTGTTCCCACTACTTCTGGTGAACTTTCTTGCCATGGACAAGCCTGGCACCAATTAAAGCACCCCCAGCACCATCCGCACCCCAGGACACCCCCACAGAACCCTAGCAGCTTCTAAACCCTTATGTCTTAATATATATAGTCATTCCCAGCTGTCAAGAATATCATAAACTTTCAATTGTGTTTATCCTCACACTCAGTCACAGAATATCAACTCAAAATAGGACATAAAAGGATCAGTGCTGTGTCACAAGCAATTTTCCATTTGAAATACTTTGTTTTGCGACAAAACTTATAGGCAGAACACAGCTAAACACAGTGAAGTAATATTTAATTTTGTCCAATTATTCTCATGAAAAGAAAGAATCCTTCTCTAGTAATATATATGGTAATTTTGCGAATATTTCTTTAATAAAGAATTCTCTGCTATGCATGTGAAGCATTTGTATACTGTATGAGTACACATGAATTGTCCTAAATGTAAAATATTGTCATTGACTTATTAAAAACATCCATCCATCCATCTGTCCCACCCTCCTTTTCTAACTCCTTGTCTCAGTCTGGGTTGGCGAGTCATAAAAACAGTGATATGTATGTTTTATTTTTTCAAGCAAAATTACTTTTTTATAATTTTATTGAGAGAACCATAGTGAAATTTTCAATTACCAGTGTTTTCAATATGTTATATCATGCCCACCTTAAAAGGGGTATGCATTTTTTCTTAACTTAATTCATTTACCTTGAAGCTTTTCTCACACAACTGTACAAATTACTTTAGAAAAATTAAGTAATTAAGCAATTATGGAATTAAATGCAAGGATGAATTATTTAACATAGTGTTTTTGCCTCATTATGTTATTTCTGTGTTTATGAATTATTAATACAAAACATTATTGGAGAAATGAAAAACCACTAAACACAAATAAATCTCTAAATATACACTTTTAGTTCTACAAGTTATGCCAACTATCCACAAATGTTCTATAATCACTTACTGTATCCAGTACAGGGTTATGGTAAGCCTGGAGTAATGCCAGGAAGTACAGGGCATGAAGCAACAGGACCCTGGAGCAATGCAAATCCACCACATGGAACACACACAATGGTCAGCTTAGAGATACCAAGTCACCAATTTCAAGATCAAGGTTCAAGTTTTTAAGTCACATGTGTTCAGAGGAAGAGGGGGTGGCAATCAGACAAACAGCAGGGCAATACAGGAAAAACAGCAGGGCAATAAGAGACAAAGTGACAATAAAAAAGACATAAACAGGTGGTGCAATGGGAAATGGTATGTACATAGCTACAGCAGTAGATCAGTACTGATAAAGTGCATCTGCATCTGCATCCCACTTGGACTGTGGGAGTAACCAGGCCAGAGAACCCAGAAAAAAAAACTTACTTTGGGAAAACATGTAAACTCCATATAGACAAAGCCAGGGGCTGGAACCAAATCCCAAACTGCAGAATCATACAGCTACAGTCCTATTTAAACTGCTGCTGTTTAATCTGCAAATAGCATGTGCCAGTCAGTGTGTAAATATGCTGTGATGGTCCCGCATTCCACCAGCACATTCTATTGTACATATTTTGGATACAAACTCATGAAAACATTAGAATTATCTGATTGTTGGATTATCTGAAATGTGGTGTTTTCCATAGTAATAAGTAAACCGGTGTCACACCTAATAATCTGATTAAACTAATAACATTGAAAAAAATATATTTTCTAATATCAATTTCAAGCTCATTGTTTCAAAATTCAAGGTATGTGAACCTCTAGGATAATGAATTCTATACAAGAGTGTAATTGTAGCCCGAGGCATAATATTCGGGTCATGCCCCATACAAAATTTGTCCTTTATTTATTTATTTATTTTACTAAGTCAGCTCTTTACAGTAGAGAGACACTGAACTGAAATAGAGATTTCAGAGGATATCAAAATAGTTGTTTCATTTCACACTCATGGCAAGAAAGGGCCAAAGCAACACTGAAAAGGCTTGACAAATGGAAAAACAAAATCTGTGCCATTGTTACATTTACTCTCCAAAAATACCATTGCCTCTCTTAAGTTTGACTGTTTGTTTCATGATACTAGAACACTGCTTGTAAGATAGATGAATAAATGTTGAACATTTTGGAAAAAATTAAAATATTCAATAGATTTAAAAAATGTAAGGACAAGAAAATCATGTTGAGTGATTTTCATGTTGAGTGAAAACAATATTTGTTGAATTAGACTGTGTTCACTTATTATGACTTGAAGACCAGATCACAGTTTAAAAGTGAAGAATGCAATATATCAGATTATTCCAGAGAGTTCACAATCTTTTAACCACAAATCAGTGTTACAGCTTCCAAGTAATGCTATTTAACATATAAACACCCAGTCACTGAAAATGGATGAAAAGTATCCCTCAACTTCCTGTCATTTATTTTTCTTTTTCATGCAACACTTCAACTTCTGCTATCCGTTAACATTAATTGTCAACAAAGTTTTGTAATTTCGTCTTGTGGTTGATCATTAATGTGTTCACTATTGTGATGTGTTTTGAAGTGTCTAAAAATAATTCTGTAACAGCAGCACCAAACAAAACAACCAGCCAGCCACACCTAGCCTCCCATGAATACCAGACACACCTGTAACGTTTCAAACTAATCAATTATCACAAGTTAAAATCACCCTTTGTGAGGTATTTAGTATCTAATGATACTGGGCATTTGTTTCATCGTTGGATTTCTGTACATGATTCTTGTTTACTTTCCTGATTTTCTTGCTCTTTCTCTAGCACATTTTATCTGATTATTTGCCCTGTATTGCCTTATGTTGACTTTTTCCTGTGCTTGAATGATTATTTGGATTACGATTCAGATTACAATTTGGATTTGTTTGCCTTTGCTCCCTTCTACCTGGTTTTCGACCATCTGTCTGCCCTTAGGCAACAAGCCTGGAAATAAACCTGAAGTTCCGACACTTGGATCCTCTCCCTGTCTAATCAGTACAAGTTTATTGTGACTAAGCCCTGCAACCTCCCTAATTACTATAGTTTCTGATCCTAAATCAGAAAATGTGACTTTTGTTGTTATTTAAGCCATTTCCCATGTTGTTGTGATTAATCCATTTAAAATAAAAAGAACAACTAATATTTGTTTTCTCATTGTTAAATCTGTTTAATTTTTGTCTTCAGTAAATTCAAATAGAACCATTGGCTTGAGGTAGGGATGACTATGCACATTAACATTTCTAACTGATAAGAATTAGAAGATCAATGGTCATTGTTGACACAACACAGCACACAACAACAAAAGGTGTCCTCTGCATTTAACCCATATGTGACATAGCAGGGGGCAGCTAATTCAGCAGGAGCAGTGCTCACGGGCAGTACTTTGCTCAGGGTACCTCAGTGGCACCTTGCTGGTTGGGGATTCAAACCTACAATCTTTCAATTACAAGCATGCTTCCCTAACCACTAAGCTACCACTGCCCACAAGTGTGAGGGGTCTACATAGCTGTCTCCAAAAAATGCAAATATTCTTGTTCTAAATATATATAAATCACTTTTAAACTTTTTCTTCAATTAAATATTAATCAACATTTTAATGACCTCTTTACCCCTTACTCAGCTTCCTTCAGTGTCAATCAAAAGTCCAAGGCAGCCAGCAGGGGGCAATATGCATGAGAATTCTAAACAGGTCTTTGCTTTTCAGGTTTTTATAAGCAACCACAAACACTCTTACACCTCTGTCAGTCACAGGCAGATTTTGCTACCAATCCTGCAGGATTCATTTGTATTGGAGTCTATTCCCTTTTTCAAATTATCATTGCCCCCTCCCTGCCCCCAACAGATTTTAGAACTATATCTCCACCAAACATTTATCAAAAATTAATAACCTTCTGGCAATCTCTAGATGAGATAGGCCATTATGCCTTATTCCTCATGATTCTGTACACTTTATATATTTTTATCTTACACTCAATACAAAAATTGTATGTATATGTGATATATGTGGGCGTGAATAAATGCATAGATACATTTAACCTTAGACTTGGTATTTATTGCTTTAGAGTACAGAAATCAATCACAAACCATGATTTAAAAAGTAGTTTGCTAGAAGTAAAAATAACAAAGCTTTCAATGTAAAGAGTAACCGGCTTGAGATACGCGCTCAGCTGATTTGTTTTTCTTAAACCTTGAAGCTGGCTGCACCACTTGTTGGTTTTGTTTGTTTTGCTTTCCAAATACCTGCGCACTTGTTGAAATTTACAACGTTTTTTGGGAGGTTGCCTGGTAGCTTTAGCAACACACCACAATGCTTTGCTGATGCACTGACACTTTTATGGCATTCTGCAATGAACTAATAGCCCTGCTCTAATGTTTAACTTGTGTAACAGGTCCTTAACAAGCTGGGTTGTCTGCCAACAAAACACTTAGACTGGAGCCAGAGAATTATACAGATCCTAGGTCAGTGTTTCAGTAGAGCTGATTGTAATTAGATTAAATTGCCATCCTCTTACTAGCAAACACTGCTCGACACATCCAAATATTACAAATGACAATGAATTGAGATTGATCTATTACCATGGTTCTGCCTTTTGTGGCATATAGCAACATTTACATTTATAGTGTAAATCAGTGTGAGTGTGTCCACTATTGTATGTTATGAAATGCCAGCAAAATTGGAGCTGCATGTCAAGACTGACAAGGATACACCAAAATTCTATGGCTCATTTGGATCAAATCATTTTCAGTATAACAATAACCAATGATGCACAACACACATAAAACATTTTTATATGTGGTTCAGCTTGGGGGTTCAGTATGTAACACTGATATTTCATGCCTCAAACGTTGGGAATTGATATCTTGCCTCCACTCACTATTTGTTGAGTTTGCATCTCTCCATGTCATGTGGGTGGCTATGAGTGTGAGCATTTGTGTGTGATGCAATGGACAGCCATTTCAACCAGGATGTATCCCAACATTGTGCCCTGTATTGTGTGAGGCTCCAGGAACCTTCACAATCCTGACCAGGATAAATACTTGGAAGATGGATGGATGGAAGTTTGTGTGACACCGGTAAGTGCCACATAATCAGTCCCTCTACATTACAAGTTGCCAGATATGATACAAGGTCTGTAATGGGAAAGTATATTAAGACTGATGACTGTGTAAAACTATCTTTAAATATGGATAGCAGTTTCTCACTGCTGGGATTTGAGCCTCTTTATTCAAGCTTTAGTGACCTGTATACCCAAAGGTTTTCATAAGCCTGCAGCATAAAGAGAAACGTAAAAACTGATTATCAGCAAGCTGTGTTTGTGTGCGGTCTTGTGTGCACAGTCTTATCTCTCTGGCAGAGGTAGGTGTGAGGGCAGGTGTGTGCATGAGTTGACCTGCAGGTCAGGTAAGCCCTTTTAGCAGGAATTAAGTGAACCAACTGAAGGCCAACTGTTGAACTGTGAGTATTACCTAATAATACTGTGCAGTCAAAGTGTCATTTAACAACCAAAATTTAATTTAAACTTGGGTGAGACAAAAACATGTCAATCATTTGCATGTTTCTGTCTAGGATTAGTCCTTTGATTTTTTTGCAGGTTACAAATTCTTGGTTAGACTATCACAAACTGTTATCTGGGGGTGAAACAAAACATTGGCACGCTGACTTCCTTCTCAGTGCTCAGGGAGTCACATGTACCTCCCATGCAATGCAATCCGCTGACATACCTGTGCAAACATGTTCAGGTATCCCCTGAATATTGTAGTGATTACTCCATGGCTCATCTAGCTACTGTAGGAAGAGGCTATCCTATTGGCTATTGAACTGCAGCAATTTGGAGTCTGCAGGTGAGTTACAGAAAACAATTGTCTTGTATGCAAACATTTATTTAAATTCATCACTGGCAGCTATACTACTGGTATGGGCCATATTTTACTTATCAGTTCATAGGACAGTGCCAAATGAGGTGAAGGAGAGGATTAAGAGATGCATTACCTGGAAAAGAAAAAAGAGTGACCAAGCTAGGATAGGATATATAATGTTATGCTCATCATTTCTATCTAATGGTTTATAGTGGGGCCAATGTATACTTTTCTGGAAACCATAACTAAATAGTGGTGATGTCAACAATGCAAAAGCTTGAAAATGACATTGGGGTGTCTATGGTCTGAATGGGTTAAAGTCCTGACTACAGTTGAACAGAAGCTGATCCACCAGGGAGGGCCTTTCATTTTAACTTTCTTTACCAGATAGACAAGTTGCATATTTGAGTTGGCAATGAGGACTAATTACAATCTTACTATTTAGAACTATGCGGGCTTGGTTGGAGATTTTAACTCTTCGATGGGAGGCAAGTAAAATGATTCAAAAGGCAATAAATCATTCAAACTTAACAACTTGAAAACACCCTACCAAGGTGACTGAAGTGTATGCAAATAGATGTGCTCAGTGCAAACTACGGTTGGACCAGTATATATGGTGGCCGATATAATTGAACAGTAATAAAGTTCCACAAATTTATGATGAGAAAAGGAGCTCTCTCACTGGAAGAAATGATGAGAAATTACACTACCTGCATCCTAATTTACCACTCTCAGAGATTACTAGTAAGTGTCATGATACAGTCTAGGTTTGAGCCATGACAGAATGCTTGTGTAGTTATATATGGTAAGGCCTAAGGGGAATTCTGTTCATCAGGAGTTATATTTACTTCAGTCAGACATGTGCAAAACGAGAGACAGATAAATAGTGTTGGGCGTGGATTTCACTAATAAAATAAACAAAGAAATCTAACTAACGTAAAAACTGTCTAGTGTTATTACCAAGTAAGACAATACATTACAATTAACTCCCTAAGTCAAAAGCAGGTCCCACAAGAGTGAAAAACAAAAAAGGCAACGAATTGAATGTGAGTAATGTAAAAGAGTGGAAATATTGTATTACACCACACAAATTTAGGAACGCAAGTCATTTTTTAATGTAAACATACATCATTTGTAAGGTTCTTTTGTGAAGACAATGTACAGACAATGTGCTTTAAATCTGGTCATGTTTGACAGTTGTGAGAGATCATGTTATTTACTTGTTTCTGCTGTTTGAGTTTGACAGATTGTCATTGGCTGATGTGCCAGTCAGTGCTGAGGTAACTAAATGGGGTAATATTGAAAGTCATTTTGTTGAAAGTTATTTAATTGTTTTATAAAGAATATGTGTTAGCAAAAATCATGACCTTGACACACACTGCACATTAGATAATTGTTTCAGATTATATACAGATTACGTACTATTTAACTTACTGGTATATACTAACACTTTTTAAAATTATTTTTCAGACTGCACCACAAGACATTACAATATGCCCATGAGGGCATTTATAATCTACCTTAAGCAGCTATGCACAGGTTATATTTTAGAACCATAGTGTCCATAGAAACAATGGGAAGATTCCACATCGGGAAGTTTTTTTTTTATGGTAGCTTATTGACACCCCCACACAGCATGACCCCAGCCATCCCAAGACTTTGGCAGCTTTGTGTCCCACATTCTGATCCCTGGCCCTTAAAACACTGCATGCCACATGACTTTTCCGCAATATTTTAATTGCTTGATTTAATAAGCTGACATATTGCATATAAAACACAACATATTCCAGCACTGCAGTCAATTAGAATAAGACTGTAATCTGCTTAAACTAACCACGGTGAATTGATTGAGTTTGAGCCCTTGGTTGTTTGCAAGGCAAAAACTGAAGTTAGTTGCAATCCATCCCGAAAGCACTGTCCTAAAAGCACAAATCCCCAACAGTGTTTTTGCCATGTCTCTGTGTTTGTTGGCACTAAGAAAGCAAAAACTTGAACAGACTATGTACTAAGTTATTTATTATTTATTTTTTTTATTTTTTTTTTGGGGGGGGGGGGGGGGGTTTAGATTTAGCTGTTTCTTTTCCATCTTTGACATGATTCCAACACTACTGTTTGTTGTGAGGAATGGCCATGGCCAAGGCGGCTTTCAGTCCATCTGGATGTTCTGAGCAGCACATTTAACAGAACAGTATATTTTTGCATCACAGCAGGAGCAAAGACGTACCAGCAGGTAGCAGCTTAGAAGCAAGAGTTATAGGCTCAAACACCCTGTGGATCTTGGGAATTACAGCCCAGGATGTGATGCTTTCCTTCAATTGCTGTTAACAAACACATTTTATGTGTACTGCAACACAACAGATGCAACAGGCATCTTGCAACAGGCACAAACAGTGTGGGTAGAGTGCTCTTGAAAAAAAATATTTCTAATAATAAAAAAATATTTTTAAAATATATCAAAAATGTTTACCCCATGCATCACATGTTTTCTAATGTTTTCTTTGTTGTCAGGTATACTGTTTTGTTTTAAGATAATATGACTGATTTTAAATGGTTGTCTGAACATCCAAAGGACAAATGAAAAGTCTGAACACCCAAGGCATAATGATAAATATTTATCATTAAAAGTCCTTCACAGCAAGCTTATTCCAGAATACTGTAAACAGAATACTGTTACCACTTAAGGAACACTGTCAATGCCATTATTGAAAACCTGATATAATTCACCTGACTCAGTGACTAACATTAAAAGTCTCTCCAGTTCACCCATTCACCATGCCTATTGGTCAGGTTTGGATGCCCTTTCAGTGTGGTGGAAGTAAAATTTGTTGAGGCGATCCAAAGGTTCACAGAAAAGAAAAGGACTATGCTGAATGTGCAGTAGAAACAACTCCAGTGACCCAGTGATGACAAAGTTAAATCTGTTACTGGAATTTATGGGGGCGGCATGTGCCCTGAGGCAGTGTGTAGCACTGTGGGTTAGGTCTCTGTGCCTGTGATCAGGTCACTGGTTCAAATCCAGCAGTCGGCTGAGTAGTTGCATCACTGTTGGGCCCTCGACCAAGCCCTTAACCCCAAGGAAAGGACCCGGTGATGCTGGATGAATGACTGTTTCTGTGCTCTATCTGCAAGCTTTGCGCTCACTTGTGTATCTCTCAAAGGAGAGCAAGAAGGGATATGCAAACATGTAAGAATTCTTACCTCTACAAATGGCAAATAATGTGTCATTTTATTTCAGAATAACAGAAAAAAATGGGGAGGAGGTTAAAGGAAGGTGAAGCTGCTATGTAAATGTTTAACAACACACTACTCAAAGGCTTGACTTCCAGGCTAGTCCTACCAAAACAGTGACAGCAGCTGTGCTGCTCTCTGACATATGCTTAACACAGCCAGCAACATATTACTGAGGATTCGGTTTGAATCATCTCACAAAAATAGAAGTACGCAAGACTCATAACATGCATCTTTTATAATAGTCTCGAGGTATTTTTTAGTCAGGCACAGTGGTTATCAATCATAAATACAAGATGAGTGCCAGTCTCCTGGAGCTAATGGAGTTTGGAAGCTTATGTGATTCTCACCACACTTTATCTGGAGATCTGAATTGTTACTGAGCCATAACACTGGGCATGCTGTACAGAAATTGTTAAATTCCTGTTTGGAATTTTGTTTGGAGGTGCCACAGTATGGTGATGTGCCAGCACTATTACCAAAAACCCAAAAATGGAGGGTCCATTCTCACACCAAAAATACTCCAGCTTTCAAAAGGTTTTCAGCCAGTATAATAATTCATTTAGATACCTTAACAAGTAAACGCTGTGAGCTGAAAGATATTGCCTAATAGGCGGGGTAGTCAGGGTGTACTTCACTGGGCTTGTATGTCATGCCCTTTCTCTTTAACACAGTTTTTGATGACCTGCCATAGAAGCAAAGGGAAAAAAAACAAAATAACCAGCTTTGTCTGCTAATTGAGTTGGGATTATGCCTGGGATACAGTGCTTTCCCCACCTCGTCTTTGTGTGACTCAAAAATATAAAAAAGGATAAACATGATGAAGACGCCTGCTGGCCTTATTCTTCACCATAACAATACATGAATGAGAGGTGCCTAGTAAACCAAAAAGACTGTGAGGATAACCCCCCCCCCCCC
>JAODJU010000001.1:32524799-32548507 GCA_026776725.1 Gnathonemus echidnorhynchus
TAAACCAAAAAGACTGTGAGGATACCCCCCCCCCCCCCCCAATATAGTAGATTTACAACAGCCAATAGTCCTTCTGGATGTGCTAAATTACTTTAATTACCCTTAATCAAAGCACAAGAAATCTTGCCACTCACATGTAACAAACAAAATATTCTGTTTCATTTGAATAATTTGTAAGACTCATAATTAAGCTTTAAAAGTACAAGTGTCAGCAACATGTAAACCTATGACCAATTTACATTAATACATTGATTAATGTAATGCTTAGATCTCTCAGTTGGTCTGTGTATTATTAGTAATGTCAGCTAGCAAGTTAGTTTAATAAGAAATCATTAGGAAAGTTTAAGGTAGACTGTAGCAGGCGTAACAGGCCCTGTCCTCTGATGCCTCTGAGCATGCTGTGATCCAGAAGTGAAAATTCACTCTATTTATGCTTTATTATGTAAATTTTTCCGGTGTGTTGGCGCCTGCCCAGAGTTGGTTCCTGCCTGTGCCCATTGTTCCCAGGATGGGCTCAGGTCCCCCCCGTGACCCCGGTTGGGATTAAGCAGTTACGGTGATGGCTGGATGGATGGATGTTTGCTAATGATCCATTGTGCTTTACCAAGTAAACAGAGGAAACATGTGGCTGCAGGCACATCCTTTTCTGCTTTTTGACCTTGTTACTTTTGTCTCTCATTATTTAACAGCACCATATGCCATTATTAAGTTATTGTTATTTATGTTGGAGTCATCGGCATTAAAAGTGCACTGCAGTTAGAAAGTGAAAGAAATATTTCCCTGTGTGGTCAAAGGCATCTGTACTCTGGTGTCTTCATCAAGTTGGTAAGTGTTCACTTAATAGCTGTTTTTGCATTGTGTCTGGTGATGTGTATTAACTCAGTGGGAGGAATTTGGGAGTTTCTGTTTCAGGAAGAGCAGTTAGCACCTGTATTCAGGTGTAATTTGTGTGTAGTTTCTGGTACTCTGAGGCCACGCCCTCTGCCTTTGTCTTGGTAATTGAGCTACTGCCCTCAGCTCTGAGCACTTAATGAGGCACATTATCAGAACCACAGCCATGCTATAAATCCTGCGTTCGAATATCTCTCTCTGAGTCGGAACTCAGATGAAAACGTCACGAAAAACGTCACATCCCGTCGGAAACACACCTCTTTTATGACGTTGATGTTGGACAGAAATTTGTTGTCCGGGTTTCCCCTGTGACGTCATTTCAACATGGCAGCTTACACAGTCTACAGTAAATCTATTTTATAAATATTTAAAAATGTTTATTTTGTTAAATGTATTAATAGTTATAAATATAATAGCACGTGTTCGATTTAGAGAACACCATATCATGACTGTAAACAGTATCCTAGCATGCAATATCAGATTTTTACCAGACTCATTAGTGTATTTTGTTTGTTTGTAGTTTGTTTGCCTCTCAAAAAAGAATATTGCTATGAATGTACTAAAATATTTTAAAAAGCTTTTAATGTGGTTTGACTAGTTTGTTTTTCCTGTTTGTATGTTTGTATGAAAAGAATCTAGCTCCAAATCTGCTAAGATATAAAGCAACAACACATAATAGATACTTTATTGATCCCCATGGGGAAATTGTTTTTACGCCTCCCTCAACTTGCTCTTTGTAGAGCAAGCTGTGCGCAAAGGGCTGCCACCTGTTGGGGTGCCCAGGGAGCTGGGGGTTAAGGGTCTTGCTCAAAGACCCACAGACGTGCTGAGGCTGGGTTTGAACCGGCGACCTTGTGATTACAGGCACACAGGCATAGCCCACTGAGCCACGCACTGCCCCCGCAACAGCATGCTCATGGAGGGATGTTTGTTCCAAGATATGGTAGCTCGAACGGGAGATTGTCGGACATGATGTCACTCACCTCGCAATTTCCGAGTTCCGAGAGATAATCGAACACACCGTAACATCAGCACAAATCCACTGAGTGAGAACGCAAGACTGATAGGTGTTACTTAGGTGTTATATAGGTAACATTGTCCCTCTCCTTCATTACTTTTGAATATATATTTCTAGTATATCCCTGTTGTCTGCTCTCAGAGCTTTTCTTGGCATTGTACACATAGGACATGCAACCCTTATAACCTACGCGTCCCTACAATATCTGGCACCAACTCCCTCACAAATGGGTTGTGAAACTGTCAGTCCATTGTGAACAAGGCTGACTTCATCCATGCTCTTGCTAAGCATTCTGGACTTCACATCTTGGCTCTAACTAAATACCACACTGTTGACTTCTCTTTCTCCCATATTCTTCACCTCACCGGGTGGGGAGCGGGGACAGGTTTGTTGATTTCCAGTACTTGGAAGTTTACCCCTCTCTCTCTTCCTTATAGTGTACATTTGAAAACAGTACTCTTACCATCATCGGTGCTGCCAGACTGCATATTGTTGTCATTTATCTCCTACCAGGCCCACTAAGCAATTTCACTGAAGAATTAGATTTGCTTCTGTCAGCCGTTCTGGATGACGGTTCACCACTTGTCATCCTCAGGGACTTGAACATCCACCTTGTAAAACTGGACCTCATTTGTACACTGAACTGTACTCCTGATAACCTGCTTGTCACCCCTTTACACGTTTCTAGTTGCTTCTTTGTTCAGTTCTCCATTTCCACCCCCACTGACACTCCTAAATTATTCTCCACTTTCAGTACCCTCCTTAAATGTCTTCCTCCCCTTTGCACCCACCACCTTGTCTGCTGTTGACTTTGCCACTTTCTTCCACAAGAAGGTGACACCTAGTTCTCCATACCTACCACCCACTCAAATCTCTCAGTCATGGGTCTTCTTTTTCCTTATTCTCCATCGTCTCCAGCCAGGATGCTTCTGACTTAGTCAGCCATTGGTCTGTCACTTTCGCCCTGTATCCTATCCCCTCCTATCTCTTCCAGGCCATCTCTGTTAAACTTACCCTTGCACTTACCCAGTTGATTACATAATCCCTTAGACCAGCTCATTCCCAGCCACATTCAAGGATTATGGATTGAGAACTATCAGCCAGTCTCCCATTCTTGTTCAAAACTCTTGAACGGGCCATCTTCAGTCAAATCTCTGAATTTCTCAATAAGAACAACTATCTGGACCCTCTTGAGTCTGGTTTCAGACTTGGACACCTGACTGAGACTGCCCTCTTTGCTGCTGTGGAGACTCTGAGAGCCACAAGAGCAGCATCCCAGCCCTGATCTTATCAGACCTTGCTGCAGCTTTTGAAACCGTTAATAACCCAATCCTCTTGGCCACCGTATCTCAACTTGGCATCACAAGGACTCCTCTGCGCTGGACTCATACCTGTCAGACAGATCATTCCAAGTGGCTTGGGGGACAGAGGTATTAAATCACATCAGTTAACAACCGGTGTTCCCCAAGGCTTTGTCCTTGGTCATCTCCTCTTCTCTCTTTACATCTGCCTCTCTAAGTCAGATCATCAATCATATTTATCATTTGTTAAAATGCACTTGAAAATCTGCACTCCCACAACTTCCCCCAAAAGCAGTATTTTGGTTTCCTGCAATTATTTAATGAATAAATTAGATCACTCAGTAGACATTTAACCAAGTAATTACTGAGGGAGATGCTTGGCTTCCTTCCTGCTGGATGGCAATAGGAAGGTTAAAGTCTAAATGAGACAAAGGTGCTGCAGCATTCACAAACTGAACAGCACACCTCTGAGATGCCAAACTACCCCAAACCCTATGCCTCTCAGATACAGCAGCCATCAGGCTCGGCAGGAGCAATCATACATTCCCTGGGTTTCAGGGCCTGCACCATGGCGAGAACAATGGGAGTGGCAAGAGAATGAAGCAACTATGCACGTCACTGTTGTCTCACAGAAAATTTCCTTTAAGTCACACACTGATTGTTTACTCTGATTGCTACTGTACTGAAAGTGACAAATCACATAATGAAAACAACATACTTAAAAGACTTTCAGATATCATATACTCTGTACTGATAAGGTCCAATATTGTACAATTAAAAAACAAGAAGGCATTCATTTGTCTTCGCAGATGCCTTTGGCCAAAACAACAAATATTTTTGTGAGAACAGTTTGACAATCCTTGGAGAAGCTGGGGTTAAGGGCCTTGCGCAGGGGCTCAACAATGGCCATAGGATCTAAACCAGCAGCCTTCCACTCATAAGCACAGCAGCTTAATCCATTGAACCACACAACACCCTCCAATGAAAGTCTACATTCTTTTAATCATAAATTAAATCAATTATGAACTGGACAGCTCACAGCAACAAGAACATTAAACTCAGCTGTAGAATATCATCATACTTAAAGATTTGTTCAAAATGAAAAACATGAAGTAAGGAAATGACTGGGTTGATGTGAAGGTGAGTTAACCAGTCTCCTTAGTTTTACTTTGGTGAAGTTTCTACTTGTGCGATAATGAGCCATATTAAGAAACCCCTGACTGAAGTTGAAAAACAAGTTCTGTCTTCTCGCCGTGTGTTTTATCTTTCAGCAAGACTGCATTCACCCGCCCAAAGTCCTCGCTCACCGTGGCCCCACACACCCACTGCCTGTTCAGGACAGACCTGTTTGGGAACACCAACGGTTATGCAACCTGCGCATGGTGGGGAGGTGGCACGCTCATCTTCTGCATCAGCAATTCCAATCCTGTTGAAAGGTAAGTGTAGTAGCCAGGATCCTTGGGGTGCCAAGGGTTAGGGGGTAAAGCCTTTGTAGAACATGTTCCTAAATGCCTCTGAATCCCTGCCTGTGAACACTGCATCCTTCTGTATTGTGGCCTAGGAGTACTTGAAGCAAGGAGTTAGTATGTTATACATGCATAGTAAAAGTTATTAATATAGGGCAATATCAATATTTAAATAGTTATTTAGTGATGGAAAAGGGGGGGAATGCTCAGTCTGATGCAAATTAAAATGGCATGTGTTTCTTGCAAGAGGTGAGATTACTGTGTAGGTATGTCAAAAATAGCAGTGCAGAGTATGGTCATATGATGATCTGTTAGAATTCATGCTAGCATTTTACATGTAACTGCTTGTTAGATTAATACCATCATATCCATATTTCATATCAAATGTGATATAATATCACAGAATTCATGGAGTTTTTTTATTGAATTGACAGCAAAAGTAAGCATGCAAGAAAAGTAAAGGGTCCAGTGACACCATGCAATGCTTTATGACACAGAGCCATGTCACTTGATTATTGATGTGCCCCCAAGACTGTAGCTATGCAATCAGTTTGCAGGGTACTACCACTCAGTGCACATTGATGACTGATTTACAGCTCTTAAGAAACGTATTATCAGAATGCAGAATGAGGAAAATAATTAACAATCCTAATGACTGTGCTGCAGTACTATTCTATTCAATTCAGTTATACAAAATGGTGTATGAAACAATGGAGGAGAGGAAACAAAAACTCTTGAGTAGGGTGAAAAAAAACCTCAGGGGTCTAAGGTCAACTGACAGCCCAACCCCCTGGGCATGCTAACACTGTAGAATACTAGGAAGAAGAGCCTGCTTTAATAAAAACAAGGGGTAACCTGTGATCATAATCAGATTCCATCAGTAAGCTAGTTCTGCATGCAGGTCTGTGTCATGCAGCAGATCATAGGCCACACCCATGATCAGCTCTAAACACAACAAACTTATTTAGTATCAATCAATCTCTATTTGTACAGCACTGTTTTAACAACGGGGTTTCCAAAGTGCTTTACAGACATTTGAAAGTATGGAATTGTCCAAAATAAGAAAATACAGATCAGTTAAAAAAAAACAACAATAATTATTATTATTATTATTATCTGGTCTCTGTAGGGACCACCTTCTCTGATCCTTGTGCAAGAGGACACAAACCCCTGCCATACTGGGACCCAAACTCAGTGTCCTCTGGGGGCCTGAAGCCCCAGAGTATTCAGGAGAGCCACCCCCAGTCGACGTCAACAAATTGTACACAACGCTAACCCCTACCACGCTGGTGACCTTCTCAAAAATAAAAGAATAGAATAACAGATTATAATACATACATAAAGTAAAGTAACTGATTATCTTAGGTTATTATAGCGATATGGACAAGATGTGTTTTCAGCTTAGTTTTGAAATTACCAAGACATTCAGTGGCTCCTAAGAAACTATTTCGTATTTTGTACATATTTTTAAACATTATGCGTTTTTTCCTATCTTGTTTTGATTGCATGACTAGTGTTGTTGGAATAGAACACGGAAGTTGCTATGCCAGTCTTGTACTGTCATGTACAACGACAATGAAGAATTTATTCTTGAATCTTGAATAACTGACTGCAATATATATATTATTAGCAACAATGAACATTTTTACTAAATTTAAAATTTTTTCTTCTTCATTTCTGTCCCCAGGAAGCATGATTTTCTGTGTGCCTTTTCCTAACCAGGTCTACGTGCTGTCATGTAACATTTGGACATAAGGTACTTCACAGCTAAGAATATCTAGAAGCTACAATGGATTTTGTTTCACTAATATGACAGACAGCCTTATGAGCAAACCCTCTTCCTCAAACACCCCATTCAATAGTGGTATAGAAGATTCAGAGTATCTACATGACAATGGCACCCACGACATGCATCTGACTCAACGGTCTTTGTGAACCTAATGCAGAAAAAGACGAGAGGAGGAGAATTAAGCCCAGATACCTCAGTCTACCCCCTCCCCGTTCAGCATTTTGACTTTACCTACAATGAGGCTTCATTTGCCAATCGCACAAGTATGAAAACTGGATGTGTTTTTTTTTCCTTCATATTGCACCTTGCACTCCTTTTTAAGACATACACATGTATAGAGGTGAGAGCAATGGTTGGGGTCTGAGCTCAAGGTCAGCCATTCATCCATTGCCCCAGAAGAATTTTTCAGGTGATTAAGAAGATGATGTGGCTACTCTGCTGAGCGCAGGATTTGAACTGACAACCTTCCTATCACAGGCACTGAGCCACACACGCACCCCCCATCAGTACAGTTACAGAAGAAATAGTCCAAGAAGAGTATCTTGCTCAAGGATACAAAAGTAGTTCTCCACCTGTGATCCAGATTATAAAAAAAAAAGATCCAGATTACAGACCCATTTTCATACCTTCACAAGCTAGTGCCTTATGTAATACACAACTGTCTTAAGTGAAGCTGTTGCCTCTCATAAATACAGATGAAAATAGAGTATTATACAAAAACATTACAAGCAAGTGGCACACACAATGTCATGGTCCAATATAAATTTTAATATATTTCTCAAAACTGTAAAGTGCTACATTTTAAAGTCTCTCCTCTTTCAAAAGTCAAAGATTTTTTTCCATAGTGTATCTGTTGTGTAACTGTCAGTAAACTGAATGCAGTACATCCAGGCATTGTCACCAATATAGATTTTTTTCCCACCCCCTCTGTTCCCTCTGTCACCCTGTCAAGACTGCATGTAATCATACTTTTGTATCTTGCTCCCAATCCATCCAGTGCTGATTCATAACTCTAGCAGAACCAGAACCAGTTCACTGCTAGGACTTTCTCTCACTTCCTTCACACCTACAAAGTGGAATATATACAAGACACATCTACAACACACAAATATAGACAATTCCAACAGTCATATAAAGTCTAGTCACACAGACACATGTATATGCAACGGTTTTATAAGTGTAGTCTCCAGCATCTACATGAGAGAATCCAGGAGTCTGCATTAAAATGTGCCTGATATTGTATATGGATGATACTTGATAAACACTCACGCACAATCAGATCCAGCCTCAAACTATATGTGATAAGTCACAGGTGCATTTTATTAAAAATATGGCATTCTTTGTCTAAAAGTGTGTTATGACCTAGCTGTCCTCCAGGTATTAATTGCCCGTCCACCATTTTTTCTTAACTTAATAGGAAAAGTGAAAAAGTATGGAAGCTGAGAAAGGCCATGAAATATCTTTTTTTTCTAACTGTTCTCTCATGATAACAGAAAAATTTTCTCATGATCTCTGTAAAACTAATGTAGTTTTTTTATGATAATTGACTCATTTATTGGGGTGGCACAGTGGTAATCGCTACTGCTTCACACCTCTGGGACCAGGTTTTAAGTCTCTGCTCCAGCTCTACATGTGTGGAATTTGTATGTTTTTCCCATGAACTGGAGTTGCAAAATTGTCCACACATATGAACAGTGTATGTGCCGTGCTTTGGGTTAGCACCCTACCCTGGGTTATACCCTTCCTTGCACCCATAGCTTCCAGGATAGACCCTTCAACCGTGCTTAGGACAGAAAATGGATGGATGGAATCATGGGGCAGCGAAGGCTACATGTTTTATTCATTAAGCTGCAGCATGGATCCCCTCATTACTGCTTTGAAAGTTGGAGGGATACCAGAGGAAACCCTAAATAAAATGTTACAAGACAAGTAATGCACAATTAATCAGGCTCACTGAGACTACAGCACCAAGAAAGTTGAAGCCTTGCTAACCATCTTAATGTTATTTTCTAAAACAAGGTGTTAGTTATTTCAGCCTGCATCAAGTCTTAATTAAAAAAATGTAATTCTCGACTTTATATATTGTCATTTTAAAACAGGATAACTCCAAAGATGGCATACCATGGTAATAACATATTAAACATTTATCCTATGACACACTCTATGTCTATCCTTATAATTATTCCGGACGATCCTCACTTTGGGAAGCCGTGCTCTGAATCAGTCTATCACCAAGGGGGGTGCAGTAGGGGCATTAAGGCCCTTATCAGGGAGGATTCTAGGAAAATAAATCAAATCGCTAGATGAGGCTTCAGCTGGAATGTCAGAGATCTACAGTTTTGCTACCTGCTGTTTTAAGTAATACAGCCAGTAATATACTGCATATAACTAAATGCATGAGTATCCCACAAGTTTTCTGAAAGCAGCTGAACAAGTTCTGGGTTTGCCTCCTTTGTTGCATCCCCCACATCTTCCAACTTACAGGAGCAGTTGAGAGAAAAATGAATACACATTTTGTTAGGTAGACTGTAGACCATGACATAACCATAACAGTAAGTCTGAATAGTTAAGTCAGCTTCATTAGAAGCACTTTTAATGAAAAGCCCTGCAGGAGAACTTTCTAAACCCTCATTAGATGCACTATTTATAAAAGGATACTGAATGCCTATGAAGTAAGACTTCAAAGTATTATTAGAGTTTATGATAGGGCTTTCATAAAAAGTGAGGCCTTATATATGAATATGGCTGTGTAAATATGGATTTACGAATGTTTATGTATATGGTATTTAAATGCGATGCTTATAAAAGGGTTATGAATGTTTTATTTTCCTGATTACATTATGACGTCTTAGATTAGATCGTGGGAGTGATCCAGTAGTGGTAACCAGTGCATGTATCTAATTCTGTCATTCACCATAAATCTATACTAGTCAAATAATACATGTTTCTGCCATTGTCCACCGACTCTCTATGCCGTGATGAGGAACCTTGTTAGTCAGGTGACTGTGGGCTATAAGATCTAAAACCACTGCAACTCCTAGACACCGCTGATGCCAGGAATAGCACATCACTGACTGCAGTGTAGGTAACTAAAAAACATCTCTGATTAATTTCCAGGTCACATATGGTACTTGAAGATAATTGGTCTGGGCTTAGAATGAGACTTCCTTTCTACTTAGGGGGCATTTGGATTTAGGCTTGCTGTTCTAGATAACCACCAATTTTCTGTGTGGCAAGTGGGACCAGTTTAAGATTATTTTCAAGACTCATTATTATTACATGTTTAGCAGAATTATTCAGAAAATAATCATATTATAAATGTAGTGGTGATTTGATTATGAAACCAGATAAAGAGAATTAAGCAAGTTCAAAACAAAGGTGAACCCAATTACTTATATACAAAAAAGGATCTCTCACATGTTGGCATTATATTGCAGACAATAAAACACTATTTCATGTGCCTCTGGCAGAGATGGTTCAAGTTTTATCAGCTGATTGAAAAGTACAAATGTGTCTGTCAGAAAAAAGAAAAGCAGAACATACGATGCTCTTCTACCTAAACTGTAAGTTAACAAAGATTCTCATTAACTAAGCTGAGATCTGTTTAGGTTGGAAAAAAAAACAAATCATGGGTAGTACAGAAAACCTGCAGGCTTTTTGCAACGTGAGATGTCATAGCTGTTCTTTTGTGTGACTTTCTCACCTGGCACTATCAACTGGGAAGTTTAGAGTAAATCAAGCAAACCGATGGACTATCAAGTGGTAGAGCTCCAAGGCAGTGTGTTAATGAGTTATCCTGTGGTATCTTTTTTGTATATTAGTGAATGAGGAGAACACATGCATTTTTGTATGTGCTGACAGTATATCCATAACAATAAATCTCAGGTGTTTATTTCAAAAAGTAAAAGGAATTGTTTTTCATGGCTATATATATTTTCCTTTAATTATTTATTTTGGGTGGTTCATTCCATTAGCATGTAAGAGTCGCCCTACCAAGAAAATTGATGATCATTTCAGTTCCACCACAATGCAGGTAATTCGAGGGCTATAGGCAACTGTCTAATGTGCCTATAGTTAGAGCCAGTGAAAGCAATCAGGTATGTGTGTGTGTGTGTGTGGGGGGGGGGGGGGTTGGGGTACCACAGCAACCTAGGTAATGTCGATGATCAACTTTATAGTTGTCTCACCTGTTACCAAACAATAATATTTAGCGGTGAGTTGGATTCAGTGTATGGGGAAGAGGCCAGACAACCCAGAACAGCAGTCAGGCTTTGCTTGGAACTGTAAATTCAACTCACAGCTCCGGAAATACTTTTCCTATTTGTGTGAGGCCTGGGACATTGAGCCTGAATAAACCATGTTCAAGGCATCAGTCATTGGTGCAGCAGCAAAGAGCTGTGGGCAGAAGACAGCTGATGTCGGTCATAGCAGTAACCTCAGACCTGCTGGTGGACACCAGTGGTCAGAGAAACTGTCAAGCTAAAGAAGGAGGCCTTCAGGGAAATGCTTGCTCAAGGGTCTCCTAAGACAGGTTAACAGTACAGATAGACCAATGAAGGCAATCATGAAGGGGAAAGCTCATGCATAGCAGACTCTAGAAAGGCTCCAGGAGGGGGGGATAGGACTTTGCCCAGGCTAGGTGCAGCTGGAGTGCAGATGGTCTGATCAACTCCATGCATACTGTCAAGGAGCGAAAAGATAACTTTGAGGAACTTATCAACCCATTAGATATGCCCACTCATCTGGAGGCATTGTTAGAAACTTCTGCCGTAGTATATTACTGCAGCTGGATGTGCTATGATCGCCAAATGCTTCCATGATAGAAAGGCCAGCAGGGGTACTTGAATTCTGTTCAGAGATGTTGAAAGCAGTGGATTTTGTTTGGGTGACTTGGTTGATGCACCTCTTTAGTGTTGCATGGAAGGCAGAAACCTCTGAACTGGTAAATGGGGGTGATACCCTCTATTTCTTACAGAGAGATGAGGAATGTCTGGCCTTACTAGAAAAAGCAGTGAAGGCTAAGTAAGTAAAGTTGAAGCATTCCATTAATGTTTACCTTTTCATTTGGGTTCAAAAGCAAGAAAGGAACATATAGATCTGTTAGCAGTAAAAGTAAAGGTAATTTTCCATTACATGAAGCTGCTTCCACATTCTGAAACTCCACCACATAATTCATTCCTTCAACTCATTTTAATTTATGAAAGAGTATGATTAGGAAAAAATAGTGGATGTGATGGCCCTCATTTGTGAATTTTTGAAAATCCATTTTCATCAGTATTTCACTCAATTTACCTGTCTGATTGTAGATGACAATATTTTGCAATGCAATGCAGTATAAGCACTTTTTTCTACACTTCTTTGACATAATTCGTACATCCACAAGAGGCATTGGGTGCAGACAGACACTGAATGAAATCCTGGTAATTCATAAATAATAATGCATTCACAAAGCATTTTAAACATGGTTATAAATATTTATCAAAAGGCATAATACATTATTACTGGCGACATGGTGGTGCAGTGATTAGCACTGTTGCCTCACACCTCTGGGACCTGGGTTCGAGTCTCCGCCTGGGTTACATGTGTGTGGAGTTTGCATGTCGTCATGGGGTTTACTCCGGTTTCACCCCCACAGTCCAAAGACATGCTGAGGCTAATTGGTGTTACTAAATTGCCCATAGGTGTGCATGTGTGAGTGCATAGTGTGTGAGGGTGCCCTGCGATGGGCTGGCCCCCCGTCCTGGGTTGTTCCCTGCCTCGTGCCCATTGCTTCCGGGATCGGCTCCGGACCCCCCGTGACCCAGTAGGATAAGCGGGTTGGAAAATGGATGGATGGATAACACATTATTGCCATGCTTATGAATTATGAATGCTTTACGAAGCTCTCATCTATAGATGCCTTTATAATGCATTATAATGGTCGGTATAAGCATTAAAGGTGGTTTGTACTCCATTCTATAGTGCATTAGAGATGAGAGCTTCATAAGGCAGTCTTAATCCATAATGAACAAGGCTATAATCTGTTATGCCTTTTTATAAATATTTATAGTAATGATTATAATGTTCTATGAATGCCTTATAATGCATTTGAATGTTTATAAATGACTAAAAACATGACCTTAAGTAAAGTGTTACCCAAATGGGTAAACGATTTGAAGAATTCAGTTTCGTAAAACAACACCTGAAAAACAAGCAACTCAAGTAGGCTGAGGGGGATTGAGGAACAAGACTGTGGAACACCCAGGAGGGAACCCCATTGAATGGAGACACACATGCATGAACTTCTAAGATACCTATTTGCCTAACTACACGTCTCTGGACTACAAACTTTCAAGGATAATTCAGTGGCAAAATGAAAAATTAAATATCTACCATGTAGCAGTTACACTGGATGGAGAAGCTGGGCACTGTGCTCTGGCACCCTCTTGGATCTTGGTCATCCTCCCCCAACTGTGACAGGTGGTACAAGGAGGGGGACCAGAAATGCAGCAAACAGGAAGAGCAGACACTGCCAGTTTAATATGTAGCCCTGTGTAGTCTATGGTGCTCCGAAGACAAATCATCAAGTATGTTAACATTCCAAATCATTTGTCGGAGGATAAACACCAATATGAAATGATATCAGTGTGGCTCAGTAAAATGTAACTTACTGTAGCTCATGCAATTGCAGCCTAGTATATTTCTACTACTGTCTAGATAACCAAACAGCTTTATTAGAATGTAGTTTCAAAGCTCTGTTTTCCAATCAATCTATCTTCCGGCCCCATAAAATGAATCAAGAGGTTATATGCATAAATTATTGCTTTCTACTTTGTGTTTTACAAATTAACCTCTGTGACTTAAATGATTAAAGTACTACAGAAAAAAGAAAACTCATTAAGTACCAAACTCATCCTTTTCCTTAATATAAGAAGATTGATCAAAAGTAACTCGCAATCTGACTTCACATCATAAAACCACCTGAGTGATCATTGTGGCTCAGATATTTAAAGCTTCTGAGGACATCTGCCACTCCATGTCATTGTCGGTAAGAGGCCTTCTTGATTGGCACAGCATGATCTAAGGTAATCTTTCCTCAATATGGCAAAGGCATAATATTTTGACAACACATGTAGCATGAAAGCCAGGCATATTCGTGGGAGACAGAATATACCATGTTTCTGGCCATGAGGCGCACCAACCCAATCATGGAGGGGATGGGAACATGCTATCTGTGAAACAGATTGCAGAGCTGCTTGAAGCCATGGGAGCTACCTCCTCCCTTCTCTGTCTACCTGACTATGGGCTCATTCACCAGCACTCCTCTCCTATATTCAAAGGGAACACCCTCTTGGCTGGGGGATGGCACATTAACTGGTATCTCTGCTACAGTCTTTGTAAATGAACAGATTACATAATGGCCAATAATTTGTTATGGCACAACATGAATAAAGACACAAATATTCACCCATAAATTTAAATGTAGCCAATCAATTATCACACGCAGCCTAGATGTACACGCTAGAGATATTCACTTTGACAGGTCCCTTCAGTGCCACTCCCTTCAGTGGTCTAAACCCAGTCTCCAAGGTACCTCCCTCTGAAAAATGAGGAGAAAAGGACACTTTGGCCCCATTGATGGAATCCCTTTCTTCCTTCATATGCGTTCAACTTCCTGTATATCACTAGAAGGAGTGGAACTTGCTGGCCAACTCATCTCCCCAAGACATTTCTCAGTCTGTCAGAATCAGAATATAAAACCCTGTGCAGTAGTTCCTGGCTTATACTTGCATGTGCTTACTAAACATTTTATAAACAAAGAAGGTGTGTGTTCATAAAAACTGCAGGCCAGTTGTAAGGACACAGGCAAAAAGGCGTGGTGATGTAAAGAACAAAAAACAAATGTCCGATTTGTCTTCAGCTTTTTTTGTTCTGTTATAGGTGGTTTTCATAAATTAATCATACAGTAAAATCAGCAGTTAAGGGGAATGGATAAGAATGATTTTTATAGAAACAGGGAATGATTGGTTTGGACCACACAGACTCACGCACTTCTAGATATTCAAAATTTTATGTTAATTCCACAAGAGCCACAGCCATTGACATGTTCAGTGAAGACAGTGACACCATTTATTGATAAATTACAATAATAAATATTAATTTTATTTTCTCTGTCCAGTCAAATTTCTTTATGTTCTCTTCCTGTGGTAATCATTGCACTTTTTCTCAATTGCTTATGCACAATCCTTATATGACATTGCTCTTTGAGCACATTGTGTAATTCCCCTCATTGCATTTATTCATAGCAGGTAAGGATTTTCCATTTAGTTCACACAATATTAAACTGTAGAACAAATTTATGCAACTGTAGGTGTATTATGTCTCTGCCTCTGATACAGTTTTGCAGTACTTACAACAAATGTATCTTTTGATAACTAATAAGTTACTCTTCTCATGTTATAGCAACCAATGATAAATGAAACTTTTGGGAAAAGATGCTTAAACTAAGAAAAGATGCTTAAACTAAGAAAAACTAACTGAAGCAAGCCTTTTAAAAAATAATATCTCAAGTGCAAATATTTTATGAAAAGTAGACTCTCTAATAAAATGTCAAAATGGTTCTAGAGGCCTACCAGCCAAGAGTGCGTCATGAGTCTCATGCTGTGTCAGAATTGCTATTTTAGGTCCTGTTCATGCTATGTTCAACAGGAGGCTGCTGCTATTTTGAACAGCTTGGCTTCCACAGCTCATTTAACTGGGAAGCCATGTTGTTGTTTTTGTTATGTGTATGTGTTAGTATGTCACTCAGATAATTTGAACAGTTGAGAAAGAGGGACTGAACGTTTCTCACTTCATTTTTGGTGCTTGTCTGGTCATGAAACACACAAAGCTACATGTGTTTTTGCTGTCTTTGAGAGCTACAATTTATCATAATTGCTTAAAGCAAAATCCTTGAATGACAGTCATTGTTCTTTGAATACTATGCTTAAAACTCTGCATAAAAATTGCATCTATTTCACAGTATTATAAGCATTTCTCACTGTGTTCACATGAAAATCAACTATTGACGCAATTTATGCACATAGTAATAAACTGATATGGTGACTGCACTTAAAGTTTTGGAAATGTTAACAGTGTTTCAGAAAACGTGCTTAAACAATTAAGAAAAACAGTAATATCATCTTATTGCTACAGGCATTTATATGGGTATAAAAGCATGCTTTTTTCTGGACAAAATATAATTCGGATTTCATATAAAGAAAATATTGCTGTAAAAATATTTTGGCCGTAAAAACACTGGATTTATATTTAAAAACTGCTAAAATACAACTTAACAAAACAAATATTGAGCGTTATTTGCCATCAGATAGCTGTAAAGTTTGTGTTACCTCTATGTTTTTCCCATTTACTTAAACATTTTTATCCATTCAGAAGTCACAGTTTCAAAACAATGAATGCAAAGTCCAAAACAGAAGTCAGATTGCCAAACCGACACATTTTGTGGCATTACATTTTGTGGTGTTATATGCTTTCTCTGTGCACTGAAACGTACAGCGTGGATTGTAAACTCCTTCGATGGGTTTACTAGAGATAACCAACCCCACTGCACTAGAGATAACCAACCCCACTGCACTAGAGATATCCAACCCCACTGCACTAGAGATATCCAACCCCACTGCACTTTTGCATTTTGCAACTCTGCAATTCTTTTCGGGAATACCAATCTGTATTTTTTACAATGCAGTAAGGAAGTCTCCAAACATTTTCTCTTGTATGCAAGTCACTCTGTTCCCTTTATGCAACAGCTCTAATATGTACTCCCCACAAAAAAAAGCTTTTCACACCCAAAACTAAAATATATTTTTTAGTTTTTTTCCATTGTCTTAAGCAAATACTGACTGTCCTTACAATGAGGCATCTTATTCTCATCAGCATCACACTGAATGTCTTCTCTTCCCTCTAGGGAAATATCTTGCATGGCATATTCATTCCTGGCAGTCTTCTGCACAGAGACATTTGGTCATAGGGTTGGTCATACCCTTTCCAAGCAGATAAGAATTCCTCAACTGGATTGAAAAGAGGAAAATAGGCAGGGAGAAACTGCACCAAAATATGCAAATGCACTGAAAACCACTCATTGACAAAGTTGACTCTAATGGAGAGCAACACTGTCCACAGTTATGACCAACTGAGACATGCCAGGCCTGAACAGCCCACTCTCTTCTGCTAGGACTGTTGTTTTATACAGTTCACCATTGGTCTGTGTCACAAGGGCCAGTGGATAGTGTATGACAATGGATACCAGCCACATCTTAGCACCGCTGCCATTGTAACAGCAGCCATCTGATCACTTTAGATAGTAACTGATGCTGTTTTATATCTGTTATGGATGGATAAGAATGATGCACATGCCGTTTCTCCCATGAACCTTTTGGTATTTATATTTATGAGAAAACAACTATAGCTTCCAACAAGTAAAGCATTGTGCTAAGGTTAAAATCCCTGAGAGCACACATAAAATTCTAACTCTTCCCTGTACTGTAAGTTGGTTAAATGTACTGTAATTGACTTTCCCAGAGTGATTCCATTATGCTTGGTTCAGTTTTCCAATGAAGTTTTTGTACTTTTCTGTGACATCTTTGTTAATTGTTTTTAAACTGCATGTAAAAATGAGTGAAAGCAATAAGCAACACATCTGCATATTTCTGTTGTGCTAAGATTAAGTGCATCCTACAATTCATTAAATGTTTTCAGTCGAGAAAAATTGTAAACATTGTGTGAGACAATAACTGAATTACAAGAACCAGTCCCATTGTCTTCTAAAAATAATTACATAGCATTTAAATACATTTCAGTGTGACCAAAGTGAATATTGACTTAATATCAAAAAGATTACAGTATCCATAAAGCATGCACTATTTCTCTAGTAATTGAAACATATCTATCTGTAAAAGCAAAAAGTTATACAAAGGGTTTTATAAATTTGCAAACCGAGAAGATACAACACAGATAAGATGAGATAAAATGAGGTAGGATAAGATGACTCCTCATCTTGAATCAGCGATCTCTTTTGACAGGATGGGCTTCTTTTTCAGATATAGGGTACAGTTTGAACACCATTTCCCCCTCCACCATCACTTCTAAGGAGTCTAGACTTTGTCCTATAACACATCTAGCCTTCCTCTAAAGCTTGTTCAGTGTATCAGCCATCTTTGCCTAGACATTATCCCCCACCCCCCCAGGCTACAGCAGTGAAAAACTTCCCAAACTTATCAAACTAAGCTATAAGCTCTACATGGCCCCATGCAGTCCAGTCACCATGCTGCATTTTCAATATTTAATTGACAGTGAATTTGATTCAGTAGTGTCATGTAATTTAAAGGCTCATTAAATAATACTTCCTCCTGAGAGGCATAGAAGTTTTTCACATAACCTGTCTTGAGCAACTAGCGAATACCAGGATAGGTATGCAGGCTAATTAAAATAAACTTCTTTTGATAAAAGAAGTAAGTTCACTTCAAACTCAATCCAAAGGATACAACAGACAAAGAATAAATCCCCCAGCTCTAAAGCTCAGACGTGTTTTGGGAGAAATAGTGAAAAAGTTATACAGGCATAGCTGTCTATTTGACTTACTCCAGACAACTTCATTCAAATTAATTTTTTAAACACAGCTCCCACCTTTTTGTAATTAATTAAATAGTATCACTGTTTTCTAAAATTGGACAGATGGTAAAAACAAATTTATTGAATAAATAATTATGAATTATGCCTGTACTTCAATATTAATTTAATATTAATAGTGCCAGTCAATACAAAACATTTAGGCTATTGAGATCTAAATCTTGCATTTTAATATTTAATTGCAGAGAATAATTTGCTATACTGGCAACACTTTGATCAAGCAAATCACTGCATGCAGTGTTTTCTGTTTTGTTACTAAAAAAATGAAACTAATTTTCAGAGGCAACAGGGGAACGTACATGCAGAACTGTATAGTAAGCCTGTAGCAGGGTACAAGGGAATTCTGATAACTTGTAAAAATGTGTAAAAACCATGGGTTTATATTTTGACACATTTACTAAACCCCTGAATCACTTTTTCCCCCACATATTAAGCTAGGTATCATGAGGAAATTGGAGCCTTAATGTTCTTAATGTCTGAGCCTGCTTATAGGGAAGATGGTAAGACAGATAAGAAGGGGCAAGTCCATGAAGAGCTTTGTAGTTACTTTATGTTTGATTTTGAAAGTAACTAAATCATGAAGAACAGGGTAATGTGGGTGGATTTTTAGTATACGTCAGCAAACTGGCAGCAGAATTTTTAATGTACTGTATCTGTGAAGGTACCTAGAAGTGAGGTCAATCATCAATGCATTACAATAGTCAAGGTAAATAGTGATGAAAGCATGGATTAATGTTTCAGTAGCAGCAACTAAGGAAGAGGCAGCAAGCAATGCCACAGAGATGGAAAGATACCTCTATACCTTTGTACTTACCTGTCCTTAGTGTATCGAAGCTAACTTTACTTAATTGTGCAAAGTTAAATATGCAGAAGCAGCTAATTGTACAAAGAACAAGGCTACCAATACACATCATGCTCAGTTCATGATTTTTGTTTTGAATTCCAAACAGAAGAGGGAAATTACCATATCCAATAGAAAGAACTAAATGGTAGGTAATTGAACTTTTGCATCTAAAAATCTGCCATGTTAGAATCTCCTGAGCCCCGTCTTGTTAAACTGAAATACATTCCTGGTGTTTAAAACTATGTTTAGTAGACTAATTTTTCTGCCTTTCAGTGTATCTGCTATGAACTTGCTGCATGACGTCAGCAAGGATTACATAAAAACAACTATGCTCAACATGCTTCATCTATGTTTCAGAAGATCACTGCAATGAGTCCAGCTGTCAGCAGTGAAAGTCCCACTACAGTTTTCATTGTTATCCAGGGCAGAGTATTGGGAGGCTGCAAGAATGTTGCCAAGGCATGCACATAGGACTTGTTCAAGCTTGAATCTAAGCCACTTGTGTCCTTTTGAAGTATTCTAAACTTTTAAATTTAATTTTTTTTCTTTGAGCTAGACTCAATGAAGATGATGCTGAAAGTGCCAGCTTTGCAGAACAAACTTCATACTTCTATAGGTGGCGTGGTGCCTCAGCATGTAGCACTGTGGCCTTATGCCCCTAAGACCATTGGCTTGAATCTTGCCCCTGGCTCTGAGCAAGCTTCTGTTTGTACAGTTTGTATTTTAAGGCAGACTGTGGTTCTTTGGGTTAGGAGTCTGTGCCCTTGTCCTGACAGTTCCTGGTTCATATCCCTTGGCCAGCACAGTAATCATATCACTTTTGGGCCCTTGAGCAAGGTCCTTAACCCCACAAACTGCTCCAGGTGCTTCAGAAAAATGGCTGACCCTGCACTCTGTCCCCAAGCTTTGCTCTCATGTCTGTGTGTGTCTGTGTCTGTGTGTGTGTGTGTATCCCCCACAATGTGATAGAAACTCGTTATTTTGATGTTGTGGGAACCATTTTTGAGGTATCCACAAATATCTGTGAATGCAATCGAAAAACTAAAAATACCAAAAGTCTCTTAATTTGTTTGGTTATTTAAAGTTAAGGTTAGGGCTGAGTAGGGGTTAAGGTCTTCATGTTTTCCCCATAGAAATTAATTGAGAGTCCCCACAAAGATATAATTACAAACCTGTGTGTGTGTGCTCATGTATGCATCTCATAGGAAAACAAGACAGAATAGGTGACAGCTGCAGGATTTTTAAGCACCTGTGCTTGTACAATCATTAATAAAGTATCTTACTTGACTGTAAGATGCTATTGTCACCTGCCTATCAACACCATTTTGGTATTATTGTTGATGATTTTACAGAAAAGACATAACTATTTTGCATAATTGGTTATATTTTGAAGGGAGAAACATTTAAAGTTTGTACTGTTTTCTTGAAGCATGTCTTTCAAGATGTCATAGCTACTCTTCATTGTAGGTGAAGCATTTGTGACTGAGAAAAGGTGAATGCTGCTATATTTGTGCAGATTGTTCAGCCAAAAGGACATTTTCTTGTTAGTTTAAATTATAGAAAGAGATTTATATGTATTTCCATTAGATGGTTTTTTGTTTGAGCTAAGATTTATTTAGTAAAAATAAGTTCTGAATACAAACATATCTTTTTATATAGAAAATGAAAAGAACATCAATATAGGTTTAACTGGCTTGTTTTATCACTCTTACAGTTAATTATTATACTAATACATTTTGCTTAAAATTACAGCAGATTTATTTTACAAATACAAAATTTTGACTTTTTAAAGAAAATCCTGTTTATTATTTTTTTCAGTGTATCACAATTAGAATATTGCCAAGGCCAACAGCACAGCTTGCAGAATGACAAGCACAAAAGCATCTCTTTTCTCAATGAGAATGTACAAATTCTAACAAAACTAACAAAACAAAAGTTATGTTTCAATGTACACAATAATTTTTCCTAAAGCAATTGACAATTACAATGATTTACCTTAGAGCTGTACTGTCATACTCTTTGTTGCTGCACAAAACGAAACCCTAAAACAACAAATCTTGGCTTTCAGCATAAAGTTCTAAAGTATTTAAGAGTTGTGGTCACAACGGACCTCCATTAGTTCACTTTTCATCATTGGAAAAAGGGGATCCTTCACTGAAGGAAGATGTGTGGTTTTCCTTGACCACACAGCAAATCACAATGCCATTAATAAACAATTCAGAATGCAAAGGGTTCATGGGTTAACTGAGCATTATGCTCAATAAACAAGCCACTATAGATTTAATTAAATGACATTCAAAGGCATGGATTACGACCAAGGGAATTAATTGATTTGCTGACATCAAAGTAACAGAGGGTAAAGCATTAGGTGGTCATGCACCGAAGCTTCCAAAACAGGTGGACAGCAAACCCTGTCCCCAATACCACAATGTGCCAAAACACTAGACTGTGCAGAAACTTACCAGGGTTTTTAGAAGCTGCATCTTCACAGTAACATGGGACAGAATCACCACAAATTTTACCAATTTAAAACACTGAGCCATAAAACACAGCAGGTTAATGGATGACATGTCCTACATATGACTAAATTTCTGTCACGTGTTCACTAGTGTTTTACAGACAAGGAAAGTCATTGCATGATTAATTATCAAACCATTCTCTTCAGAGAAACGTATGTACCTTCCATATACATGGATTCTACATGGATAGTCTTCTACAAGAACAGCACTCTTCTCTGTATCAACATGTAGCTAAATAATTGAAGCTATAGCCTACAAGTTGGACTGTGATACAATGGACAGGCATAAACAAACAAAACATGAAGCATTGAAAAGTCTAGGTATTATTTAAAAAGTGAATTTATTTGAAAAAAATAAAGAAGATTATTGCTTCTTAAGGACTATACCCTTTTGTCTAGGTACAGTGCTTTGAGTCAAATTGCTTTGAGTAAATCTGTGTGACCAGCCTTCTAAAGATAAGAATAACAATAAAAAAAAGTCTTCACAGATTTATTTTTGTAATGAAAAAAAAAATTGAAGTAATAAAAAACAGGAAAGAAAAATACCCTGGGAATATCCTGGAAGTATAAGAATGCAAGGACAAGTTAATGGCAGGATAAAAGGAGTTAGGGAGAGGAAAAAATTAAGTGGACAAGAGTGCAAGAAACGAAACTAGTCCTTAAAGTAATTAAAGTGATTGCTGTAGCAAGGCTGTATTGAACAGAAAGTCAGTAAAGGTTACAGCTAATCCCTGTTTAAAAGACTGTGCTACTTTATAATTATTATTTTTTTATTTTCATCCTGAAATAGTGAGTCTCATCTACTAGGCACCTGGACATTATGAGATGAAAAAGGTTTTAATAGGAACAGCCTATGATTACCATCAAAAAAGTGTCACTATCTTTCAAAATCACATTCTTGTATACATATATACTCTATCCACCGATCATTCACTGCATCCACCACATACACAGATCTGGGGTACCCTTGTCTTGTGCCTTATGTTTCTGGGAATATGCCCCCCTGAGAATGTTACTATATGGAGTGATCAGGTAAGGGGTTGAGGGGGGTCACAGTACAGAGGGCAGCAAAGACACAGAGCAATGACAAATGAAATACAGGCCACAGATGTAGACTTTGCAATCAACAATGGCCTAAGTGTAATGGCAGATAATCAAAGAGTCGAGCCTGATTTGAGTCAATCCACAGTCTCATCAATAATCTAAACATTCAGGAGGGAAAGACATATAATTGTTTGTAATCAAATCATATTTCGTAATTTATTTATGGTATTGACCAGTTCAACTTCTTCTGTACTGAATTGTATTTAGTACGTAAGATTTAAGTGACAGCAGTTTTCACACATGAACAAGACTAGAAGATTTGCAATATGGTGACAGCAAACAGTGCCATCAGGCTAAAGGAGATCCACAGTACAACATCAACTCTGTCATCCTCTACACAGCAAATAAGGTGTTGAAGAGAAATATTCTAAAAATAAAACAATGTTACAAAGCAGATTTTGAGAGGAATCGTGTTAAAGTGAAGGAGTGGTATCAGAATTTATAGATAAGGCCTCATGTGTATACAATGCTTTAACTTCCATATTTCTATCTTTCTATCAAAAAAGCCAGTGAAGTCCATGATAATGTAGTAAAACAGAATTCATATAACTTTGGTGCAATGTTTCATTACCAACCGCAATGAATTGTATTACTCTCCAGGGTTGCTAATATCTGTCCAATATTACCATTCCCTGACACATTGATTTTTTATGTATAAAGCTGGAGAATTAAGTTCTCGGGCTTTTCATTTCATCATAAGAAATCTGGTTAATGAAGTCCATCACACTGTACTGCCATCTTGTTATGAAGCACTGCTGCCATTTATCCTCAAGCAAATGGTGCCCCTGTCTCAACTGCCCAGCCACCCAAACTGTCATTTTGATTGTGGATTAAAAATAAGAACTAGTGGGACTAATTCATAGCCAGGCATTCACTAATGAACATTTTCCTGTTCACCTGCTAACTCCATTCTATTTCACAGTACAATTCATTTCACAGACAATGATATTTTTGTGCAATATAATCATGCTCAACCCCTAAAACAGGGATGGCCAATCTTATCCGCAAAGGGCTGGTGTGTATGCAGGTTTTTGGTATAACCTGTAGGTCAGCTGTTCAAACCCAGATGTGAGGACTCTTCAGCCAATCAGTCCTCTAATTAGTAATCTAATT
>JAODJU010000001.1:32550362-32573208 GCA_026776725.1 Gnathonemus echidnorhynchus
TTCTGGTTGTTGTCATTAGTCCTCTGTATTTTGTCCGCGTTTCAGTTTGTTTCCCCAGTCCGGTCATTGTATTGTCCATCTGCGTTTTGCCTTGCCTTAAACCCCGTATTCCCCGATTCCCTGACGTCTGCGCCTTTGTCTCCATTCCGTCCAGGCTCGGCATGACAATATTATTATAATTAAATGTATTAATGGTTTATTATTAATATTAAAATAATAAATAAGAAATCTTTATTTGTAAATGTATTTTATTGTATAATAATTTACTGTTACTGTCTCTATCATTGTCTAAATGTATTTTTACTGTCTAAATATATGTATTCAGCTAGTGTAAACATGCACGATGATATCACAGCAAATGCTAGGCTGAGACTGAAGCGTTACCCTTTGTTTCCATTGAGAGACGTGCCGCGTGACTCATTTCCCCGCACGTACAAGTTATCTTAGGTCGGCGTTCACGGTTTGACTTCTGAGATTCAGATCGAGCTCTAGGTAATTTTTTTTTAACTGGTTGGTTCAACTTTTAAGAAATTCGAGTTCCAATGAGTTCGAGAACTGAGGTATCACTTATAACAAAGATCATATAGTACCACAAAAATTGCATTGCAAAAACAAACAGCAAATAAGTGTGCAATTGACTAAGAGTTTGATCCATGGTAGGTTATACTTAGCAGCTATTGGGGAGCCTTATATGAAATGCATTGTTAAAACTTCTCAGAGAAGGGTCAAGTGGCACTTTGGCACTGACACAGCCCAAGAAAGGATGACTGCAGCTTTATGTCAGATTGCAGCCACTCCCACCCCAAGATTTCCCTACTAGCATCTAGCCTCTGTCCACTTCGTATAATGGCAATAGAATTACAGCCCTAATGAGCGGTTCTGTCAAGTTTGCTACTCTAGTTAAATCTATTAGGGAAAGGAGAGGCAGATGGTTGGAGAACACAGACGGTTACACGTGTGTAGCTCCCCCACCCCACTGAAATTTGATTAATTAACATTCCAGTGCTAAGCAGCACAGATGTAAAGACAGGAGGCGGAAACACCCTCAATTCACCTATGTGCACACAACCCACAGAATTTTTGATTTTGAAAGGATTCAGAAATATTAAGTTGTCTCTGCATTTAGTACAACTTTAAAACTCACCAAATGCTAATGGCACAAACTAACTCTTAATGAAACACATTTAGAGAAATACATTACATGTTGATTTTTCACATACTCTTGATACAATATGATAAAAATAAAAAGGAAAAACCATTATACGTTTTTGGACAAAAAACACATACTGTAGGGACTTTCCCTGTCACTATGGGAAATCCTCTATTTGGCATGGAAACACAGAGGTTTACAAGGCCAGGTAATCACTTTCAGATGCCTGTGTGGGGATTAGTCACTCTAAGGTCCTACCAAGTCCCCAGCAGGAACCTTACTCCCTCACGCATCAACACTACATTAATATTTACTCACTTCTATGGATGAGATAAGATCAGAATACATCCATTGAAAACAAACAGGATAAGCAGCAAATTAATGATTAAAATATTGCTGAACAGACTCCATAAGGTTTCATCCTGTTAAATGCATTTCAGTTTCATTCATTTTGTGGTATATACACACAGACAATATACATATAAATATGTACACTCAAGCAAATGGGTAAAAATAAATTTGTCCTTCTAATGGTTATAACTGACCTAAGCACTACCCACTGAAATGACATAATTTATTAGTAAATGAACCAAAAATCATGATATAATAAATAATTTAATGGAAAAAAAAATTACCTTTTAATCCTAAGCAGATGTGCTTTACACAATAATTCAGCTACAGCAACAAAGTTATTGTACTCCAAATGGATAAATGAAAAAGGAATACTTCAAATAAGCATCAGGAACCTCTCCGACAGAGGAAATTACAATAGAACAATGTCGTGCATGAATAATGTGCAAAACTATCCCAAAACCACAATGTGATACCTGTCTTTTCAGTATGATGGCATGCTAGGTAATTGGATAAAAGAAAATGGTGTGACCCAGTGTTGTTCCTTCCAAAAGTAATCGATATTAAACATAAACAATCATTCAATATTAAACATAAATCAAATAAAAATGTGAATTACAGCTTTAGAGATCCCTTGTAAGTGTGTGTGAATGTGTTACTGTCCTGACTCATCTTATAAAGGGCTGCAACAACTTGATCAGGTACATCTATCAACAACTACAGCAACATCAAGAACTACTGGAACTACTGTAGGTAAAAGTGCAGGACAATCAGACCTTAGCCCTTTGACTGCCTGATTTTCCAGGTTCAACTGTCTACCTCCATGCTTGCCTCCATCAAAGTGGTGAGAGTAAATTGCAATAAATACACAAAATAAAAACTGAGTCCATTTTGCATTTGTATTTTTATTGTAATGTTTATAGTAGAATTTACAGCATGTGGAGTCATTATGGAGAAACACTGAATAAAGGGTATATAGAAAAAGCAACAGACAGAATGTGAAATGATGGAATGACAAAAATGTTTACACAGATCTGACCCAAGTACAGACAGGCAGTAAAACTGCCTGAATTATATAAAAATATGATCAATAAATATTTGTCGTGATAAAGCAAGCAAACCTACATTACCAGCTACAATTTTTTTTTAGTAATATTGCAAATGACAATAATGTCTATGTTATTCACCATATCAACACGCACAAACACTCAGGCTTGTAATTATATCTTTGTGTCTTTGTGGGGACTCTCCATTCATTTCTATAGGCAAAACTCTAATCCCAACATTACAACCTTTTCCCCTACCCAGCCCTAACCTTAACCATAGGTAACCAAACAAAATACAAGACTTTTGACATTTTCAGCTTTGATTGCATTCACAGATCTCTGTGGGGACCTGAAAAATGGTCCCCAAAACATCAACAGGTTTTTATCTCATTGCAGGAGACATTTGGTCCTTACAATGTAATATACACTTGATCCACACACACACACACACACACACACGTGACTGAATATGATAAATTAAATTACTTTTACAATTACCTAATAAAATTCTTTTATAGACTGCAGCAAAATGAATAAGCAAATGTTTTTTTTTTTTTTACTATATTATTCATTTGTAGTAGAATGACGGTTAACTTCAGTCATTCATACATACAAATCAATGCCATACAACGTATTCCTGCAATCTTAGCACAGATCCATACAGAGATGCAAACTGTGTATTACACAGGCATTGGCATAAGCACCTTGGAGGTTTGCCTTGTGAGCTGCCATTAGGCTGATAGAAACTGGCAGCTGTGCCCCGTTCAGTTAGCACCATGTTACACTAATTAAAAGAATTCCAACATCTGCAATTGAAGAACTTGGGTAATTGAATGCTAATGAAAGGGGACCAGCAACGGTCTGCATATCAGAAATGGTCGAGGGAGCAGCCAGGCTTTTACCTTGCACAAATATGGCTATAACTGGTCACAGTGGAAATCCGCAATCACGAAGAAACATTTAAACAAAACAAGACAGTGTTATAATTAAATGTGAGATGGAATGTGCCCTTAAAACAATGTCTACAAATGGGAAGACAGGTACTGTTTAGGAGTTTGAGGAGTTTCCACGCCCTAGAGGGCAGCTATGTGCTGAATATGAATAGGCAGCATTTTAAAAAATCACAACCAGGATTCTATCTTTAATGCAAATTTAGACACAAAATCACTGAGAGGCTATGTCATCCAATAAATAACACTGACATTATGGACACCTAAAAATGGCTGATCATAAAACATTTTATTCCAGGGTCAAATTGTGAGCGCAAATGAAATTAGGGCCATAAATAAAAATCCTCAAGGTTGGCAGGCTGAACGGCATTTTAGTGGAAACTGAAGCATGTTTATTTTAAATTAGGAATATGTTATGCTGAACTTGACGGGGCACCAATACTCAGTTACTACCGAACAAATATAGTCGCTACTTGAGGTAAAAGATGCGTCACAATCAGTATTTCACTTGTGTTATTCATTATGTCCCTTCAGTAGTTCACAAAGGTGTCATGCCCCGCTCGTCTGATCTTCCCGTATGCCACGCCCCCTCATCTACCCCGTGTGGAATCCCCGTGTTTACCAGCTGTTTCTTGTTGCTATCATTAGTCCAGTGTATTTAAGTCTGCATTAGGTATGCTTTCCCCAGTCTGGTCATTGATCTTGCTAATGTTATTGTGTGTTTTGGAGTGTGTCAGCCCAGAATAAACCCGCTCATTCGTCTCCATGGCTCCTTTCGTCTGTTTCCTGTTCTGGACGTGACAAAGGTTTAAAGAATTACAGATATAGCAACAAATTCAGTAACTACTTGGGATAAAAGTTGCATCATGATTCATTTATGATGAACAAATATGAGATCAATATTTAACTTGTGTTATTCATGACTTGTTCCTTCACTAGTTCTTTCAGTAATTCACAAAGATTTACAGAATTAACATACAGTAATGAATATAATAACAGCTTGATAAAACACATCATGATTCATAAATCATTAATTAGCATGAAAATGGTATGTACCTAAGACTTAGTTTATAGTTAATTAATACATAAGCAATAGCATAATACTAAATTATGTGTGGCCTGTCAAGTAAAATAGTACCACTGAACTCAATGTAAGCAGTTAAAAACAATTCTCCAAAACATAAAGTGCACGTCCTCAAGCCAAGTTCCCAACAATGGATTTGGCAGGGGTTAAAGTCACTCAAGCGTAGTTGTTTTTCTTGAATTCCACAAGTTTGGTCTGTTACAAAGTAGGGTGGCACTTAAAACAGTTACTCTACTGTATGCAGCCAAGCATTATTTGAGGCACAGTTCAATCAAAGATCCCCTTTGTCTAAGGGACTTTCTTATAACCAGCAAAGAACCATTGTTGAACTCAACAGTTTGTGCAGTAACAAGGCAGGGAGTATTGCTTGCCACTGAAAGGACATTGAACCCACTCTATCTTCTTACCCAGTGGAGCCAGGGGCGCCTGGAACATACTACATCATGGTAATAGGCCAAGTTAAAATTTTAATCCCTACGTCAAAACAAAAAAACTAATTTTATGTCCTGCTCTGTCTTGTAAAATATCAGACCCAAAAATGCAGGAAAAGTGAAGCCCAGTGATTTTTAACATGCTTACCAAGATACTGTTCATCTTGTACAGTAGTTAGTTGTAACTTTGCTGGTGATACTTTCTTTGTCCAACATTCTAGAATCACTTCCAGTTCTTATGGTGAGGGAAATATTTTCTTTCAACAGTGTGGGTGGTCAATATCTGCGAAAAGGTTCATTCTGCTATCATAATATATGGACAGAAGTCTGGGTGCCCAGCTAACAGTCATAGCCATTTAAAATCAAGGCTTCCTTGAGGCAAGGGGGAGGCACACCTCCCCCTCATTTTTGAAAATGAGGACAGGCTCAGCGTCATGTTGCACGGTCCCGTAAAATGTCCCTGTCACTGACACTAGTTCTGGGGATGTGGGGAAGTAATAAATTGGGTTTGCAAGTGGAATGTAATATAGGCACTCGCACCCACACTATAGAAGCTCTTCCTGTCCCTTCCTGCCCACCGATTCCACATGCCAAGTAAAAACCCCCAGTTACCCTTGAGTTATCCCCAGAAATGTCTGCCTTTCTCTCTCTTCACTTGCCCCTTGTGTATATTACCAACCATCATGCAGCAGCAACAATGTCTCACCTTGCCAGGGGAAATATTGTGTCTATACAAAGAGGCACAACATGAAGGATTAGAGCTGGAGAGTGCAGTGTTAAGGGAACAGCAGGCTCTGTGCTTGTGGCCCTTGTCTTCCTCCCAGCAGTAGTGGTCATTAAACCCTTAGTAGAGCATTGTGCTTCAGTTCATTTTTCTCCCTGAGTGGTGGTGGCAGCACTTTTTCACTGGAGTTTGTTCCCCCACATATTCACAGCAAGTGAGTAGGTGATGCGTCACTGTCAAATGTAAACTCCTGCTACAGCACTATACTCATCAGCAGGATACTGGTGCAAATTTTAAATGTATATTCAAGAAGATACTTGTTTTGAAGATACTAATTTTAGATTTAGATTCTGAGATAGCAGTGTGTGTCGATAAACTTGATGGTGTATGGCTCTTCCATGATTGGAAAGTTCAATCCATTGGCTGGCACAGTAAGGCCGCCCATAACACCAATTGCTCCAGTGGTTCTGGATGCTGACTGACCATGCTCTGCGAACCCCAAACTTGCTCTCATCTGTTTTTGTCTCATGAATATCAAGATGCAATAGGCAAGGACACAATTACCCCATGGGGATGAATAAAGTACCACTATTCTACACTGGTAAGTATTAACATACACTGGTAAGTATTAACATACAGCATGATGCCAACAGTATACAATACTTAATTTCCTTCTCTTTGTATATCACACGTGTTTCTGGTTCTACCCAGTCTGCCCATTAAATTCTGAGGGTATACACCCTCATAAGTGACCTTACAGCTGTATTACTCTTTCCCAGCTGCAAGGTGACCTCACACACTGCGAGTTACTCTGATGGCCCCCTACCACTGGGATGCTGAAAGCCACATCATATGGCGGCCCATTAATGAGACCCTCCATGCAACAGTCACGCGTGCACACATACATGCGGGCAGAGTGCACCTTTTCTTCTTCGCACACAGAACTTCGCTGCCCTCACTTCACAGCTGCCACTATTCAGTGCAGGGTCCTTTATTACAGGTCAACAGTGCAAAAGGAGCATTAAAGGACAAAACATCCCAACATCACTGAGCTCTGCACTGTGTTGTGTGGGGCACCAAGGTCCACAACTAAGCATCTGTATATGCTAACAGCTGCTAATGTCAATGTGACACACTGAAAATCTTTTGCACCATACTTATTGATCCTGTTTGCAATTGCCTAAAGACCTCTGTAAAAGATTGCTTATGTGTGTGTGACATAAAGTAATGCAGGAAACTAATGCTGTTATAGCCTATTTCACAAAATCTATCCATATAACAATGCATTGAACATTTTTATTGTAGCACAATTTGTAACATAGAACATCAGGGCTGGAATAAGTCCATTGCACAATGTAACTGCAGTTTAGCTATGAATATTTTAAAAAGGGATCTAAAATCATAAGCAAAAAACAAATCAAATCACCAATACAACTAGTACAAAGCACAAGAAACATTTTTATGATGTGACAGGGTGCCTTTCTACCCGAGTTGCCAAGCTATGATTATTCTTTCATTTGTTCATTCATTTACTCTGTATAGAGAAGGAAAATAAAACAAATCACTTAGACTTGTCAGCTGCTGACACAGTTATCTTGCATTTAATTCTTTATATTGCAGAACTGAATGAGCCATTGTGGAGGTTAGACAAATTTCATTGTCATACTACAGCATTCCTTTGTTGCTCCCTCAAAGAAAAATAAGAACTTTGAGAAGGAGAAAAGTTCAAGTATTCAAAGCAGATGAATCAGTAAACTGGTGTGTTCACAGTTATGGGAGTGATGCTGTCAATCACAGGAAAGATCAACTCTGCTCACATTTTGGTGCTGGTTGCCTCTCCAATATTAATAAAATATCTTACAGTATAGATACCATTCTCCCCAAAACAACAACAACAACAAACGTAGACAACAGATGGTGTGGTCTTGAGTATTTATACCTAATTTAGATTTTGGCAGATATCTAAATATGCCACATGGGTAAAATTTGACATTTAACAACTCCAATAAGTTTAAATATATGAATCAAAGTGTTAAACAAGAAATGCAAACCTACAATAAGATATAAAAGTTATAATTTAAGAAAGCTTTCAGAATGAGCCATGTGCATGTAACCAAAATGTTATAGGTTCTTGCCCCAGAAGAGTATTTACACTAAATGCTTACGGAGCTGGCTTCTTCCCAAGACATAGAGTTATATCCTAAAAATGCATATGAGCATTTCTGAATATAGAATTACTTCTTTGTTAATTTACAGACACTATATTCCTTATGTGAAATCCAAAGACAGAATACAACATATTTAGCAGAAGATCTCCATATGCCATTAACAAGTTTCAGCTGTGATTGTTCTTTTTGGTAAAGCTCTGAATGTTTATAAGCTGTCTAAATGCTAGTAACTGGGAGACTGCCTTTGTGCATAAATCTCCCTTTACGAAATGAATCCCACATTCACAATGGGAACTTACAAGTAATTTTAAGTAATTGTTAATAGAGTTGGAAACTAAATTACTTAAGTCTAAGTGTAAAACTGTAAGCTGTGCAGCTAAAATCATCTGCTACTAAACAGCTACATTTTAATACTAAGCTAAAGCAGAGTGTAGAGTCAGGCTCAGACAGGCATTTACAGGGTACAGATACCAAGCTGCTCTATGCTTTCACTACAACATAGAGGCTTTTCAGATTAGTGTGAGCCCTTTATGTGTGTCTGTGGTATCGACAGTTTCTGATCACACAGTGCCAGGACTATATCTTTAGCGTGGCTTTTATAATAAGGTTACTTGTATGTGTTTTCGGTATGCACACAAACATAATTGTACACTGTATGTACAGATACACAAACACATTCTACACATATAGAGAGGCATGTAAAGGTACCACACATACAAGAAGCAGTTCTCAGAGAAGTAACCTGTTTCATGAGATAAGTTAGTTAAGACATACAAGCCTCTTGCAGGCACACAGTCACACAGTAAAACAATGGCTTCAGCTCCCTGGTTGGCAAAATCTACCAAATCAAAATTTTCCAAGAAGGGATCTATCAAGCCTGGACTCTTGTTCCTATTTTGTACCATATATAAGAAATATTTACTTATAATTAACACTGCAGTTTATACCTGCCAGATTTGCATATACCTAGGCCACAGTTGCATATACATGTGCCTTCCATCTGAATACACACAATAAGGGTAGAAAGGATCTGAATTCCAACTCTTTGAACACTTATCGTGAGTGATTTGTTGAATGTAAACATCCCAAATCAATGCACAAATCAAGACCCATAGTCTTTTTCCAGACAGGGAGGTCAGAATGAAGCTCGGGAAAGGGCAGAAGGAGTCCCTCACTGGCAGCAGAATACCCTTAGTAATTTGAACCTCGCAAACAGCTTTATCAGAGGCAGTATTGTGAAGTACCCATACTCTAAACACAGAGTAAGATTTATGTTACATTTAAACAGCAAATGATTTTGGTAAATCATGCACATACAGGGCAGTTCAATGCAAATAATTATTAAATATTTCATAAGTACAACTAGACCTACAACTAGAAAAACTTTTAATTAATTTAAAATTTAAGCTATCGGAATAAGTTTGCGTTTTTGTTTTAGAAATAATTTCATTGACATTAATTAGCTTTAAAAATGCACAGAAATGCCAATACACATGAACTGTATTGTAATTAAAGTCCAAAACAATATATGCAAAAAATTTGCATTTATATTTTCGTCCCAGTTATCTAAAGGCGAGCAAGGAGAGAGGATGCAATAATTGCAAATAGAAGCATGTAAGAATCTGAAATGGTTGTGTGGGGTACACATGGGACATAGCCTTACCTCAGCACAGAACAGCTGTAATGAAGGCAAACAGCTGCTGAACATGCCATATTTAACTGCCCATGCGAAATCCCAACAGGAGGGATAGTAGTGCTGTACACGCATCTCCGGTGGCTTTTTCAAACTGGCACCAGCAAACATGTGCAGACAGACACACGCACAAAAACGGACATGCAGATATTCCGATAGCATAAATTCCATGCTTTTCAGCAGCAAGACAGCTATCACAGCAATCTCAAAACAGACAACACTATTTGAACATCCTGATTTGGAAGTAATAGTGTAAAAAACTGTGGCAAACTAATTGTCATTACAAAAGGAGGATAACCCAGCTGAAGATCTAAGATATTAAACATTAACTCAATATTGTACTATTATTTAAACTAGTTATAGAATATGGCTGACAAAATCAAACCTTTCTTGTAATGAATACAGTACTTCACTGCTGATAAATTAAAATGTGTTTAGTTTGACTAAAGTAGCAGTAGTCATCTTAAGCTGAAAGAAAATATTGCAGAACTTAATGAGAATTGAAAGAGAATTTAGCCCTTCTAGGTTGTCCCTTCCTCATACTTTGGATTCCAGGTTCATGTACAAAACAAAAAAAGCCATCAAGGATACATCCCACCTCACAAAATGTTAAGAAAACATGGTACATAAATTAACCCAAAAATTGCACATGTGATGTTTGACTTACTCAAACTCCCTGTCCCTTAGTCAAACAACACTTTTGAGTAAACGACAACCAATAATGAAGAGTTAACATAAATGATGACTTTAGACGGCATTTTACCTTGTGCCAAGGCCACACAAAGACATTGTTGGGCCCCTGAAATATTCCACCAAATGAGCCCCAAAACCAAAGGTACTATACCATTACTCAAGCTCATATGCTCATGGGTCCCACCCAGTGTGCAGGGCCCTGTATGTCTCCCCCTTATAGGCAGCCCATATGTATTTCATAAATTTGACATATATTATATAGTTGACTGACAACTGTGGTTTTGTACTTGTGGCCAATTTTAAATTAGAATAGCTCCAAAGAAATGCGATTTACTCTTTTTGAGGGTGGCAGGTGGTTAGTACTGTCGCCTCACATCTCTAGGACCAAAGTTTGAGGACCATGGATCTCTGTGTCATCATAGGGTTTCCTTTTGGTCCTCTGGTTTTACCTCCCAGTCCAAGAACATGCTGAGTTTATCTGAAGTTACCAAATCAGCCATAGGTGTGTGAGTGTGTTTGTGTGCGGATGTTTGTTTTACATTGTGGGGACCAAATGTTCCCCACAGTGTATTAAAAACCTGTTATTTTGACATTGTGGGATACCATTTTTCAGGTCCCCACAAAGATCTGTGAATGCAGTCAAAAAAAAGTAAAAATGCCTCATATTTTGTTTGGCTACTTATGGTTAGGGCTGGGTAGGGGTTAAGGTCATCGTGTTGGGATTAGAGTTTTCCCCATAGAAATGAATGGAGAGTCCCCACAAAAATATAATTACAAACCTGTGTGCATGTGTGTGTGTGCACGCATGTGAGTGGTGTGTCAGTATGCTTTGCTTTGGGTTGGTGCCCCATCCAGTGTTGTCCTCTGCCATGTGCCCATAGCCTCTGGGATAGGCTCCAGACCCTGGTGACCCTGAATAGGACAAGCAGTTACGAATGGATGGCCGTTTTTTTGGTAAATGGGGTCAGAGGTAGTACTCATCAAAAGTAGTAAAAAAGCACAAACATCTTATTTCTCTCCATGGGTATGTGAATGCGTGTGAAAAATACCAATTTATAGCAACCTTGGTTATTTAATATTCTACATGTTGTACTGGTGTATTCTTTCAAAACCTGTAAATATCACATGAACTTCTGAAAACAATAAGCACCCCATCTGAAATATTCCTCAATCAGATAGAGAGTATGGTGATTTTTTTCCCTAATATTCAGATAAGGCTTTGGGCCCATATACTGCAAGATATTCATGATATTCCCAGGCACATATCAAGTATTTTACATTTTGCAATGCACAGAATGTTTGAGTTTAAAGCCTTATATTCATATTACAACCCTCATGAGACAGCATTACCACCTGAAGGACCCAAAGAGATAAAGAGCAATAAAAACATAATATAGGGCATTCAGCAAATTATGGTCTCAGTCTAGCTAAATTAAGTTAGCATTTTTACCCTTTTACTTACAATTTCTATGTCTTGGATATAGAAAAGTACAATATCAAGAGATATAGATTGCTAATATGAAAATATTTTATTCCAGAACACATGACTCTTGCAAAATCTCCTCCAATGCAGAGAAAAACATCAAGTAAAGCCTGTTTGTGGCAGTACTTGTCCTTGCTTAGAAAGAAACTTCATATCTTAGAACATGGTAATGATATAAATAAGTCACATGTCAAAGACAAACCTGTGTGCTTACTTTCTCTAGCCCACTGTCGAAACACTTCTTGCATGTTTAGCTAGGATGACCAGACACTGAGCTAGGACAGGGTTTGTAAACTACCATTTCAATTAAAAAGACCTGGATGTCACTTAAGCACTGAGCTCTTCCTTCATGCTGATTGGTCAGTCTCCTGTAATCATGCACGTATCACTAATGTTAATGTGAAACAACTGTACGAGTCTTTCAATCAAGGAAATAAACCAGTCAACGCACAAGAAGAACCTAACTCTTTAGCCAAGCACAAGAGCCTTTCAATTTTAAAGTAATTTGTAACACCTTAAGTAGCTCAAAGTATCCTCTCTGAGATGGATTTTCTAGTCACCCTATGTTTAATCGAAAGTCAAGTTACTAAATGCCCTCTAGCAGAATCGGTTAGTTGTTCGACATTTCAAGATTCATTTGGGTTAATTGCCGTCCCGAGGGAGGCAGACGTGTCCTGGAAGGCCAGCTTCGTTAATCCCTTAATCGTTTAACAACAAAGATAATGTAGTGGCAACACGCATTTAAATTCTCTCACTTGATACGTAATACAACTTCTCAAATACAACTTAAACTAACACGATCAGCCTTATATACTAATGTGGCTGGAAATTATTAAATTAAGTGTTAACGATTGCCATGTTAAATTGTGACGGAATTTGTATAGGTCAATTTAAAAGTCTAAATTCATATTCATACAATTATAAAAAAAATCATAAGATAACATGTTTAAAATATAAATTATATCAGCCTATTATTCATATCAAATGTATGTGACGTATGTTGCAATTTGTATGTGAGCCTGCGTTTATAATTCCATCTCTCAACATGTGTCCGGCTCGTACCACCACCAAGCGGAGAACCTCTTACCTCTTAAATGCAGCTTCAGCGCCTTCCTAAAGCGGGCATATAAACGCAGTGCCAACCAGCAATACATGGAAACAAGCATGAACTACAGTGAAAAGGTAGCGTAGTTACCCCTGTATGCTGTGATCTGTATGAGGACAACTGCACATTTAAAGATTCATTAATTTCTCGAAACTGCAAGACATCGACATTTTTTTTCAGATCACTAAGCTAAAATGCAGTTTTGACATAAAAGTATTAATTAATAGCGTATGTGCAGGAGAAATGTGTTTCTTGAATATTGTTCGCGGTTAAAAAGTTCTCTCTTTTTAAGAAACGGGGCAATGGAATTGATGAATCATGCTATTTGGCTTAAACACTATGAAATACGATAAAACGTTTCAGAAAAAACAGTTAAATCAGTTAACAGTTAAGGTTACATTAAAACTAATCACATAAAGGTGGAACTGAAAATGACAATTACAATAAGCATTACTGCATAATACAGCATATCTATTAAACCGAACTCCCTCGATTTGCACGTTAATGTGTTAGGGATGCTATGATCAGCATCTTTTATATTGTCTAATACTACTGCCACAGAGTTATTCCTTACTGGTGAGTAGAACAGGCAACATTTTTATGATTGATGTAATATATAAGGTCGAAGAGATATAATAACATTTTCAGAAAGAAAGGAAAAGGGAACATTATAGTGACAGCCGGTATCCCCATAACACAAGTAAAGACAATCTTTTTCTTGCATCTCAGTAGTGCCACTATCTGTGCTGCCCTGACAGCGATAAAACACTGTCCCAATTAATCTGTTCATAATCAGTCAACACACGCATACGAATTGAATCGCGTATTAATACATGTGGAATGACCAAAACTATTTAAACATGTACTAAATAAAATATGTAAATACTTGGGATGGCTGCAACTTTGTAACAATAATAGGTCTGCATATAAAGTGTTGAAATTGTAGTTTAACTGGAGAATAGTATACTTTAAAATTGGAAACTCAATGAGTCTGGACCTTTGTTGACACAAGACCGTCTTAAATAAGGAAATGTGACTAGTAAATAGGCATTATGCGTAATGACAGTTGAATACCTGTCACTCACCTGACTGTGAAGATCTCACACGAAGCACAATTAAAGTCGAAAGAAAGCCGAAGCAATACAGGGAAACGGCTAGCTTCATTTTGGTGAGGGGCTAACTCCTTTAATTTACATGTCCAGTAAAAAATGCCTTTCCCGACTGGAAACGAAATATGTCCTTATGACAGTTTTAAATTAGAATTTCAGAAGACTGCTTATTTTTCTCCACGTGTCTTTCACCCAGCTTGCTTTTCGATGAGCTACAGAAGTTAAGCCAAGACTACGATAATTTCCACAGCGTATGAAGGTTTGTGTAGATCTCAGCACTACACACATGCCATTACTCTCCACAGTTACGCGGCTGAGAAGCCGCCTCGACCCTGGATGCCACATCCCACGCCTCTGCTGATTGGTCTAGCTCAAAGTAAGTGCATTCTAGCCACGCCTTCCACTCCTCCTTGCCCGCGTTCATTGGACTCTAGATGCTGCCAAAAATCTCTTGCTTTCACTGCACTGTTCGAGCACCTGTCCCGTAAAATAGCAATATGCTTAATTTCTGATTGGGTCTGTTGCACTGAATTATCACCCCATGTTAAAATACGTATACAACACAATCATATTCTAGTATTTATGAATGTTCAGAAAACAATTTTGATATCTGTATTATTATCCAGCATCATCATCATCAACAACAACAACAATAATAATAATAATAATAATACATCAAGTAGCAGTTAAATAACAATACAAAATGCTCAGCTAGAAACTGCCACCCGAGTTGCCATAGCCATCATGTTGTGTTGCACGGTTTTTCAGGAGGAACAAGCAAACAAACAAATAATGCCTAATTATTCATAACCATTAAAGGTTTTTAATTTTTTTCATACTAAATTCATTTTCTTGCAATTCTTAACTTTCACCAACAGAGGGGGTCTTCCAAACCACCCAGGTAATATTCAGATGAACATTAAAGCTTTTATGCAAGAACTATAAATAACTATATATCTTAATTTGGCATATATTTAATATTGGTAATATGTAAGTGATTTTAAAAAAATCTGAAACAATATTAAGAATGCATTTGTTATAAGATATAGGCCTAATAAAATAAAGGTGATTTTGCAATTAATTTTTTAAATTATTTTGATAGATTGCTCCTCTGAAAGTATCTTTAGCCTATTACATTTGTGAAATTTATGCTTGCGATTTAGAAGATGAAGTAGGCCAAAATGTTCTATAGTTCGGTAAGGCTCCCCAAATGGCAGGTCATTTGTAATTTTAGATAGACGAAGATTAAGACGGTTTGTTTAATGGATATGATTTACCTGCATAGAGAGCATAATGAATAGAGACCTGAATATCTGGCCCATTATAGTATATCAAAATGCAGAATTCATACTCTGACGGAGGTTTATTGCACCCCGTAGATTGTATTTGTTCCTTTGGTTTTTAATCTATGCAACATACCATTATTTTAAACTTATCATTAAAGGGACTATGATAGGAACCCTCGGCAATGCCGGAGAGGATTCAAATAGGCTACAGCACATGGTATTCTGGGTTATGTAATAACATCTGTTCAAACTGATCAAACCATAAAATTCAAACTAGCCTATGTGCTTCCCTATTTTTCGTGTCGTAACAGCGATAGTTAATGTTTTATTGATAGTAAAATAACCAAGTATATTGAAAATGTTCATTCCACTTTATTATAGGCCTACAATATAAGACACGTACATTTTAGGGTTTCCTGTTACATTGTTTTTTTTTTCAGCAAAGATGTATGAAGTAAATGGCTGTCCTGATCTTCAAACAGAACTTAGTGGATTTTTAAAATACTAAGAGCATTTAGTGGTAAAATTATGAGGGTCGTAAATCACTCATGACATTCTGTTATTTAGCTTAATTCTACACATTGTACACAAACCAAGTAAGGACGTCCTAGACGTAGTTATGGTCTGTTGATTCAATAAATATTAAAACAATAATATATTATCTTTTAAATTAAGTCCTAATAAAAATTAAACACGTAATGCTATGACAAAGTCGTCTAAAATTGCAGTAATATATTTAGATGACAATTTATGTTAACACTTGGCATCAAGAAAACTAGAAAAAATAAATCAAGAACTAATGATGTGTGAAATCCTGGCTACTATAGTTTTTTTCCTTACCTAATCATTTTAGCAACTGAATAGGAAAAGTATGATAAAACGCTATTGAATAAAGCGTTTTTGTAAATAAGAGAACCGAAAATTGACCCCGTTTATTAAAAGTACATGGCTCAATGTCTAACAGTTCAGTTAATCCAATACGCAATACTACTGTGAGTGCTGTAACGTTTAGGATTTACGTCATATTACATATGGATGAATTAGTATTGCACTAAACTGGGAGAACTGCAATTTGTAAATATCAGGCCTTTTTCTGTTGTTAAAAAAGGTTACTGTCATCAGCTGAGCGTACTTCGAAGGGCGTACAATGTATGCAAGACATAACCGCCAAACGCCAGCATTCAGATAGACAGACAGATAGATAGATAGATAGATAGATAGATAGATAGATAGATGAAATAAAATTGCGAATTAGTTTCCTGTACAATGATGGCAGTCTCCACCGAAGTAACTCATTTATTTATTTAGATGATTATCTCCAATTTTAACAGTTTTAACCCCTAATCTTAACTATTAAAAACCACACAGTCCTTTTGGCATTTTTAGTTTTTTGATTGCAGTCACAGATTTGTATAAAATTGAAAAAATGGTCCGTACAACGTCAAAATATCACATTGTGGGAACCAAATATTCCCAAAATGTCAGTAATATCAGCAATACACGTTGTTATAAATATAAATATAATATTTAGTTATTGACATACACATTAGGACCGTTTGTGTTTTCCCTAATTGAGGGGATTACGTATAGTTTGGAGAATGTATAATAATGGCTATAAATATAATGAACGCTAGATGTCAGTATACAACTATGAATATAAATAGTCTTGGCCGTGTATTTTCTCGTACCATGTAACATAAACGGCCTCTTATTCTACAATAACGTTTTTTGAGATATTGTCTACAGTCATGAAGGAAACATTTTGGATGCCAAAATGAATTAATACCTCTTCTCTGGAGTCTTCAGTGTAGCATTTAGATAACATTCAAACAAAGATTGTGAGAATTTGTCCTAGGGGTGGAGCCTTGCATAAAAATAAAATGAAAAAAATACGTCTAAGTATTTGTTAAATGGTGGAAAGGGATAGTGAAAATGCATAAAAAGAGAGAATGAAATCTTTAAGTATACCAGTGAACATTTATGTTCTCATCCTATAAATGTGTTCTGCTTGTGTATGAGTATATATCTGGGTTTTCTAGTTTTGTATTCTTGCTTGTTTGAAATTGTATAGTGTGCATATTTTCTTTTAACATATATGTGCAGATGTGTCAATCTGAAATCATTTTAGAACTTAAATGGAGATTCCTCTGATTGCCTACAACATTGTACCATGTGGGGTTTTTTTTAGTTTCAAGATGACTGGATGCATTCCACTCCAAATGACTATTTCCACTACAACAGTGGCTGTTAAACTGCTTCTAACCCACTTTGTACTGTATTTCTCTTTCTTTCAAACCCACTTCCATTGTGATGTAAGATCACCTCTCGGAAAAATCGACCAAGGTTTGACTGATGAGTGCACCTCTCACGATATTTACATAAAGGTGGGAATACACCCACATTTTATGTTAATGTCAGCCTGCACAAAGAATGTATGAGATTAGGTAAGGAAAAGTTACCTAGTGTTTATAAGACTGCCTCTTCATAAATTATGCTGGGAAAATGTACAATTACGCCCAGCATTTACAGTTAGACTGGTGGCAGGAAGATGTAGAATCTTTAGTAAAATATTGTGGTCACACTGTGTCATTGTCAAGGTGATACAGTCTGTTTTAGGTTGGCAGGCATAAAGAAAACATCTGAACGGGTTACTCAAAGCAAAAAGGTGCCATTTGTTTTCCTAACTGAAATAAATGAAAGCAGTTTGACCCTCTGTTACTAAAATAAAATGTACAGTTTTACACAATATTTCCCCGTTTCAGATATTTCAGTCTTGTATTTCATTAAATTGGGCAGCATACAGTACATACAGAACCTGAACAATGGGTTACAAAGAAACAAAAACCTTTTTCCATGTCGGTGTCTAGTTTGTGGTTTCCAATTCCATTATATGAACAAAAGTATTGGAACACACCTCTCATTCATTGAATTCAGGTGGTTCATTCAGACCCATTGCCACCAGTGTATTATATCAAGCATCTAGCCATGTTGTAAGGTTTAAAGACATTTATGAAAGAACGGGTTGTTCTGAAGAGCTCAGTAAATTCAAGTGTCGTACTGTCATAGGATGCCACCTTTGCAGTAAGTCAGTTCGTGAATTTTCTTCCCTGTTAGACATTCCATGGTCAACTGCGAGTGGTATTGTTGCCAATTGGAAGCATTTAGGAACAAGAGAATCTCAGACCACGTAAAGTAACAGACCATGTAAAGTAACAGTGCGGGGTCACCGAGTCCTGAGGTGCATAGTGTGTAAAAGTCGCCAACGCTTTGTTGACTCAGTAACTGCAGAATTCCAGACTTCCTCTGGCTTTAACCCCAGCATAAAACCTGCGCTGAGAGCTTCATGGAATGGGCTTTCGTGGCCGAGCAGCTGCATGCAAGGCTCACATACACAATGGCAAGCATTGAATGGAGTGGTGTAAAGCACGCCACCACAGGACTCTGGAGCAGTGGAAACGTGTTCTGTGGAGTGACAAAATCACTCTTCTCTCTCTGGTAGTCTGATGGACAAATCTGGGTTTGGCCAGGAGAACATTACCTGCCTGACTGCATTTTTCCAGCAGTAAATTTTGGTGGAGGAGGGACAATGGTATGGGGTTCTTTTTCAGGTGCTGGGATTGACCCGTTAGTTCCAGTGAAGGGCACTCTTAATGCTTCAGCATTAATGAGATTGTGAGCTAGGTCTTTATGTCCAACATCAGTATCTGACCTCACAAATGCTCTTCTGGATAAATGGGCAGAGATATCTATGGTCACACTCCAAAATCTTTTGAAAAGCTGTCCCAGAAAAGTGGCAGTTGTTACAGCTGTAATGGAGGGATCAACTTCATATTGATGCCTAAGGATTTAGAATAGGATGTAAAAAAAGGTGTAATGGCCAGGTGTCCTAATACTTGTCCATATAGTGTAAAACATAATACAACAGCAGTCCTACCTTGGCTCCAATTATGTGTGAAAGATGGACTCTTCTGCAATCTATTGAAATCTTTGATACATAGTTTAATTTGTAATTAATTATAATAAGTACTGGGGTGATTAATGGGTGGCATGGTGGACCACTGGGTTGCCTCACACCGCTGCCTGGTCTGTAGAGTTCTCCTTGCATCACACAAGCTTCCTTCCGAAGGCTAACTGGTGTCTCTAAATTACTTAAAGCAAATGTATGTGCTCTGTTATGGAATGGAGTCCCAACCAGCATGGACCCCAGTCTTCTGCTGCTCGGAATAGGTCTCCATTCACTCAGAGATTTGACGATGGATGGATGGAATGATTGTCATTCTGTGATAATATCTTTTCTAAACTTTGAAGTGATCAAGGGTAACAAAAAAAAGCATTCAGCTTTGCTAATTCATTTTTTTGTTTGAAGACTTACAGTAATTTGCATGTTATCATATTATAACTATTTCATTTGCATGTAATGCATTTCCATAAAAACCACTGTTTTAAACATTAATGACAAAGATATTGCAGTATTACATGTATCTAATTCATAATACAACTATTTACAATGTCATTTGCGTTCTTTGCTAAAATGAACAAAGCATGGAACCTAGTGAAGTCTACTAGCTGTTACAATTGTATGCATGCCATATTAGACATAGGATTTGTAACTGATTTTATTTTCTTTTACTTTCTAGGTATTGTGGACCAGAACACACACTTTATTAGGATGTAGTAAATTTATTTAACAAAACATATGCACAGGGCTGGAAATTAAACCCACCCACTAGCCTGAGGTGAGTAATTTAGACAAAGGCCAAGTACTAAAAGCTGAACAATAGCCTGCTGGCTAGTAAATAAAACTATGTTTCGGACATTTTTTTTTGTTGAACTACTCAGTTGGCTAGCAGTTAAAATTCGGATGTTCCAGCCCTGCATATGATTGTTAACGGTTTTAATGCTGGCGTATCAATCAACAGCAAAGTGGAAGAGTTTAGCAAAGCGGCTAAAGGAAAATGAAACTGCTGACATTTACATGGGGGAGGAACAGGACTGAAGCTTTAACATAAGCAGAAAACCAGACAGATAGAGAGACCACAAGTTGCCTCATTTTTTGCCCTCTTTATCTGTTTCTGTCGCATGTCATGTAATTTTAAGCTTCAGTCATCCAGAAAGTGATCAAAGTTGACTAAAATATGAGAAAACTGTTGATAAAAGTCCTGTGTACCTAAGACAGTTGGGGTATTGGTTTGCTCTTCTGTTGACAAAAGGATTTTGTTCCCATTAATCTTATGGTTAAGAACAAGAAAATTTAAATTAAAAAACTAAATTAAAAAATGATATATAAACACTACATGAAAAGACTGACAATAACAAATTATATTATTATTATTATTACAATTATTATTATTATTATTATTATTATTAATAATAATAATAATAATAATAATAATAATAATAATAATATTAAATGGAGAAAGCCTTTTGAGGTTGTATTAAAATCAGTGAGTTATGGCCAAAAAGTAGAGGTCACAGCAGGTAGCAATGTGTCCCCCAAGGCTCAGTTCTTGGTACTCTACTCTTCAATCTGAACACCACCTCTCCGGATTCTGATCATCCAGTCATATGACTCCTCCTATCACTGCTGTCTTGATGACATCCAGCTATACCTGACCTTCCCTCCTCTGGATATTAGTCTCTTCTCTAATCTCTGCATTACTTGCTAGCGTTGCAGAACATCTCTAAAACCAAGCTTTTTCCCTGCCTCTATTAAGGTTTGCATAATGATAAGTTGTCAGATATTCTTTCCTGTATAAATAGCAGCTTGAGGTCTTCTACTATTCTATAACATCAGGAAAATCAGACCTTATTTGTCAGAATATGCAGCTCAAGTTCCAGTCAAAGCATGTGTCATTTTGTGACAAGACTACTACAGCTCCAGCTTGTGTTGTCAAAGCAATGCAAATGATTTAAAATCTGGCAGAATATCTGGTTTTCAATCAACTAAAATGCTGTCATGTTACAACCCTCCTTGTCTTTCTTCATTAACTTCCTAAAGGCACTTGCATGAAGTCCTTGGTGCTGGCTTTCAGAGACATTTATCTAACTGTACCTGTCTCCATAAAGTCACACATTGAAACCTAAATCTCCTTTTGCCCCTTTCAGTCAGAAGATTCCTCTACCATGATAGAAAGTCTCACTCTAGACCAGGGGTGGCCAATCTTATCCGCAAAGGGCCGGTGTGTATGAAGGTTTTTGAGATAACCTGTAGGGCAGCTGTTCAAACCCAGGTGTGAGGACTCTTCAGCCAATCAGTCCTCTAATTAGTAATCTAATTAGGGAGTTGCAGCGAAAACCTGCATACACCAAGAAGATGGTGGCGCAGGAGGTAGTGCTATCGTTTGGCAACTGGAAGGTTGCAGGTTCGAGCCCTGGTTTCTCTTGACCCCATCAAAGTGTCCTTGAGCAAGACACTGAACCCCAAATTGCTCCCGGTGAGCATATTGGCACCTTGCATGGCAGCCTCCGCCACCAGTGTATGAATGTGAGTGTGGATGGGTGCATGTGAGGCATGAGTTGTAAAGCGCTTTGAGTACTCGTAAGAGTAGAAAAGCGCTATATAAATGCAGTCCATTTACCATTCCATTTACACCGGCCCTTTGCGGATAAGATTGGTTACCCCTGCTCTATACGTTCCTCGATGGTGGGATAAGCTACCCACCCACTTCTGGTCATCAGAATCATATTAGGGTCTTGCTATATTCTTTGTAATGCATTGCTTTGATGGTAACTAGGGAAGTTTTTCTGCTGAAGTAATGTATGTAGTTTATTTTGTTCTACATTTTAGCTTTTCCCTAAATGTAGGATGTGTATGTTATGTGATGTTTTAAATCTCTCCAGCTTTGTCAGCTTGATACAGAATCAAGCATTAAATCTAAGCTCGATCCTTTAAGATTTAAGTTCTGTTTGTCTTGAGGATCAGGCAATTCACAGCTGAATGTTGTTTATGGTATTTCGCCATCGATAAGCATCTGGCTTAAGAGAAATACCAATCAATACAAAAACAAATTCATGAAATTAAGATTATTTATAATAGTTACTGTATTTTGAGAAGTGAACATAAATCACTAAATAATTTATGTGAATTAATTCAACTAAGACCGGACTAAATGTAATAATAAGAACTATTTTCAATAACAGTATTTTTGTTTCCCCTGAACCCGCTAACTTTGTTTTCTCAGGGCCAGATGTAGAGAATGGTGGTTGTGGGTGCCGGTGGGGGCGGGGTGTTTTCTAACAGAGCCTGACTTTATGTTATGGAAGAAAGGGGCATCTGGATAACATAAAACGGAAGCTTCCTCACTCACACGTCTGAATGACACTCTGGCAGTGCCGATACCACAGTGTGGCACATGCAGCGTGAGTCACCCGCCCACAAAAGCACACCGATACTTGCTCATTTCAAACAACTGGCGGGATTCTGACAGTTTGTAAAAACACAGTTATTTTATACTGTAGAAGTGTGGCATTCAGATCATCAGACCAGTTAAGCAGCTTCTACTAGCAGGAGTTGTAAAAATTCTGTATATATGTAATTATTTAATACACATGAATGCCTGTCTGTCTATCTATC
>JAODJU010000001.1:32579978-32599956 GCA_026776725.1 Gnathonemus echidnorhynchus
GTCGAGACGAAAGTCATTAAAATTGTGACTCGAGTCTAACTCGAGTCCAAGTCATGTGACTCGAGTCCACACCTCTGCTGCAAGGTACCAAATAAGAGGCTGCTGTAAACATGTTTCCCGTCCATCAGCACCGCACAGAAATTTTATGCATTTATGAGTTACTAAACTTTTTGTTTGCCATATCCTGGTCTTCACGTGACATCAGTGGCTTTCACAAAACTCTTAAAAAATTCTGAAACATTTCCAGTGATATACCAAAACTATGGGGAAATGTTGCTATGCAGAAGGATTGTCTGTAAAGTCCTCAAGGCAAATACATAGTCTTTGGCTTATGCAAGTAAATGGAAAAATCAATTAATCCCACGTAACATAATTAGATTTAATGTTTGTCAAGTCAAAGCTCAGCATTGGTGATATGAGTTACTGGCATGTTCATGGTACTTAGCTGATTAATCTGCAGTTCCCTGCTTTACAATGAGTGTCATCTTTTCCCAATTTGACCAAAATGTTTAGTACACCTGCCCCTGAGTTTTCAAAAATATATATTTTTTCCCATCAATTTTTGTTTGATAAATCCCAGGTTTTATTGTGAAAAGTTGCATTTCGGGCCTCTTTTTGTACATAGGCAACTTTGATAAATGAGATCCCTGGGGAAACTAGGCAGGAACTCAAGCTTGTGAACATATGCATATCTCTAAGATAGTTATGATTTATTAAGGGAAAGTTGTTTACATATGTGCATATGCCAGGTTTTATAAATCCAAAGTTTGTATACACATACAATTTTTCATTTGTGTGTGTACGCATTCATTCACAATGAAATTTACCAGGAATATAACAACAATCTTTTCAACACTCATTATCACATATCCTGTACAGGGTCAATAACCCTGGAGCTAATCCTAGAAAGCACAAGGCACAATGCAAGGGGACACCTTAAACAGGACTCACAGAGGAAAACATGCACAAACTCCACACATGCAGAGCCAGAGATGGAACTTAAACCACCAACTGTAGAGATGAGAGGCATCAGTGCTATACATTGCCACCTTATAACCATAAAAATAACATGCTATTACATTTGGTCTTTAATTGTTACCTTCCTCTGTGGCCAAGATGTTTTTGTTGATGGTTTCTGCATAGTTATGACAGCGCTCCTTGTGCTCCTCCAATGATGAACGCTGTTTATAGCTTTTCCCACAGAAGTTGCAGTTATATGGTTTTCCCGCTAAAAAAATACGACAATGGAAATGGAGTAAAACAAATTAACTGTAACCTTTATTTATGTATTGTATTACACTAGGGTTTCTTAACCTTTCCAAGGTAAATGGGGGGGGGGGGGTTGTTTTCATATCAGTTGCTGTGAGGGCTGGCAATTGATTAAAAAAGAATAACTAATACATTACACAATTTGCAATTAATTGTGATTAATGACTTTCAAGCTTGCTATAATGCATAATTATATGGAAAATCAATCAGCAAATTAACGTAGAATAATCACAAATTATACATATTTCAGATATAATAATGTAGTAGGTCATGAATGACAACAGTATAAAAGTGTCCCTTGCAATCATTTATATAGTTTATATGGTTGCCCTATAATGTACTGTGCGATGACGTTATTCTCGTTAACTGCATTAATTTTACCACGTTAAGTATTTGAAATTGATAGTGGCAATTACTGCATTACTTTTCACAGCGCTAGTTGCTATTGATCATCATCACAATACAGCCTACTTGATATTATTTCTTTAAGGCTCCGCTTTTGTTGAAAATTCCATTAGAATTGCCCTTTTACAAATTCAGTACTTGGAAAAAGCCGACAAATTGAATAAACTGCAAACTGAAAACTAATTTTAACAAATAAACAAATCATACGAAAAAGAACCTAATTGTTGTAAAGTGTAATACTAGAAAACAATGACACTTTGGTTTGTTCCTGGGTTTTTTTTTTCTCTGACTGTCTCACTGCTCGTTCCAGGGAATGGGTTTTGTAGAGTTGTCACCTGTCTTGTAGTGAAAAATAAAATGCTGTGTCTCATTTTTAACCAATATGAGACACAATTTACAGATGTGGACAAATTTGTTGGTACCCTTAGAGCTCATTGAAACAATGCTTAATTTATCCTGAAAAGTGATTCAATTAAAAGCAGTATGTGATAGAGTAAACCAATAAAACTGCAAAAAAAAAACATTTCTGGTTTATCTTTATTTTACAAAGATATGCTAAAATAGTATGGACAGATTTGTTGGTATCCCTAAAGACTACTCATCCTTGAATTATAGTCATGTTTCAAACTGTTTAACCTTACAGTAATTAGTATCACAGGTGCCTTCAAGCTTTTCATCAGCCATTCAGCCTATTTAAAGGGGAAGAACATGCTACTGTGTTGTTTGGTATCATTGTGTGCACCACACTGAACATGGACCAGAGAAAGCAAAGGAGAGAGCTGTCTGAGGAGCTCAGAAAGAAGATTATAGATGACCATGTTAAAGGCAAAGGCTATAAGACCATCTCCAAGCAGCTTCATGTTCCTGTGACCACAGTTGGCAGTATTATTAAAAAGTATAAGGTTCATTGGACTATAGCCAACTTCCCAGGATGTGGACGCAAGAGGAAATGCAACCCCAGGTTGATCAGAAGGATAGTGTGGATGGTAGAAATAGAGCCAAGGAAACCATCCAAAGCTCAAAAGTCAAGATACGTCACTTTCTGATTGCACCATCCGTCGCATTTTGAACAATAATGGGCTCCATGGAAGAAGACCCAGGAGGGCTCCACTATTGGCAGAGTAGAATTCGCAAAAATACATGTTGTCAAGCCAAAGATTCTGGGAGAATGTCCTTTGGACTGATGAGACTTGTAATATATATATTATATAGAAATTGGAGCTTTTTGGCAAGGCACATCAGTTCTATGTTTACAGAAGGAAAAATGAAGCGTTAAAAGATAAGAACACTATACCTACTGTGGAGGGGCCTCGATTTTGTTTTGGGGTTGCTTTGCTGCATCTGGCACGGGGAACCTTGAATCTGTCCAGGGCACAATGAAGTCTCAAGACTAACAAGGCATCCTGGAGCAAAACATACTGCCCAGTGTTGGGTACCTTCTCACTGGGATTTCCCCTTGCAAATGTGAAGGGATTACAGTATATTCTTTACATCACCCAGCCCTTTCCTCTCAGAATGAACTGTGCTGGGTTCCTCCCTGTCCACCATGACCCTTTGCTGAATAATTGTCTGGAAGAAGAATGGGTGGTTGGGTTTAACAGAGATCAGTTGTTTGATGAGATACAGAGTGCACAACTCTGGATTTCCAGGGCTGCGGTCTGTTGGTTTTCACTCGGCCTCCATTGTCTAGTACACCAGATATAATGTTGATGCTGTTTAAAATAGATTCTGCATCCTCTGTTGTTACAGTTGACAGGTACCACCACCTGTTCTATACATTAATAGCAGCTGCTTCTCGATATTCACTGTGGTCAGAAGGTGAAAATACAGTTAGGAGGGTCAAGTGTAAAGTGTTGCATGTGAGGTTTTGGTAACTCTGTTGAATGAGCAACTAGGTGAAGGGTCCATCCCATTAGCGAAAGCCTCGCATGATTTACTGATACAATCACGAGAGCCTGCGGAGGAGTGTTTCTAGTTGTTACTCTCACTATTACTTCAAAAATGTCATGGATCTTCAGGCTGATGGTCTACTTGACTTTAGAACTTCAGGTACTTTCCAGCTTTAGGCTGAAATTATGTTAAATTGTTGGATAATCTTTTTTATCTGAATTAAGCATATATTACATTACAATATATGATATCACATATCTTATGTTTGCATATGATTTAGATACATACAAGTTGGTTGTAGTTTACAAATTTTTTCGTGACTGAAACCCTAAAAACAGTTTCATTATCTGTGACGAGTGGGTGGCTTGCAATTTGAGTGTTAATGGTGAGGCAATCTTCGATGAATATAATAGTGATATAAATTGTGAGATTGGTTAAAAAAAAACAAAAAAAAACCCTGTTGTTGCCTAGCACCCATTTTTGTTATAGCTACCACATAAATCCAACAAATTAGCACATTTTGTCTGCTAACTGCATTGCATACTAGTGGTGAGAATGGGCAGAGACATGCCAATTCAATATTATATCGATACTTGTTTGCTGATTTAATATGTATCGCAATTTATTTTTTTAGTTTTTGCTGCAGCAGTTCATGTCTACATTGAGAGTTAAGACAAGGGTTGTAACGGTACACATATTCATCATGTGCCATTCGGTTACATCAATGTGCACAATGAAAGTAATGAAATTAGTTCTTGACATGAACTAAATTCACAAGTAGATGTTCAACATGGAAAACATTATGCTAATTGTGAGTGTGAGTATGTTGCTGGAAACGCATCTAACATGCTAACTCTTTTGAGACCACATAATCATGTGTATGATTGTAGCAAGGCAGAATCAGCATCTGTGACTTAGTCTCCCAATGGAATTTGTAGCACTTTTGCCAGAAAATTCATACAGAGCTAAAAAAAAAAAAAGGGGGGGGGGGGTTGCTTATGGCTACAGATATGTGTCCCTACTCCCTACACTCGATTTACTCATTATGATTGTTATGATGCAGTTTGGGTTTTGATGTTTTATTTATTTTATGTATTTATTTTCAGTGTGCAAATGGGTTTCTCTTCAGTTTTGTTATTCAGACAATTTGACAAACATATTGCCTTATTTTGGTATACAACTGTTCCTGATTGTGTTTGCAGTTTTAATATTAAACAATTTTTAAAAATCTTTTTGCCATAATTGCATCGAACTGTGATTCCAAGCAGAAGCCACGCAATGCTCTCATGAGCATCACAAAGTTAATTATTATGAACCATTGTATTTAACTCAATTTTCTACAACTATAGGCTTTATGGCAGTCTGTTCTTAATAGGCATATAACAATGAATCACGAATCGGTTAAAAATCGATGTAAATGTATGACGATTTAAACCGGCTGATGAGGAAAATGAATCACTACTTTAGGATTTTAGTATTTTAACAGAAAAACTTTAATATTACATTTGATTTCACAATGTCAGTTCGACGTCAGATGTCACTGTGTATTGACGTCGACGTCGTACGTCAGTTTTTGGTTTTGACCGAATGCAAGATGGTGAGCGAATTTGAAATTGAGGGCAGCACAGTGGCGCTGTGGTTAGCGCTGCTTCCTCACAGCGAGAAGGTCCTGGCTTCAGTCCCAGGTCCTTAGTGTGTGGAGTTTGCACGCTCTCCCAGTTTTTGTTGGGGACTCTGGTTTCCTCCCACGGTCCAGAAGCATGCAGGATAGCTTGATTGGTGAGTCTAAATTGGCCCTGTTGTTGTGTGAGTGTGTGGGCCCTGTGGTGTGTAGGTGACTCTGCCCAGGGTAGGTTCCCATCTGTGCCCATTGTTCCTGTGATAGACTCCGGTCCCCCCGCAACCCCAGTTAGGATTAAACAGTTTCAGAAAATGGATGGATGGACACACAACCTGATCTTATATCATCTATGTGGCAACATTTTAGCTTTCCGGTAATCACAAACAAAAACAGGGTGAAAAAAACAGACAAGAGAAAAACTGCGTGCAAACTGCATGTAAAAGACTGATAACATACACAAATAGCACAATGAAAAGGCTTCAGTATGTCCATCGGCACCACAGTGAGCCGAGCAAAGATTATTAAAAGGGCAAACCACACTAAAAAGCTGCACATGCAAGCCTTAGTTTATTTATTTGAAGATTTCTTTTTTTTTACTTATTTTGATTTGGTATTTTTGAAAACAGTATTTTATTTCATGTCAGTTGCACTGTTAAGAGGACACTTTTTGCACAGTTTAGAAAGATAAAGGAATATTTTTGAATAAATTTGTCTTCAGCTCATTCTGCTAAAAAATCGTGAGAAAATCGCATCATGAACATGAAATCGTGAATCGTATCGAATTGTGAGTTGAGTGTATCATTACATCCCTAGTTCTTAAGAATAAGTTTTCCGTAAGCTGGATGTTCTTATCCCCGGGGAAATATCTGTCCTCAGGTCTAGGTGTCCATTTACATTATAGAATCCAAAGTTTACCCAAACTGAAGTCTTTGCACATTCTTGTTCATTCATGATAGCACCGTAGTACCATAACTAACACGTCAGTCTGTTAACAACACTTCACCATATGTAATTGGGCAAATATTTTAGAATATTATATTCTGTAGTGTTAAGCCAGAAACCAAGTTAAATCATGTCATGTCGTCAGACATTTTTCGTTAATGAGACCTTACAACTACAGTAGTAATGATAATTTTCTATCAATTTTCCACAATTAGGCTACGGAGTTTTATTACATTCTGCAAAAACTTCAAGCTCCTACAAAGTGCCAGAGAATGTTCTGTGCACGGAGCTCTTTAGGTCGTCCCACAAATTTTCGATGGGATTGTCAATCTCCATTTCTCTCCAGCTTTATTTCTGATGATGAGAACTGAGTTTTTTTTCTATGTATTAAAGTTTACTTTCCTTAATGTAGTTCAGGACCAAATATGCAGTGTGCTGCTCCCTGTGTTTAAAAATGCTTTTGGTCATTTTTTTTAAAAAAGATTAACAATTATGAAAACATACTATAGTAAAGAAAACATAACAGTTGTAAATGATTTAACTGCTCTATTTCAAACCATTTCAATCAAACAAAGCAAACAAACATTTCTTAACCAAGACGACAACATGGAAATAAATATGAATATATAGAATGAGGTCTGATGTAACAGGAAACCGAGAACAAAAAAAGGTCAACAGAAAGAGTGAGAACAGTAGCCTGCGTGCCATTATAGGCTTATCACTGCATATTTAAATTTGGTTTCTAGTGGTGCAATTCCCCGAACTGGCCAAGGCAGCAGATGAAGTGGGCCAAGCAGAGCCCAGCCAAGGACTGCTATGCAACCTACTAGGGCGGTTTTGATGTAGAACATGGTGATAATCAATGGTGACATGTTCAAATCCAGCATAAGTACTTGGGCAGCAGTACCATCTATATAGTTTCTTCACTGCTACATTGCTTGTTAACATCTACTCGACTGAGACTCACCGGAGTGTGTGCGGAGGTGGCCCGCCAGTGCGTCGCGGCGGCGGCAGGCATAGCTGCAGCAGGGGCACTTGAAGGGCTTCTCCCCGCTGTGCAGCTTAATATGCCGCAAGAGGTTGCCTTTCTGCGTGAAAGCAACTCCACACTGGCTGCACTGGAAGGGCCTTTCACCTGCAGGTACACAGTAGCAGCCACACATCACACCCCACTCTGTCCCCCATACAGTGACCGTGCACCAAGACATTGAGTTCTCCACTGATCCTGCAGTTTCAGAACACTGGAGAGAGAAATAAATCTGTGCATTACACACTTTACCTATCAAAGTCTGTGTATGATCCTTCATTGTGTCTCTTGTGGATATACAGTGAAGGACTTAACGTGAAGTCTGAGGGAACGTAATGTTCTGCCAGACAAGCCCAAGAACAAAACACTGTATGCCTCAGATGGTGAGATATGCTGCAGATGGTAATCGGTGTCTTTGCAGCGTGGTGAGGAGAAGTTTCAGATCCACCCTAAAGATGCACTTTACCCTCGTCTTTTAATCTGCTGGCGGCTGCTTGCAGGGTCTAACTTACCACAATGCAGACAGGCCCAAGGTTTCCAATGCAATGTGGAACGTGAGGCGGAGCTGTGGGTAAAGGGTGTCTAAAAACCCAGCAACACTTAGTGTTGGAGTTTCCATTAAATGACAGATAAGCATTTAAGCAAAATAAGCCGATACAATCACCAGGACTTTTAGTAATGTCTCATTTCATTTTTAAATATATTTCTATTCTGGATTCTAGAATTTGCAAACCAGTAAAGAAAAATAGGACCAACACTGGTTCAGTATCACATATTTGTCTCCAGCTGAGCCGAAATTATTTGCCAACCTTCAATTAGCTAGTCATACTAGATAATAATTGTAGTGGTTGCGACATCTTTAAATTCCACCTAGTTTAAATTCAGTTGACATTAGGTCAAAGTATGTGTTATTTCAGGGCAAACTAGTTGGTTTAAGAGTTGAGGAATAATCATGCATGTTTTTGCTTAATGACAGGAAAAGACATGCTAATGGACTACCCAGAGTAAAATGTAGTTATAATGAGGAACAGATTCATGTGACATGTTAACTGAGGCATTGCTTTCCACAATAAAAAGCACTCACTGTACTCCCTTAATCCCTAATATGTAAGAGATTCCACATTACATACAAAAACAAGACACATAAAGCAGCAAAATATTATACATTAGCATTAGTAATTATGTTCCTGAGGAAATACACGCTACATAAAATATGTTGTAGTAGTATAAATTTAAATTTGTTCATTCCTGATTTAAAGATATAGTAAATGGCTGAAATATTTCAAGTGATACCATAAAACTCAAGGAGGGTAAAAATGAGAATCAACTGTGTGTTACTCATAATGGACTCACAATTGGGTAGTCGAAATGCAGTGACAGCTGGTCTTAATCCTCCTTCTTGTTGGCTGTTGGGACTGCCAATCACTGGTGTCTCCAACATCTCCACCTCATTTTGGGCTGTTTCTTCTTTGCCTAAATCCATTCTCAGGCCCTCTTCACCCATCTCTTCCTCTACTTTAATCAAATCAGCTGCAAAATGAAATAAACCCTTTAGCTGATTTTGAACACAATGTATTATTTTTAGAAAATTAATCATACCTGACACTCACACAGCTGGGAGTTCCTTAAGTTGGGAACATATTGTCAGTAAATGAAATTCATCAATGCATTCAGTGGTCCTGTTAGAGCTTAGCATATCATATTGGGCCCCCAACCCAGACCAATCCAATTATGTTCGAAATTTACAGTGCCCCTGAATGCACTGAATTGCTTTTTTTATACTTTTGCTTAATATTGTTAAACTATGGAAATGCAGACTTGTTCGAGCTACAGTGGTAACCTAACTAGTACTACAACATTAGATATCCATTGTAGATTCTTACCCATAGTCATTTGGTGAATGTGTGCATTTGCCACTATCACACCACTTTCTGCAAAGATGACGACAACATTCTGTGCCTTAAACCGATGGCCAGTGCCAGTGAGATTCATCTGTGAACTGGTTAAATTAAGAAGAAATGAGGTCCCCCATGCAGTTATTAGGAGCCACACAGCTCTATCTGGGACATGCTACCCCTGAACCTCCCTTTTATACGTAGCAGGCAGCCAAAAACCCCAGACAGGCTGCATAAACACATAGTACCTTAGAGGTGCGTGGTCAACACATACACACCATGTCATTGAAAGGTACTCAGCCAAGGTGCTAAACTTTTTAATAATAAAAAAAAACAAAAAACCACCACAGATCATGGTAACAAACAACTGAATAATACTGATCTGACTGTAAGGCAAACATATTCAATTAATCTTGAAACTGAAAGCAGGAGCAGATATGTGCTCACCAACCTTCAACAGTCTAGCTCAGTGTTTCCCAACCCAGTCCTCGGTGACCCCCAGAGCGTCCACAAAACACTGGTCTTGAAGACCACATTATGTTGCCGTTCTGTGAATTTTAATGAGAGGTATGGAGGCAATGTCAGTTTCTTGCTAGTGGAAGGAGGGAACAGTTGATTTTTCTGGTAAATGATGTGGAGGCTAGAATAATGGTTCATTACAGAATAACTGGATTTACTGCAACAATTCAGTAAGATGTTTTTCTGCAGTTAATCTGTACAGTGAATCACTACAGTTCATCAACATATCAATAAACCAAAAAGCAATTTTTTAAACATCATTAATATCAAATGCTAATAGGCACTGTTTCATACTTAGAAATGATAGAAGTAGTGCTAAGTGGTTTTGTATTACATTGGCTGCCACTGTAGCCTAGCATTTCAAAGGTGGTAAGTTTAATTACTGCCCTAAAGAATTCAGCCCATTAATGTTTTTTAAAGTTTTTTAAATTGTATTTCCATTAATACATTACGTCATACAGTAACACTTCATATGAATGCTACACTATATGCACAAAAGTAGGGGAGAACGAGGATGATTGTGATGTGGGATAGTTGTAACAAAGTCTATTTCTCAAATTAGGAAAGCGGTACAAATCGCATAACTCACTCTGCACATGCTCAGTTTATTCTTTATATCACATGTGAAGAAGGAGCACCCTGCAACAAACACACTCAGATTTGTATGGAAAAAGAAATTTGAGGTAAGAAAGTCATTTATTGACTTCATGTATTTTTCGTGATAGCACTGCGAGCTTTCTAGTTATATTACTCAAACTTAAATCATCTTTATTACAGTATATGCCTATGTAAATATCTTTTATACAAATGCTGAATGCTAATATTGTTGCTCTTAGCTGCAAGGTAAACTTGTTCACGGCTACCAGAGTCTGGGATATTTGTGTTCTCTAGTTACCCACCAGGGCACTTCTCAAGCTCAGGAAATTTCTGTATTGTGTGTATGGAAGAAGTCTAAGGATAACTGGGTGAAATGCAAAGTCTGTCCAAGGTGGCCCATCAAGACTACACCAGGAGGAGTTCAATATATCTGTCACCACTGTGTGCGCCCACACACGCACACGCACGCATCTGTATTCATATCTTTGTTTAGACATTCATTTCTATGGGCAAAACCATAATCCTAACAATAACAATATTATATTAATAACAATAGCCCCTATCTAGCCCTAACCCAAGGATGGGCAATCTTATCCGCAAAGGGCCGGTGTGTGTGCGGGTTTTCGCTGCAACTCCCTAATTTGATTACTAATTAGAGGACTGATTGGCTGAAGAGTCCTCACACCTGGGTTTGAACAGCTGCCCTACAGGTTATCCCAAAAACCTGCATACACACCGGCCCTTTGCGGATAAGATTGCTCACCCCTGCCCTAACCAGTCCTAACCTTAACCATAAGTAACCAAACAAATTACAATCTTGTGGCATTTTTAGTTTTTTGATTGCAGTGTCAGATTTTTGTAAAATTGAATTTCATCGTTTGCAGAACCAAAACTATGGTCCCCACGATGGCAAAATAAGTTTTTATCACATTATGTGGACATTTGGTCCCCACAATGTAATGTATACCTTGACCACGCAAGCACACCCACATACACACACATGCAGACATGCACACCAGGAACATCATAGAGATTTATGAAAATGAGGCTAAGCCTTTAGTAAAGGGGTCTGACGGAGATGGTCTACATTATTTAAACTAGATTATGTCCATTAATTTGGGGAGTCTAAAACATTTTAGGGTGGCCAACCCCCCCCCCCCCCCCCCCAAAAAAAATAGGCCTAAAGACACCCCTGATGCATATATTAGTCAGTTATTAAAACTGGTGCACATTTTGTTTAAATTTTTTATTTTTGTTGTGATTAACAAACATTGTACATATACGCTTAGATACCAACAAATATTGTTGAAAAAAAAACTTTACCCCATAATGTTTTTTGGCAAAATTTATAATGTTATGTTTAACCCAAGGCTATGTTACAACTATCCCTGGCTATGGGGCAAATTGTAACATTTCACTCCATGTGGTTCAGGCTAAACCAGTCATCTTCTGTTTGTGATACAGAGATAAAATCTGTGCCATTTAATAGAAGACACATGCAGGTAGGTTGTAACAAATTGTGAATGTAATTCCTTGGAAAAGCCCCAAGGTACAGGCAAAAATGTAAAAAAAAATGTTACAACTATCCACGGCCTCCCCTATTGGGACACACCTCTCAATCATTGAATTCAGCTGTTTCATTCATACCCATTGCCGCAGATGTATGAAATCAAGCATCCAGCTATGTAGTCAGGTTTGCAAACATTTGTGAAAGAATGGGTCGTTCTGAAGAGCTCAGTGAATTCAAGTATGGTACTATCATAGGATGCCATCTCTGCAATAAGTCAGTTTGTGAAATTTCTTCCTTTCTTGCTAGATATTCCATGAAGTGGCAGACCATATAAAGTAACAGAGCGGGGTCGCCAAGTGCTGAGGCACATCGTGCTTAAATGTCAGCAACACCGTTGACTAAATAACTGCATAGTTCCAAACTTCATCTGGCATGATGAAGCACAAAAACAGTGCACTAGGAGCTTCATGGAATGGGCTTCCATGGCCGAGGAGCTGTATGCAGGTATCACATCATCAAGCACAATGCTAAGTATTGGATGGAGTGGTGTAAAGCACACCGCCACTTAGGGCTGCACGATTTGGGGAAAATATCGAATCGCGATTTTTTTGACAGAAATTGCGATTACGATTTGATTTGCAATTTAATTTTTTTATGTCAAGCTTCAGTTCAATATTCAGTGTGTAGTAATTTTAAAACATATGATGCAGCATGAGATACCATCAGTATTAACTGGTCTATATTCTAATGCAAGGATGAGAATTTAAAGATGTGATGTGTCAAGTTAAATAAAGTAATAATGAAAACAATTGCAGCAAAAAGAAAAATAGTGATCTTGCAAGTAACGCTTATTACCCTCCTAATAACACTAGAACCGCCTTTTCCCACACCAATGAACAAGCAAGAACTACTTCGGTGTAAATGGACTGCATTTATATAGCGCTTTATTCCAAAGCACTTTACACCATGCCTCACATTCACCCATTCACACTCACACACTGGTGGCGGAGGCTGCCATGCAAGTCGCCAACCTGTCCACCAGGAGCAATTTGGGGTTCAGTGTCTTGCTCAAAGACACTTCGATGGGATCAGGAGGACCCAAGGCTTGAACCTGCAACCCTCCGGTTGCCGAACGGTAGCACTACCTCCTGCACCACCATCGCCCCTTTTGTTTGTGCTATTGTGTTGTTAGCTGCTGCTATTAACACTAATAACACTAAAAAAAACGTAATGTTCATAACAGAGTAGCTGTTCTGTCCTGAAACCGTAAACCTGGAAATTTTTAAACGTAGTATGCATTTTATAAAATGTTGAATAAATAGAAGTAGTTTATTGGTGATTTCATGTTGGTGGAAGTTTCCGCTTTTTAACAACTGTATACAGTTATTTTCTATACAAATCAATTCAGGTGAAACAAAAACTGTACGTGTTCATGGTTGCAAACTCTTTCAGACTCTCACGCAAGAAATCTTACGGCAAATCTATATTCCATTCTGAACTTAAAATTAGTTGCATCAAAAACGTTACGGCAGTTTGCAAACTCTACAGACTATTTACAAGGTAATAAAATTTACATACATGTAAATGTGTGTGCAGAACAGAGAAAAGAAAATCTCACTCCATGCAGCTGACCAAAGTTGGCAACCCTGCATTTTATTTGAAATGAGAAGTAAAATGCAGTTTGACTGAAGCAGCTTATCATTCCTTTGCTTTGTTACTCGGACCAATACAAAATGAATGATTAAACATTATATGCGTCTCTTTGTATGTTTTCTCAATAAGACCACGTGCCCATACCCAACTGTAATAGCGATTAAAGCGATCTATACAGTGGTACCTCGGTTTTCGAACTCACTAGAGCTTGAATTTCTTGAAAGTCGAACAAACCAGTTTGACCTAGAACTCGATCTGAATATCATTAGTCGAACCGTGAACACTTAACTAATATAAATTGTACGCGCCAGAAAATGAGTCATACTACAATGCAATTCTTACTTGAATGCCTTCTTCACAGACTGGACGATTAACCAAATAAAGCAGCGCAGCATTACAGTAACTAACAATAAATAGTAACTTACGTGTACTATTAGAGCAGTTATGTCATTTATTTAAACTTTATTTTTCCAGGTAAATAAACTGAAAACCAGTTCTCACTGCTTTACGTGATATTCGGGAGAAATATCATTCCATTTGCCCTCGGAACTCGGATTCCGAGTTTCGAAGCCGGAAGTGATGACATGCATGCTCCCGTTTCTCGGAGATCCGAGAAATATCTCGGATAATGCAGAAGATCCCGAGTTCAGAATCGAAGATGGCTGCGCCCTTTATCAACAGAAGGGAAAGTTGTAGTTTTATCCTGTTTAAGCACTACTTCTCATTTGTGGCTCATTAAATTGGTCGCACACACTATACCGTCCAACTTATCTGTGGACGTGTTGCTACGGAGTTTTATACGTGAAGCACCGCGCGTAATGTGTTATCAAGTGACATTGCTAACAATGGCTACTAATTAACTGGTCTAGAATTGGATTTCATAATTAGTCGGATTTGTTGGATGCAGCATCAGCAGATTACGCATCAGAACTGCCTGGGATACAAACGTCATGCGTGTAACTAAATTCTTCAGCCAATAAAGGGCAAAGGTGTGTCGTCACAGAGGCGGTTCCAGTTTGTGGAGCCGGGTGAGAGGTTGCAATGCATCTAACCGTAATGCACTGCATCAGGATCAGAATGTGTTGCTTTAAGCCAGCGCTGTAAGTCGAACGCACCCAATGACTGGACTGGGGAAACAAATTGAAACGCGGACTATGGTGCGTTCATTTTTCTCTCAGAACTCGGAAATTCCGAGTTGAGTGACATCACGTCCGACAATCTCCCGTTCGAGCTACCCACATCTCGGAACAAACATGGCTGTCTCCATGAACACGTTGCTGTGTTGTTGCTTTATATTTTAGCAGATTTTGAATTTTCCAAATGGAGAAAATTTTCGAACAGCAAAAGAACTACAAACAAACCAAGTCGCCATGTTGAAATTACGGCACAGGGGCAACTCGGACAACAAAATCTTGTCCGACTTCAACATCATAAAAGGGGCGTGTTTCCGACGGGAAGTGACCATTTTTTGTGACGTTTCGTGACGTTTTCATCCGAGTTCCGAGTTGGAGAGAAATAATCGAACGCATCATTAATACAGAGGACTAATGACAACAACCAGAAACAGCTGATCACATGGGGATCCCACACGAATTTAACGAGGGGGCGTGGCACACAAAAGGAGCGGACGATTGGGGCAGGACAGGGGTAATATTGGGATAAGATCCTTATTGTTTTGCAAGCCATTAAGAAAAAAATGCTCTTCTTGTTTTATCCTGTTCATTTTGTGTTTAAATGCTTAAAAAAAAAAACACATATTTAGGTGTAATTTTGGGGGGCCGGGAACCAATTAATTGGTTTTACATTATTTCTTATGGGAAAAATTCCATCAGAATTCGAACTTTTTAGGATTCGATCCGGAGTACGGAACGGATTAAGTTCGAGAACCGAGGTACCACTGTATTCTTTTAGTATTTATGTTAAAGCAAGACTTTTATTTTATTACTGTTGTGGGATTAATCTTTGGAAACAAATTTATTTTTCCGCACCGCGAATGTAACATTTTGCTTGGGTTTCACGTGTTTGCTGTTTGTGGGCCTATACGCCTTCTTGGGCCACTTCTGATTGGTGAGCATGACTGGCAGGCGAGAAGCACGGCACTTGTGATTGGTGAGCATGACTGTCACACAGGGAGCACGGCATGAATTTGTAAAACTATTCTCACAGCAGTTTTAAACCCAGGGTCCAACGTGCTGTATAATGTATATCCTAAATCGCTGTCTGGTTGTTGCAATCTGATGGACGAATCTGGGTTTGGCAGAAGCCAAGGGAACATTACCTGCCTGACTACATTGTGCCAACAGGGGTTTTTCAGGGGTTGAGCTAGGCCCCTTAGTTCCAGTGAAGGAAACTGAATTCTTCAATCTACCAAGACATTTTGAACAATTCTATGCTTCCAACTTTGTGAGGACAGTTTGGGGAAGGCATTAAAAGTAAAATACCTGAACAGCATTGTTTTAAAATAAACTCCATGGAAATTATTTAATATATTTTACAGAAATTTTATTTTTTTGCATCGCCAAAAATTTGAAAAAATTTGAAAACATTTAAGTGACTTCACCTCATTTTCAAAATGTTTCTGAAATGTACCATACCTTTTTTAGTCAATACTTTATCATGTAATGATAGCAACAAATTTGGTTGGTCCTGTTTGGGGCCACAAGTACGATGTCTCAGGTAGAAGGGTTAATGTGCCAATTAAAGATTCAAGTCCATACTGGGATATAGTCAGAATTACTTACATTGTATCAGACAGCCTATTTAAGGACCAAAGCTTTTCTGTATCATTCACAAAATAGTAATAATGATAGTCTCCATCAAAACCTGTGATGGATGAGTAACTTATAAAATTAATGAATAAGGTATATTTTGGTGCCAAGATCAGGATTTTTGAATGACAGATAATAAATGACTGTCATAATAAAGTGTGAGGGGGCCAGAGTGGCATTTTCGTAGGGAGAGTTAAGCAACGACAGTAATGTACACTGAATTGTTCTGCCAATTGATTCTATATGCATTGCTGTGCTGTGTCGTTTCTCACTCCAGTGGCTTCGGAATCCAGCCACTTCCATGTAAAGCTGACCTACCCATGCAGACAGGTCCATACATGTATGTCCATCCCTGAATGTCTTTTAATCCCATTGACATAGTAATGTAAACGTTACTGTTTTATCCTGTTCCCAACCTACTGCTGTTCACTCCTAAGCAGGCAAACCATAAATAAACCCCCACCTAGCTATTCTAGAACCGTCTGTTGTGGTTCTGTTTGGCAAGATTCCCGGGCTATCATGACTAGCGTACTACTGCATTATATTCCGGCTAATAAATCAGTTAAGAAGAAAGGGGGGCGGGATCAAGGTACTCACTGTTTGGGGAATTATAATACTGCAGACTTTGCCCATTGTGTATTCTCACTGATAAATCTACCAGCATCCTTGAGGCCTCCTTCATGGATGAGCAGTCACCATTACCTAAGGAAGAAGTGAGAACAATAGGGTTTGAAAAGGGGGTCATTGGAATATTTTTATTTATTTGGGAGACATTTTTATCCAAAGAAGAGTCAATCATTCATTGGAGAGATTAGGGACAAAGGTCAAGGGCCCAACAGTGACATCACTCAGCCAACCATAGAATTTAAACCGGCACCTTTTGATCACAAGCACAGTGGCTACCCCAATATTTTTAAAGAGATCAAGAATAGGCAGCAAAATAAATAAATATGTCTATCTAGTGTTTCTGCATTGTTTATCTTTGCGCCAAACCCAGTTTGCTACAAGCAAAACTAACAGCTGTTGAATACTATCTATTCATTTTCAACAGTTGATTGGGGACAACATGCCACCCTTTACTACATTTTGTTTTATTTAATTTCCATGTGGTTTTAACTTCATGCAGCTGGATGTGCAGGGTCAGGGGTCAGGGTACCTGTAGTCTATCACAGGAAGCAGAGGGTAAAAAACCGGGGCACACCCTGGATAGGATGCAGTCCATCACAAGGCACACATTCACACGTCAGTCTAAAGGCGTGTCTTTTGACATAAGGAGAACACAACAACACAAACACAACACAGGCAGGATGTAAACCCCTAACTCTGAAGGTATGAGACAACGGACTGAGACACCATGCCACTATATAATTTTGTTTTAATAGAAATCACTATACTCCACCTATAAATGGGAGTTGCATACAAATCAATTAATACCTCTTTCTTCTGAAATACTGTCTTTATCATATACAGTGTCTGTTACTTGCTGAGCATGCAGACTAAGCAATTCTGTTTTATAGCATTGTTGTGGAACTCAGGATTGTAGATATGATACGAGTAAAACTACTTTTTGGTTAGAAGTATTAGGCCAGCCTGGATGCCTGAATTTCAGCAGGTAAAGAGCTAGTGAAAGACCTTGTGTGTCTGACACTTCTGGAACATGCTGGGGCAATACAGAAGATCACTGTGAGAGTAACCTTGGTCTTCTGGTTTTGAATTAGCACATACAACCCAAGCAATATTCATACCAAGTTACCAACTATATGGTGACTGATACTCAAAATAACACCTCTGAAGGGGAACAAAAAACAGTTCATAGTAGTATGTCTGTATATTTCACACCAGTATTCCACAATTATAAAAAAAGAAAAATCACAGACTACAAAGGCAATAGCAGTAGCTTGACAAACACAGTTAATCAATCTCTCTGAGCTGAACCACTTCTTCACACGGTTCGCAACAGTTAACAACCAACCCACCACCAAGTCACCACTGCATGGAGTTCCATCGGCTGCTCTAAAGCTGCAACAACACAAGGTGAGAAAGACCCTAAGCCACATCAACCCCAATGAAGCCCCTGGCCCGGAAGGGGTTCCAGGGTAGGTCCTCAAGCACTGCGTGGGACAGCTGATGGTACTGTTCCCCAGCCTGTTCGATATCTCCTTAGGTCATTGTCACACTGGTCACAAGACTACTGCCATCATCCCTTTTCCAAAACAGGCAGCAGTCAGGTCCCTGAACGACTATTATCCAATGGCCCTGACCAAAATAATCATGAAGTGCTTTGATCAACGTTCTAACTTACATAAAGAAAAACACCCTGTCTTCCCTGGACCAATTCCAGTTTGCTTATAGGGCAGGCAGGTCAAATGAAGATGCTGTCTCACTGGACCTTCACATTGCCCTGTCGCATCTATAACAGAGTGTCAGTTTTGTACGTATGCTGTTCTTTGACTATAGCTGCACCTTCATCACCATCACTCCAAAACAAGCTGGCTACAAAATTGATTGATGATTGGCCTGATCTCAAACAAGAATGAATCAGCATATACTGAGGAGGTTGAGAACTTGGAGAGCTGTAGCTGGGACAACAACCTCACCCTCAACCCGAAGAAAACCAAGGAGCTGATCTTGGACTTCAAGAGGTCGACACACAAGGACCCCATCAACATCAGTGGCGAGAAGGTGGAGTCTGTCCAGAACTTCACATTTCTTGGTGTCCCTAATCAGCCGTGATCTATCCTGGTCAATAAATACAACAGCCTTGGCCAAAAAAGGACTTCAGAGGCTTAATTTTCTTGGGAAGCCTAAAGAAAGCGCAACTTCTACAACAGCTCATGGTCATCTACTACAAGTACACCACACAGTCCATCACCACATACTGCATCACAGCATGGTACCCAGGCAGCACTTCTGAGAACAGGAAGACCCTACAGGGCATCATCAGAACAGCCGAGAGAATCACTGGCTCACAGCTTCCTACCATGGAGGAACTCATCAGAACCGACTGTAGCCACAAAGCCAGGAACATCTGCAGTGATCCGATCCAACCCACCCTGGACACAACCTCTTCACACTTCTGCCATCTGGCAAGCATTACAGACCCCTTACTGCCTTCTACCCCAAAACTGTCACATTGCTAAATACACTGGGCCCACTGCCCACTTTCACAACAGCACCAAAATGAACTGAACTGAGACTTATCCACACTACACACATCATGCACTACACTCGCAGAGTATGCACTTTAACTGTTCGGCTCCTAGCCATCATACAATCACCCAGGCTGACTGTATGATAATACTGCTATCACATTAATCTTAGAACCACAGTTGTGTTCTATGTAATCCATTATACCGTGCAATACTGTTGATCACGATCATTATCTTACAGTAATAATACAACTCTCAACCACTGCATTTCTCAGGTGCAATAATTCATGTGCAGTACTTCTTATACTTTTACACTGTATATTTGTACATTGCTAGACTATTTACTTTATTCTTAATTTTTTCTTTTAGCTTGTATCGTTTTTATTGAGGTTTCTACAGGATGATCCAAACATCAATACTGTAGGGAAGAGAATACTAAATCAGATCGCATTTCGTGCTGTATCCTTGGCCCAAAAATTATACTGGATCGGCAGCTAATGAAAACTGTACTCGCTGTTAGGGTGATACACTACCTATACTGCTGGCTCGATTTTGATAAACTGCTGTTATCTGTATTCTCTTCCTTCAAAGGTTCACTAATGAATGCTAACGTTTTATACAGAAGCAGTAAAAAAACTATTATTCATGCTTTAAGCTGTACAGTGGTACCTCGGTTCTCGAACTTAATCCGTTCCGGACTCCAGATCGAATCCTAAAAAGTTCGAGTTCTGAT
>JAODJU010000001.1:32625890-32640057 GCA_026776725.1 Gnathonemus echidnorhynchus
GGGATTTGTTATTTTTCAGTTGAATTGTACAGATTATACATCACATTAAGGCTGGGAAAGGTTTTGAAATAATTTATTGTGGCCTCATTTTTTTACATTACAAAAACCTGCCATTTAACAGGGATGTTTACACCTTTTATATCCACTGTAAAAAATCAAGCACCTAGCCATGCAGACAGGTTTTCTGAAAGAATGGGTTGCTCTGAAGAGCTCAGTGAATTCAAACGTGATACTGTCATAGGATGCCACATATGCAATAAGTCAGTCTGTGAAATTTCTTCCCTGCTAGATATTCCACAAAGTGGCAGACCACATAAAGTAACAGAGAGGGGTTGCCAAATGCTGAAGCGCATAGTGCGTAAAAGTCACCAATACTCTGTTGACTCAATAACTGCAGAGTTCCAAACTTCCTCTGGTATTAACCACAGCATAAAAACTGTGCACTGGGAGCTTCATGGAATGGGCTTCCATGGCTGAGCAACTGTATGCAAGTCTCACATCACCAAGAGCAACACCATGTGTCAGATGGAGTGGTATGAAGCATGCTGCCACTGGACTCTGGAGCAGTGGAAACGTGTACTATGGAATGATAAATCACGCTTCTCTCTCTAGAAGTCTGACAAATGAGTCTGGGTTTTGCAGATGCCTATTCAGGCTATTACCTGCCTGAAAGCATTGTGCCAGCTGTGAAGTTTGGTGCAGGAGGGATAATGGTGTGAGATTGTTTTGCTGGAGTTGTGCTAGATGCCTCAGTTCCAGTGAAGGAACTCTTAATCCTTCAGTATACCAAGACATCTTCTAATGTTCTATGCTTCCAACTTTATGGAAACAGTTTGGGGAAGGCCCTTTTCTGTACCATCAGCACTGTGCCCCAGTGCACAAAGCAAGGTCCTCAAAGGCACGATTGGGTGAGTTTGGTCTGGAAGAACTTGACTGGCCAACACAGAGCCCTGACCTCAGCCAAACGAACACCGTTGAGATGAACTAGAATGGAGACTGCAAGCCAGACCTTCATGTCCAACATAAATGCCTGACCTCACAAATGATCCTCTGAATGAATGGGCAAAAATTCCCACAGATACTCTCTAAAAGCTTGTAGAAAGCCTTCCCAGAAGAGTGGCAGCTGTTGTGGCTGCAAAGGCAGAACCAACTCTATAATGATGCCTATGTATTTAAAATGGGATGTCAAAGTTCCTGCAGGTGTAGTGACCAGGTGTCCCAATACTTTGGTCCATATAATTTAGGTCTTGTGTAGCCTTTTGATGGATATACAGTAGGTGCCTGTCTATTGATGGATCTGTAAGCCAGCATGAAGGACTTGAACTTGATGTGAGCATTAACAGTGAGCCAGTGAGACAAAGAGGGGTTTCTTGTACTTCGTTGGGTAAGTAATTAAAATGAGTTTTGAGTTTGCCAATTAACCATAAACTATACCATACATGGTTCATTTGAACAAAAAAATTCTCTTACATTGAAACCTTTTATCTAATAGGATATATAGTTTACTTTTATCATATGTATGAAGGTTTTATTCACCATGGAACAAAACTAAGATACTTGTTTTTTTTCATACTGTATAAGCATTTGCACACTATGACAAACTCAGTACATTTCAGTGTGGGAAAACATTTACCTGGGCACCATAAAGTTCCCTTCACCAAGCTTCGATTCTGACTAAACTCGAAAGCATGTCAGTGCCAGGGAGCTGAAACAGCAAACGGCTGCAGTCTGCCAGATCTCACAATGTTTATAGTAAATCATGAAACTCACCACAGTATGCAAAAGAGTCTGGAAGGAAATGGTTAAGCTTGCTGGTTTGAATTTTATAAATGACAGCACAGCATTCATGTTCCAGGAAGACCATTTTGGTTTCTTATTGTGGTATATAAATCATTCTCTGAACACAAACATCTTTTAATTTGCATACAGTCTTTTTGATAATTTTATTAATTCTGTACCTTTTTTTAATAAATGCTGAACATTTCCTGAAGAAAGAAAGGTTTATTATTTTATACAGCATTGGGACCCTTCAAGGATATTCAAAATGTTATGTTGTTTTCACCAGCCCTGTTCTTTAATCATTTCACCATCATTGTATGCTGTTTGGTTACATCGTCTCTTAAGGTTATTACCCAGCAATTAAGGAATAGCCAGAGGATCCTACACGTCCATTAATTGGGAACGGCCTTAGCACAATCATGTTACTATGAAAAATAAACAAATACTTAAAAAAAATAATAATTTTTATGACAGCTTCCTGGAATAGCATTTAAAAATATATAAATTTATCTTAAGCATTTCTTTACTTTCTAATATTCCACTAGGATGTCCAGAGGACCTCCTTTGAGGACGACATCCAGATCAAAAGAGGACATCCTAAGGATGTATTGCTGTTTGCTGGGCAGTGATTACTTTCCTTTCTGCGGAAAAAATAAATTCACAGCAAGATGAATGCTTACCTTTAACATTAAATTACGTGCCTACGAATTCCGCTTTTCTGATTAAATGAACACAAATACTATAAAAATGACTAAATGATACAGTTTTATGTAATAAAACAGCGAGATATGTTAGTGTGTTCACATGAAGATGCCCATATTAAAATTATACTGCATAGTGAAGCATTGGCGAGCTGCCTTCCTCTAGCAGGAGCCCATCGTGTCTGCGACCAGTCATGTATCATGGGACCTCCATTTGTTTGCAAGTGTAAGAGAGGAATAGCAGTGTTCCTGATGTATGATCTACTGTGTGAGTTCTTTTAAGGACTATTAATAAGTATCTTTTCTGTTACAATGCTACTTTGCCCTTTCTCTACTTTTCTTGAGCATTGGTCTTTTGGGCATTGTAGTAGTATTTAGGAAATTATTATCGGTTTTGTTTATTTGTTGGCACTGAAGAGGCCTGTTTTAAAGAACTAAACTCCAGTGCTAGTAATACAAAGGTAATGTTTAATATGTGTTTATAAGGCAGCAGTTTTATATTTTCATGAATATTTAGTCAATATTCCAGTACAGCATACCATTAAGCTTATATACAGTATCATGCTTCTGAGAGTGTGTATTGGTTTGTTCCAATCAATACTCTGTAACTGCACATTTCTGCAAGCAGGTCTTTATCTCTCTCAATGAAGTAACCATAAGCAGATTTCCCTTAATGCAGTCTCCATGGATAGTAGATCCATTTGTTGTCTAATGTTTGCTCAACACATATGTTAATTTTTAAGTTTTTTCCAAGAGCAATGCAGGAAAAACAAGGATCACTGTGTGATAGAACCTCCCCTCACAGATGGATCAGTGTGACCTGTAGTGTTAGAGATGTCATATACTTAAGACAAGAATAAAATTTAAGTTTACATATGAAGAGTCTGTAATATATTTTTGAAAATGTTGACATGAAGTTATTCTATTGGATAGGCATCTGTTTATTGATTCATTTATTCATATAATATGGATGGCTCTTTACCACCACCTGGTGTATCAACTTTGAATGGAAATACAATCTGGTGTTCCTTTAAATACCTTGTTATTAGTGGATTGAAGTTTTTTACCACAGGAGGTAAATAAGAAAATCTGACTGAGAAGTTGTTTTGTAATATTATACCGTATGGATGTACCCTAATAAGTACATCCATAAAAAGTACCTAATATTTCATAGAACCATTTTTAGTGTTCTGCAGGAACAGAGGCACACAAGCAATCATGGGTTTCGAGTCAAGGCAATATTTATTAGAAAATCACAGCACAAGTGTGGAGTGAAGGTGGGGATTGCAGGGGGGTTGCATGGTCTGGCAGGCTTGAGTCAACAGTGGCAGCTAGGATAGAGGTAGTTTTTGGGTTCTGGAGGTCCATCTCATGACACGTTATAGCTTGATCTACTGATATAAGGTACTGTATGACTGGTTTAAGTACTAACTTGCTGTTTAATCTCTTCATAAGTACATATTCTTCACATTTTAATTATTAAATACTTTCTGTCCAAGATATATAATTGTTGGATGTTTGTGATCCTTAGTCAAATACATTTATGGAGTTCTATGTGTTTTAAAGAATCTCTGAAATCTACCTAATGAAGTCCTTAGAAATAATGATTGAAATGTATCTGTCAGTTGATAGGTTGATTCTGAACAGGTGAATTAATATTATTCAGTGACATTTTTGTTTAGAGTTCTTTAATTGAATTTCTTTAATGAGCTCATACTATCAACAAGATGCTTAACTGCAAAATTCATTATAAGTCTATGTTTTCCAAATATTTTCATCATATAATAAGATAATTATATTTTAAAAATACCCCTTACAACTGGTTACAACTGTGTATGTGTTCAGTCATTAGTCTTCCATTATTGTAGTGACAACTAATCTGCATATGTGGATTGTGGCATTAAATCAAGTGTTGATTTTAAATAAAATTCTAATGTGTCTAAATTAAAATACAATAAAAGTTAACATATGATTTGTCGAACATAAATAACATGATTGCTTTAAAGAAATAATGAATTTCAAAGATGCCTTCTTCTGTAATGTGTGAAGGTAATGCTAATATAGTGGACAGGTACAAAAAAAAGTGCACAGGTATTTCCTCTTTAGTTCTCAAGATCTTCTGTGGAGTCCAGGCTGTCAACGTCTGACCCTTCACTGTGGATTGGAATTGATTCCATGCCCACCTTTCCCAGAGCAAAATTTATGAAGACCTAGAGAGACAATGACATCACCAGAAAAACTAATGAAACCCAATATCCATAAGCTACTACCCACTCATAATAAAAAGCAAAATAGTCATTAGTGGCAGCCCTACTCCCTGTGTAGTGACTGATAACAGGACTTCCTTAGTATTTTTTAACTTTTGTTTTATAAATAGTATTTATTTTTGTGTGACACAGACAAAAATTAACAAAATAAAAATGCAACATATAAACTATCAAATAAGCAAGCCCATGAAGTCCTCTACCGTCATTTTATAATGTGTTGGTAATTGAATCTTAATACTAATCTGAGATAAGTTTATGATGAGATGTTTACTGTAGACTTTTCTCACCTCATCCAGAGTGGTCTGACTGACAGAGAAGTGCTTGATTTGTAGGGCGATCTTGTTGGACTCCAACTGGTCAAAAATGTAAGCCACACCTCCAGGGGCTACTGGCACATGGTACTCCACCATGGCAGAGTGCTGGTCCTTTTTGGGGAGAGCGTAGACACGCGATGCATGATGACACACTCATAGACTACATTGTTAGCTGTACAAGCTCCACAGAATGTAAAGACCTTTTTAAACTGAAAGCACCACAATGGAAATTTGTAAGCTCCTAGTAAGTTGTTCGGACACACTAAAAATTTACATAGGCTGAAATCCCATAATTACTGATCTCACCTTCAGATATGTGCTGGGGAAATGGAGCTGCATGAAGTTGGTGATGAATTCCACATTGCTAGAGGCCACTGCCAGGTACATTTTAACTGTGAATCCACTGCCAAATCTGACAGATAAAGAAATAAATAGATAAACAGATAAAGACTTTTATTAGCCCTTGATACCTTATTATTTATATTATTGCTTGAAGTAGTGCTGCAGAGTGCTCTTACCTGTGCTTGATGTGCTGCAAGGAGCCCAGGCATCTGAATTGTCCATTAACCATTATTGCCAGTCGTGTACACAGAGCCTCACACTCCTCCATACTGCAAGGTAAAAATGTGGCTCAGTTATGCTTGGCTTCAGAAAACTAATACCGTATAGGCAGAAATACAATCAACACTTAGATGTATCAGCCATAGATTCCACATATATACAGTAATTACTATTAAAAAACATCTTTATGTCAAATATATACCCACATGCATTGTTTTTTAATTATTTAAATAAAATTACCATTATGATTTCTAAAAGGCTTAAGATCATAAAATTGATACAGATTTGGGCATCATAGTATGTACCTCATTAATATTTTTAGGCATACTACTAATCTGCTTATCGAATTGTGGGCGAAAATAATGTTCATATAGTACACACAAAATACATATACATAAGATTCAAATTGTCACAAAAACAGGTGACAAGAAAACAGGGTACCTGTGTGAGGTAAGTACCACAGCACATTTGCCCTTCACCTCCTCCGAGACGACCTTCCAAAGGTGGCGTTTGGAGCGTGGATCCATTCCCGAACTGGGTTCATCCTGGAGTTGGGGAAAAATGGTGAGTGACAGCAGTGTTACCCTGAAAGTGACAGCAGTGTTACCCTGAAAGTGACAGCCCTGTACCTACACAAGACATTTGGCATCATTGTTTTGCTGTTCAAATAGATTGCAAGGCTACTGCACAAACTTATTGAAGGTGGTCATCCTCACCAGAAGCAGGATCTGAGGGTGCCCAATGAGGGCTATGGCAGTGGACAGCTTCCTACGGGTACCGCAGCTGTAACTGCCACTGGTCTTTTTCTTGTGGTAGTTAAGCTCCAGCCTTCTCAGTAGGTGGTTCACCTCCTAGAAAGACCAGGAACAAAACTTGTAGAGAACCACGTGTATAGAGAATCACATGTATAGAACCACGGGATCCTGGCATATACAGCATAGGTACACTACAATGTATTTTACATTTAGCTAATTTATCTGACACTTTTATTCAAAGCAACTTGCAGTAGGAAGAAAGATTACAATTATGATAGCTCCGTAAGATTTGTTATTGTAATGCTGTACTTGTTGGGCAACTCACAAAAACAGTTACAGCTATCAGTAATTTGTTATCTTCAGCACATTTCTTTATGCTTTACTGTTACAGATCCATAAGTCCATTACCAAAGCTGAACTGGGGCAAGACCAGAAAAGCTAGTCATAATATTTACAACATTTTGACAGTTACCATTGACCTGAAATCATTCACTTTAAAATTTGGACAGCTGGAAACGTGAAACATGGTGTACAGATGTGATTTACAATGTGTATTGCAGAGTATAGTCTGCAAAGAATAGTAACATATAATGCAACAGTCATCTGGGAATCAGTATTCAGAACCAGACAGTTGGACAGTAATTGCAGTTCTTTCACAGGCCATAGAAAAATGCAAACTGGGCATGGCTGGTGACCAGTAACCCCCCAGGAGAGGAAGGTGCAATCATCTACCAAGGTGCATTGTTGAGAATGACACAGAGAGTGCTATCAGTGAGAGAGCTACTTATAGTTTATGAGAGAGCTACTTATAGTTTCTCATTCTTATTGAGAGATAGCTTGGACAAGGACCACTCCAAGAGGACTGCTGTCCTCTGACCCTCAAACTGGCACCATTGAGACCATGCCCACCCACTTGGGGAAAGAAGTCTTTCCCAGTGACTAAAAGAGGGCAAATCCCCTCGTCTTTTCCCCCCCTTGTTCCTAAATAAATGTAATCCATTGTGGGTATTTCTTGACAACCTTTTCTACTACGCCTCCTTGCCTGTCAAAAACATGCTCAGCAAAAATAGACGTTAAGGACTTCAGTTGCTCCATGTGAAAGCCACCACTGAACATTCAAGTGTAATTATTCTGTCAGATTGTCTGCAAGTTTTATATTTAACATCACATGATTGTAAAAGGTCTGGGGACAGGTATAGAAAATGTCTATATGTTTTTATGTTGGGATTTCATTTACACATTGCAACCCATCAGCTTCTCCAAATGGTCTGTACGGTGAGCAGTTGTAGGTAATAAAGTGTTTAGGAGTTAGTTCCAAGTTAAAATGAAAAGGTGAAAGGCTAGCTGGCTATATATCCATACAAAAAAATCCACAGTAAACAAGAACCTACTTGGTCCATCTCCCTCCTGGCAATGCCACGGATGCAGGCATAGAAGTACAAATGCTCCTCAGCTGTCAGTAGGTCATCCAGTGCATCTACTTGAGGACAGTAGCCAATTTGGATTCCTCTTCTGTAGCAGTCTATCATGTCCACCATACTCCTTGAGGTCACATGGGGAAAACAAGATAGATAGGCTGAATACAGTAGTTAACATTTAATATTGTTATACAAATGCCATCCCATGTTTTCTACAAACACAGAGCTACTTGAATAACAATTCAAAAATAGTATAAAGAGGTAGCTGGCAGTATATTATAAATATATCATTGATCTAACAGTATCTTATATTATGAGGTGGTTTACTAAGAGGATCAAACATTAAAATAAAGTACAATAAGATACCAAGAGGCATAAATGTCCACAAGTTTCTATCCCTGCCTAATGGTTTTTATGCACTTACCCTATATGAACAAAAGTATTGTGATACCTGGCCATTATACCTACAGAAACCTTGACATCTCATTCTCGGTCCCCCCTTTGCACCTATAACAGCTGCCACTCTTCTGAGAAGGCTTTCCACAAGATTTTAGAGTGTGTCTGTGGGGATTTTTGCCTATTCATCAGAAAAGTACTTATGAGGTCAGTCACTGATGATGTACGTGAAGGCCCAGCTTGCAATCTCCGCTTTACTTCATCCTTAAGATGTTTTATGGGGCTGAGGTTAGGGCTCTGTGTGGGCCAGTCAAGTTCTTCCAAACCAAATGCACCCAACTATGTCTTTATGGACCTTGCTTTTTGCACTGGGGCACAATCTTCCTCGAACAGAAAGGGGCCTTCCCCAAACTGTTTCTTCAAAGTTGGAATCATAGAACTGTCCAAAATGTCTTGGTATGCTAAAGCATTAAGAGTTCCCTTCACTGGAACTAAGGGGCCTAGCCCAGCCCCTGAAAAACAACCTCATACCATTATCCCTCCTCCACCAAGCTTCACGGTTGGCACAATGCAGTCAGATAAGTAACATTCTCTTGGCATCCGCCAAACCCAGACTCATCCCTCAGACTGTCAGACAGAGAAGCGTGAATCATCACTTCACAGACACATTTCAACTTTTCCAGAGTACAGTAACGGTGTGCTTATCCAATGCTTGGCAGTGCACTTGGCGATGTAATGCTGACATCCAGCTGCTCTAGGGCCGGATCTACACGGAGAGCAAGTGAGGGCAGCTGCCCCCTCTACTGTAGGTCTTGCTCCCCCAGCTGTCCCCCCAATATTTCAGTTCCTAAAACTCTAATCTTAAAAAAGGCAATCATCACTACATGCATAAGCTGCTTAAATCACTGAATCAAATAATACAATCAAACTGTAAATGCAATCTCAGGTCCCCCAAGAACCTCGAGCAACAAGAAGAAGCTTCCACAGTGAGTAGTACAATTTGTGGCCATGAATATTCCCAGTCCAACAATGCAGCATACTGCTTTGCATGCAGACAAAAACCAGCTTAGTGAAACTAGACAGGCCTGCTGCTATGCGGCATGTAGAAACCTTATGGATAGGCTAAGTGCTCTAATAAGAGTGCTAGATGAAATTTCAGATGATACCAATCCACAGAGTGCTGTTGAGGCAAGAGGACTGCAGTCTCAAATTGACTTGAATTTCTTAGGGCTCTTTGTAGTGTTCAGAAAGGTGCTAGGTCAAACAAACTTTTTGTCAGACATGCTCCAGTCACCTAAGCTTGATCTTACCAAAGCAGCCAACCTTACTGAAACCCTCAGACAGACCTTTGAAGAATATCACAAAGGGGACAGCTTTAATGAGCTGTGGAAGACAGTGTTGAAATATGCACTGATTGCCACATTTCTACCATTGTCAAACCAAAGAGAACCAAACACACCTCAAACAGACTACATGATAGTCTTGTCACATCTATACTTGGACAACAAACACATGTTAACAGCAAAGATGCCTTCAGAAAAGGAATATTTATTCCCACCAATGAGCCACTTTCTGGATGAGTTTCTGTTGTTCCTAAACGCTTCCACTTTGCAATAATACTACTTCCAGTTGACTGTGGAATATCTAGCATCGTATGACAGTCCATCCACACTTGAATTTATTGAGCTCTTCAAAATGAACCATTCTTTCACAAGTGTTTGTAAACCTGAGTGCAAGGCTAAGGGCTTGATTTTATACATCTGTGGCAATCGGTCTGAATAAAACACCTGAATTCAACGATTAAGAGATGTGTCCCAATACTTTTGTCTATATAGCATATATAGTCTCAGTGCTTTATATGCATCCAGTATTATTAATACCCCCAAACAATTACATTAACATTAGGACTAAGGGCCAAATAGCGATCTTATTACTTTGCCAGCCACAGGATGGAAACCTGCTTTCTTACAGTCACAAGCACACAATCCCGACCTTTCTAAGCTGCACACCATCCATGGTGGAAACTTTTTGCATTTAAGGATATTGTGTTAATAAAGCATGCTTAAAGTGGTAAAATTGCTTTAATTTTATTTAAGATATCCCAAAATATGTACAGACGCTCCTCTATTTACAAATGAGTTATGTTCCGAATGGCTGTTCGTAATTGAAATGTTCGTAATTCATTATTCATCATTTTAAGGGTATATACGCAAGTACTAAGAACTAGGATGCTGGGAGTACGCACGCTACACTGCTGTGCAACAGGAGTAGCAGCCAGAAGTCATAGGTAGATTTGGCGCGAAGAAAAAATATTGATGTCGCGGACAGGAAACCGCAGCCCAAGGAACACAATTTGAACTTTCAGTCTTCTTTGTTCATATGTCTGAAAGTTTGTAAGTAGAGGAGCGTCTGTATTTATTTTTCCATGTCTTTTTATTATTGCACAATTGGAGTAGATTGCTTACCCATCCCAGTTACGGATCTGTGCTGTCCCATCTGTGGGGTTGATGTCACCGGTCAACATCTTAAAGGTGGTCGTTTTCCCTGCTCCATTCACCCCCAGTAGCCCAAAGCACTAAAAACAGTCATGATTAGCGTTACATTTGTCCTCATTAGAACCAAAACATCACGTACCATGTTTTGCACGAGAAGCATTCAGAAACATTTAACATGTGCAATCTAATAAGAGGATTTAACATACTGAAGCAGATTAGCTGCAGTATTCTAAGTCTAGGCTATTCAAGCATTCTGTCTCAAATTCCTCCCTGATAGATGGTGGAGGAGGATACCAAACTGACCTCCCCAGCAGGAATGCCCACAGAGAGCTTCTTCACTGCATGCACTTTCTTGCGCATGTGCTGGTAGACCTTGCTCAGGTGGTTTATCTGCAGCAAGTCATTACTTGCTGCTCCACTGGCTACACGTTCAGATTCAGCCATGACATCATCATCCTCATTCAAGCTAGCATCTGGCACAGACTTCTTAGTAGATATGAGGCCTCTATGGGGGAAGAGATTGAGAAGGTTGATGTTCTTAAGCTGAACTGCTTAATCTCCTCAAAATCTTCAATGCTATGTTTTAGCATATTGATATAGGGACATAGGAAAACAGTTATTATTGTTCCACTACTTTTGTGCTTACCTAACATAATGTAAGAAAGAAGTATTGAGCAGCAAGCGAAGGGTAAAGAAAATACTGCCTTGCAGGAACAGGGAGATGAAGTTCCAGCCCAGTGAATCCATGCGTAAGGGGCTTTGGTAGGCGTCCACACCAAAGGCACCCAGGATTTGCACCTGCATATCCATCCGTGCCAGATCCATAAGTCCATTACCAAAGCTGAATTGGGGGAAGATGAGGAAGACGTAGCTAAGGATCTGATACACTGCATGGACACTCTGTAGGAGAAAAAAACAGTTTGGGGAAAAGGAGTCATGGATTTATAAATCATTCAAATCAAGTATTTTGTATTAAATTATTTTTTATGAGAATCAGCATTTTGAAAATAATATCAAATAAGCTACCTATTTAAGAGTTTTTTTATTTTAAATGTATGTAGAAATATGTATGAAGTAATAAATTATAATTGTACTTATAAAAAGGAAAAATGTGCAAATAACCATTATACAGAAGGTACACAATTAAGTAATTCTTAGTTACTCTCTCTCACCTGATCAGCTTGGTTGTTCAAATTCCACAGGAAATAGACTACAGAGGAGGAAATGATGGTATTGATGCTGATAAAGAGGTTGATGCAAATGTAAGTGATGAGAGCCATTTCTGCATCTTTGCATATCCCTGACAGCAGATACATCCAAGGGAAAGTTGCAAAGCTGAAGGATAACGAAGGTGAGAAGGAAAAGGTCATGAAAGAGACTATCATTCATTCATTCATTCATTCATTTTTGGTATAAAATTGATAAAACAGATTTAAATACAAAGATGGTTTCTAACAATCAAATTTCTTCATTTTTTTTGGTGAATCCTTATTTAAAATACACATAATATGTAATAATGCCCAGAATGTCAATATTAAAGCATAGACAGTAAGATTTTGTTTTAAAATACAGTGGTACCTCAGTTCTCAAACTCAAAAAAAATTACCTAGAACTTGATATGAATCTCAGAAGTTAAACTGTGAACGCCGACCTAAGATAACTTGTACGCATGGGGAAATGAGTCACGCGGCACGTCTATCAGCGGAAACAAAGGGTAAAGCTTCAGTCTCAGCCTTGCATTCGCTATGATAGCATCGTGCATGTTTACACTAGCTGAATACATATATTTAGACAGTAAAAATACATTTAGACAATGATAGACAGTAACCGTAATTATTATATAATAAAATCCATTTAAAAACAAAGATTTCTTGTTAATAATTTTAATATTAGTAATAAACCATTAATACATTTAATTATAATAATATTGTCGTGCCCAGCGGGGACTGAACGGAGACAAAGGCGCACACGTCAGGGTATCGGGGAATACGGGGTTTAATTACAGGTAAGGCAGGCAAAACGCAGACGGACAATACAGTGACCGGACTGGGGAAACTGAATACAGAGGACTAATGACGAAAAACAGAAACAACTGATCACACGGGGATTTCATACGGGGTTAACGAGGGGGCGTGGCACACGGAAGGAGCAGACAATCGGGGCAGGACACGTTTTTTTTAACTTTACACATTGTTTGGATACATTTATTTTCTTCCTTTACAAATTACTGTTTTGATTAATGTGCTTAGATGTGTTTAGTACAGTATATGCTCTTCTTGTTTTATCTGGTTCATTTTGTGTTTAAATGCTAAAAAAAAAAAAAACATATTTAGGTGTAATTTTTTTGGGGCCGGGAACCAATAAATTGGTTTACCATTATTTCTTATGGGGAAAATTCGATCACAACTCGAACTATTTAGGATTCGATCCGGACTTCTGAACGGATTAAATTCGAGTTCTGAGGTACCACTGTATTGACATACAGGCATTCCCCAAATTACAGAAGAGATCTTTTCCCTAAGTCTGTCTGTAATTTGTTAATACAAATACAAATAATTTGTTAATAAAAATAATATTACAGTACATAACAATAATCATACAGTATTAATAAAAGTATGTATGTAATGCTTCCACAAGCATCACGAAGTAATGCATATATACGCTATTACGAACCATTATATTTAAGCCAAATTTTTAATATAATAGCGTTTATGGTAGTCTGTTCATAGGTATGAGTAATCTGTAAATTGGACAGTGTTAACCCAGTCTTAACCGGTTTTACTCACATTTCAAGCTGTTTTTTCAGTGCTATAGACTGATAGGGTTTGAAATCTATATGCTTTTTGGCCCCATACTAGACTGATAATACTTATGATCTAAGTTATGTATAAAATGACCATTAGCTATCTCCACTGAGTAAATGAAAAACAGCTGTGATCTGGGCCTTATTCAAACTTCAGTAGGGTTCCTTAGTAGATGAGAATGAGACCTTACCCAAAGAGAAGCAGTAATAGTGTGACAGCAGCCAGGTTCTGTCCAGCAGTGAATGCAGAAATCTGGAAGGCAGCAATCACGGCAATGGACAGTACCACAGGGATCAGGTACAGAGCCTGTGGAAAAACACCACACCATCCTCTCATCAACAAGCAGGACTTTATTTTCCCATACAATGCATCATACCAATGTAAAAAAGCATTATACTAAATTAAGAAAAGAAACTGTCTTGGTATTGTGTCATTATTAGCCTTACAAAGGGGTGACCTGATCTCCTGTGTCATATTAAGGCATTATCTACAGCGGGGGTCACCAACATGGTGCCTACGGGCACCAGGATGCCCCCAAGGGCCACATGAGTCGCCAGTGGACCTGTTCTAAAAAATAGCACAATTCACCAGTGAGCAGCATCTAAAATGTAATTTTATCCTGTTGCTATTCTTCTTTAATCACATTTGCATTTATATAGATTTGAAAATGACAATAT